>OX381712.1:7579819-8030582 GCA_947462335.1 Harmothoe impar
CACACGGCTGGCCATTCACCACACAGCAGCAGACCTCTCCCTCCTTCCTCCACTCCATGCCAGGTGGCAGCACTATGTAATATGGGGGGAATTTTACGGCTGTGGGGCTGAATCAGCTACTATAACCAGCAACGCGGCGTTCATGTCGGACTGAATTCGCCACATCTTCCGCATGTTGAGTCATTCGGGCACGCACACATGACATAGGCTCGGGTTATATTTCCAGGGGCCGCCGGTTCGGGCCCTTCCGCTGTAAAACACCTTTTCTGTGGTAATAGCCAGTGGTCATAGTGGAACAGCCACTGTGCAAACGCATACTTACCTGGCACAGGAGATACCGTGATCTATGCGGCGGTTCCCCCAGGGCGAGGCCCCTCCATTGCACTACGGTTGGGTTGACCCTTGCGATCATTCCAAATGTGAATGACTCGGGTGCGCAATTTTTGTTAGGGGGGGACTGCGTCCGCGCTATCCCCTGACTTTTAAATAAAGATAAAACCTCTCACCCCTCCCCCTGACTCCTGTTGTTCCTGCCCGTCTCTCAGTACCATCTACACCTTTTTATTGTTTGCATGTCAGCCATTTTGTTTTGCGATATCACACACACTAAAACGTCATATTGCATAACAGCATGCCATGACAACGTAGGTGAGGTGTTTAGCTTTAATTCAAGGGGTCATTCAATACCGTAGACCCGATAGAACCATCACAATGGACCTACACACGGCTGGCCATTCACCACACAGCAGCAGACCTCTCCCTCCTTCCTCCACTCCATGCCAGGTGGCAGCACTATGTAATATGGGGGGAATTTTACGGCTGTGGGGCTGAATCAGCTACTATAACCAGCAACGCGGCGTTCATGTCGGACTGAATTCGCCACATCTTCCGCATGTTGAGTCATTCGGGCACGCACACATGACATAGGCTCGGGTTATATTTCCAGGGGCCGCCGGTTCGGGCCCTTCCGCTGTAAAACACCTTTTCTGTGGTAATAGCCAGTGGTCATAGTGGAACAGCCACTGTGCAAACGCATACTTACCTGGCACAGGAGATACCGTGATCTATGCGGCGGTTCCCCCAGGGCGAGGCCCCTCCATTGCACTACGGTTGGGTTGACCCTTGCGATCATTCCAAATGTGAATGACTCGGGTGCGCAATTTTTGTTAGGGGGGGACTGCGTCCGCGCTATCCCCTGACTTTTAAATAAAGATAAAACCTCTCACCCCTCCCCCTGACTCCTGTTGTTCCTGCCCGTCTCTCAGTACCATCTACACCTTTTTATTGTTTGCATGTCAGCCATTTTGTTTTGCGATATCACACACACTAAAACGTCATATTGCATAACAGCATGCCATGACAACGTAGGTGAGGTGTTTAGCTTTAATTCAAGGGGTCATTCAATACCGTAGACCCGATAGAACCATCACAATGGACCTACACACGGCTGGCCATTCACCACACAGCAGCAGACCTCTCCCTCCTTCCTCCACTCCATGCCAGGTGGCAGCACTATGTAATATGGGGGGAATTTTACGGCTGTGGGGCTGAATCAGCTACTATAACCAGCAACGCGGCGTTCATGTCGGACTGAATTCGCCACATCTTCCGCATGTTGAGTCATTCGGGCACGCACACATGACATAGGCTCGGGTTATATTTCCAGGGGCCGCCGGTTCGGGCCCTTCCGCTGTAAAACACCTTTTCTGTGGTAATAGCCAGTGGTCATAGTGGAACAGCCACTGTGCAAACGCATACTTACCTGGCACAGGAGATACCGTGATCTATGCGGCGGTTCCCCCAGGGCGAGGCCCCTCCATTGCACTACGGTTGGGTTGACCCTTGCGATCATTCCAAATGTGAATGACTCGGGTGCGCAATTTTTGTTAGGGGGGGACTGCGTCCGCGCTATCCCCTGACTTTTAAATAAAGATAAAACCTCTCACCCCTCCCCCTGACTCCTGTTGTTCCTGCCCGTCTCTCAGTACCATCTACACCTTTTTATTGTTTGCATGTCAGCCATTTTGTTTTGCGATATCACACACACTAAAACGTCATATTGCATAACAGCATGCCATGACAACGTAGGTGAGGTGTTTAGCTTTAATTCAAGGGGTCATTCAATACCGTAGACCCGATAGAACCATCACAATGGACCTACACACGGCTGGCCATTCACCACACAGCAGCAGACCTCTCCCTCCTTCCTCCACTCCATGCCAGGTGGCAGCACTATGTAATATGGGGGGAATTTTACGGCTGTGGGGCTGAATCAGCTACTATAACCAGCAACGCGGCGTTCATGTCGGACTGAATTCGCCACATCTTCCGCATGTTGAGTCATTCGGGCACGCACACATGACATAGGCTCGGGTTATATTTCCAGGGGCCGCCGGTTCGGGCCCTTCCGCTGTAAAACACCTTTTCTGTGGTAATAGCCAGTGGTCATAGTGGAACAGCCACTGTGCAAACGCATACTTACCTGGCACAGGAGATACCGTGATCTATGCGGCGGTTCCCCCAGGGCGAGGCCCCTCCATTGCACTACGGTTGGGTTGACCCTTGCGATCATTCCAAATGTGAATGACTCGGGTGCGCAATTTTTGTTAGGGGGGGACTGCGTCCGCGCTATCCCCTGACTTTTAAATAAAGATAAAACCTCTCACCCCTCCCCCTGACTCCTGTTGTTCCTGCCCGTCTCTCAGTACCATCTACACCTTTTTATTGTTTGCATGTCAGCCATTTTGTTTTGCGATATCACACACACTAAAACGTCATATTGCATAACAGCATGCCATGACAACGTAGGTGAGGTGTTTAGCTTTAATTCAAGGGGTCATTCAATACCGTAGACCCGATAGAACCATCACAATGGACCTACACACGGCTGGCCATTCACCACACAGCAGCAGACCTCTCCCTCCTTCCTCCACTCCATGCCAGGTGGCAGCACTATGTAATATGGGGGGAATTTTACGGCTGTGGGGCTGAATCAGCTACTATAACCAGCAACGCGGCGTTCATGTCGGACTGAATTCGCCACATCTTCCGCATGTTGAGTCATTCGGGCACGCACACATGACATAGGCTCGGGTTATATTTCCAGGGGCCGCCGGTTCGGGCCCTTCCGCTGTAAAACACCTTTTCTGTGGTAATAGCCAGTGGTCATAGTGGAACAGCCACTGTGCAAACGCATACTTACCTGGCACAGGAGATACCGTGATCTATGCGGCGGTTCCCCCAGGGCGAGGCCCCTCCATTGCACTACGGTTGGGTTGACCCTTGCGATCATTCCAAATGTGAATGACTCGGGTGCGCAATTTTTGTTAGGGGGGGACTGCGTCCGCGCTATCCCCTGACTTTTAAATAAAGATAAAACCTCTCACCCCTCCCCCTGACTCCTGTTGTTCCTGCCCGTCTCTCAGTACCATCTACACCTTTTTATTGTTTGCATGTCAGCCATTTTGTTTTGCGATATCACACACACTAAAACGTCATATTGCATAACAGCATGCCATGACAACGTAGGTGAGGTGTTTAGCTTTAATTCAAGGGGTCATTCAATACCGTAGACCCGATAGAACCATCACAATGGACCTACACACGGCTGGCCATTCACCACACAGCAGCAGACCTCTCCCTCCTTCCTCCACTCCATGCCAGGTGGCAGCACTATGTAATATGGGGGGAATTTTACGGCTGTGGGGCTGAATCAGCTACTATAACCAGCAACGCGGCGTTCATGTCGGACTGAATTCGCCACATCTTCCGCATGTTGAGTCATTCGGGCACGCACACATGACATAGGCTCGGGTTATATTTCAACGGGCCGCCGGTTCGGGCCCTTCCGCTGTAAAACACCTTTTCTGTGGTAATAGCCAGTGATTATAGGGGAACAGCCACTGTGCAAACGCATACTTACCTGGCACAGGAGATACCGTGATCTATGAGGCGGTTCCCCCAGGGCGAGGCCCCTCCATTGCACTACGGTTGGGTTGACCCTTGCGATCATTCCAAATGTGAATGACTCGGGTGCGCAATTTTTGTTAGGGGGGGACTGCGTCCGCGCTATCCCCTGACTTTTAAATAAAGATAAAACCTCTCACCCCTCCCTCTGACTCCTGTTGTTCCTGCCCGTCTCTCAGTCTCTACACCTTTTATTGTTTACATGTCAGCCGTTTTGTTTTGTGATATCACACACACGACAACGTCATATTGCATAACAGCATGCCATGACAACGTAGGTGAGGTGTTTAGCTTTAATTCAAGGGGTCATTCAATACTGTAGACCCGATAGAACCATCAGAATGGACCTACACACGGCTGGCTAGTCACCACACAGCAGCAGACCTCTCCCTCCTTCCTCCACTACATGCCAGGTGGCAGCACTACGTAATATGGGGGGAATTTTACGGCTGTGGGGCTGAATCGGCTCCTATAACCAGCAACGCGGCGTTCATGTCTGACTGAATTGGCCACAGCTTCTGCATGTTGAGTCATTCGGGCACGCACACATGACATAGGCTCGGGTTATATTTCAACGGGCCGCCGGTTCGGGCCCTTCCGCTGTAAAACACCTTTTCTGTGGTAATAGCCAGTGATTATAGGGGAACAGCCACTGTGCAAACGCATACTTACCTGGCACAGGAGATACCGTGATCTATGAGGCGGTTCCCCCAGGGCGAGGCCCCTCCATTGCACTACGGTTGGGTTGACCCTTGCGATCATTCCAAATGTGAATGACTCGGGTGCGCAATTTTTGTTAGGGGGGGACTGCGTCCGCGCTATCCCCTGACTTTTAAATAAAGATAAAACCTCTCACCCCTCCCTCTGACTCCTGTTGTTCCTGCCCGTCTCTCAGTCTCTACACCTTTTATTGTTTACATGTCAGCCGTTTTGTTTTGTGATATCACACACACGACAACGTCATATTGCATAACAGCATGCCATGACAACGTAGGTGAGGTGTTTAGCTTTAATTCAAGGGGTCATTCAATACTGTAGACCCGATAGAACCATCAGAATGGACCTACACACGGCTGGCTAGTCACCACACAGCAGCAGACCTCTCCCTCCTTCCTCCACTACATGCCAGGTGGCAGCACTACGTAATATGGGGGGAATTTTACGGCTGTGGGGCTGAATCGGCTCCTATAACCAGCAACGCGGCGTTCATGTCTGACTGAATTGGCCACAGCTTCTGCATGTTGAGTCATTCGGGCACGCACACATGACATAGGCTCGGGTTATATTTCAACGGGCCGCCGGTTCGGGCCCTTCCGCTGTAAAACACCTTTTCTGTGGTAATAGCCAGTGATTATAGGGGAACAGCCACTGTGCAAACGCATACTTACCTGGCACAGGAGATACCGTGATCTATGAGGCGGTTCCCCCAGGGCGAGGCCCCTCCATTGCACTACGGTTGGGTTGACCCTTGCGATCATTCCAAATGTGAATGACTCGGGTGCGCAATTTTTGTTAGGGGGGGACTGCGTCCGCGCTATCCCCTGACTTTTAAATAAAGATAAAACCTCTCACCCCTCCCTCTGACTCCTGTTGTTCCTGCCCGTCTCTCAGTCTCTACACCTTTTATTGTTTACATGTCAGCCGTTTTGTTTTGTGATATCACACACACGACAACGTCATATTGCATAACAGCATGCCATGACAACGTAGGTGAGGTGTTTAGCTTTAATTCAAGGGGTCATTCAATACTGTAGACCCGATAGAACCATCAGAATGGACCTACACACGGCTGGCTAGTCACCACACAGCAGCAGACCTCTCCCTCCTTCCTCCACTACATGCCAGGTGGCAGCACTACGTAATATGGGGGGAATTTTACGGCTGTGGGGCTGAATCGGCTCCTATAACCAGCAACGCGGCGTTCATGTCTGACTGAATTGGCCACAGCTTCTGCATGTTGAGTCATTCGGGCACGCACACATGACATAGGCTCGGGTTATATTTCAACGGGCCGCCGGTTCGGGCCCTTCCGCTGTAAAACACCTTTTCTGTGGTAATAGCCAGTGATTATAGGGGAACAGCCACTGTGCAAACGCATACTTACCTGGCACAGGAGATACCGTGATCTATGAGGCGGTTCCCCCAGGGCGAGGCCCCTCCATTGCACTACGGTTGGGTTGACCCTTGCGATCATTCCAAATGTGAATGACTCGGGTGCGCAATTTTTGTTAGGGGGGGACTGCGTCCGCGCTATCCCCTGACTTTTAAATAAAGATAAAACCTCTCACCCCTCCCTCTGACTCCTGTTGTTCCTGCCCGTCTCTCAGTCTCTACACCTTTTATTGTTTACATGTCAGCCGTTTTGTTTTGTGATATCACACACACGACAACGTCATATTGCATAACAGCATGCCATGACAACGTAGGTGAGGTGTTTAGCTTTAATTCAAGGGGTCATTCAATACTGTAGACCCGATAGAACCATCAGAATGGACCTACACACGGCTGGCTAGTCACCACACAGCAGCAGACCTCTCCCTCCTTCCTCCACTACATGCCAGGTGGCAGCACTACGTAATATGGGGGGAATTTTACGGCTGTGGGGCTGAATCGGCTCCTATAACCAGCAACGCGGCGTTCATGTCTGACTGAATTGGCCACAGCTTCTGCATGTTGAGTCATTCGGGCACGCACACATGACATAGGCTCGGGTTATATTTCAACGGGCCGCCGGTTCGGGCCCTTCCGCTGTAAAACACCTTTTCTGTGGTAATAGCCAGTGATTATAGGGGAACAGCCACTGTGCAAACGCATACTTACCTGGCACAGGAGATACCGTGATCTATGAGGCGGTTCCCCCAGGGCGAGGCCCCTCCATTGCACTACGGTTGGGTTGACCCTTGCGATCATTCCAAATGTGAATGACTCGGGTGCGCAATTTTTGTTAGGGGGGGACTGCGTCCGCGCTATCCCCTGACTTTTAAATAAAGATAAAACCTCTCACCCCTCCCTCTGACTCCTGTTGTTCCTGCCCGTCTCTCAGTCTCTACACCTTTTATTGTTTACATGTCAGCCGTTTTGTTTTGTGATATCACACACACGACAACGTCATATTGCATAACAGCATGCCATGACAACGTAGGTGAGGTGTTTAGCTTTAATTCAAGGGGTCATTCAATACTGTAGACCCGATAGAACCATCAGAATGGACCTACACACGGCTGGCTAGTCACCACACAGCAGCAGACCTCTCCCTCCTTCCTCCACTACATGCCAGGTGGCAGCACTACGTAATATGGGGGGAATTTTACGGCTGTGGGGCTGAATCGGCTCCTATAACCAGCAACGCGGCGTTCATGTCTGACTGAATTGGCCACAGCTTCTGCATGTTGAGTCATTCGGGCACGCACACATGACATAGGCTCGGGTTATATTTCAACGGGCCGCCGGTTCGGGCCCTTCCGCTGTAAAACACCTTTTCTGTGGTAATAGCCAGTGATTATAGGGGAACAGCCACTGTGCAAACGCATACTTACCTGGCACAGGAGATACCGTGATCTATGAGGCGGTTCCCCCAGGGCGAGGCCCCTCCATTGCACTACGGTTGGGTTGACCCTTGCGATCATTCCAAATGTGAATGACTCGGGTGCGCAATTTTTGTTAGGGGGGGACTGCGTCCGCGCTATCCCCTGACTTTTAAATAAAGATAAAACCTCTCACCCCTCCCTCTGACTCCTGTTGTTCCTGCCCGTCTCTCAGTCTCTACACCTTTTATTGTTTACATGTCAGCCGTTTTGTTTTGTGATATCACACACACGACAACGTCATATTGCATAACAGCATGCCATGACAACGTAGGTGAGGTGTTTAGCTTTAATTCAAGGGGTCATTCAATACTGTAGACCCGATAGAACCATCAGAATGGACCTACACACGGCTGGCTAGTCACCACACAGCAGCAGACCTCTCCCTCCTTCCTCCACTACATGCCAGGTGGCAGCACTACGTAATATGGGGGGAATTTTACGGCTGTGGGGCTGAATCGGCTCCTATAACCAGCAACGCGGCGTTCATGTCTGACTGAATTGGCCACAGCTTCTGCATGTTGAGTCATTCGGGCACGCACACATGACATAGGCTCGGGTTATATTTCAACGGGCCGCCGGTTCGGGCCCTTCCGCTGTAAAACACCTTTTCTGTGGTAATAGCCAGTGATTATAGGGGAACAGCCACTGTGCAAACGCATACTTACCTGGCACAGGAGATACCGTGATCTATGAGGCGGTTCCCCCAGGGCGAGGCCCCTCCATTGCACTACGGTTGGGTTGACCCTTGCGATCATTCCAAATGTGAATGACTCGGGTGCGCAATTTTTGTTAGGGGGGGACTGCGTCCGCGCTATCCCCTGACTTTTAAATAAAGATAAAACCTCTCACCCCTCCCTCTGACTCCTGTTGTTCCTGCCCGTCTCTCAGTCTCTACACCTTTTATTGTTTACATGTCAGCCGTTTTGTTTTGTGATATCACACACACGACAACGTCATATTGCATAACAGCATGCCATGACAACGTAGGTGAGGTGTTTAGCTTTAATTCAAGGGGTCATTCAATACTGTAGACCCGATAGAACCATCAGAATGGACCTACACACGGCTGGCTAGTCACCACACAGCAGCAGACCTCTCCCTCCTTCCTCCACTACATGCCAGGTGGCAGCACTACGTAATATGGGGGGAATTTTACGGCTGTGGGGCTGAATCGGCTCCTATAACCAGCAACGCGGCGTTCATGTCTGACTGAATTGGCCACAGCTTCTGCATGTTGAGTCATTCGGGCACGCACACATGACATAGGCTCGGGTTATATTTCAACGGGCCGCCGGTTCGGGCCCTTCCGCTGTAAAACACCTTTTCTGTGGTAATAGCCAGTGATTATAGGGGAACAGCCACTGTGCAAACGCATACTTACCTGGCACAGGAGATACCGTGATCTATGAGGCGGTTCCCCCAGGGCGAGGCCCCTCCATTGCACTACGGTTGGGTTGACCCTTGCGATCATTCCAAATGTGAATGACTCGGGTGCGCAATTTTTGTTAGGGGGGGACTGCGTCCGCGCTATCCCCTGACTTTTAAATAAAGATAAAACCTCTCACCCCTCCCTCTGACTCCTGTTGTTCCTGCCCGTCTCTCAGTCTCTACACCTTTTATTGTTTACATGTCAGCCGTTTTGTTTTGTGATATCACACACACGACAACGTCATATTGCATAACAGCATGCCATGACAACGTAGGTGAGGTGTTTAGCTTTAATTCAAGGGGTCATTCAATACTGTAGACCCGATAGAACCATCAGAATGGACCTACACACGGCTGGCTAGTCACCACACAGCAGCAGACCTCTCCCTCCTTCCTCCACTACATGCCAGGTGGCAGCACTACGTAATATGGGGGGAATTTTACGGCTGTGGGGCTGAATCGGCTCCTATAACCAGCAACGCGGCGTTCATGTCTGACTGAATTGGCCACAGCTTCTGCATGTTGAGTCATTCGGGCACGCACACATGACATAGGCTCGGGTTATATTTCAACGGGCCGCCGGTTCGGGCCCTTCCGCTGTAAAACACCTTTTCTGTGGTAATAGCCAGTGATTATAGGGGAACAGCCACTGTGCAAACGCATACTTACCTGGCACAGGAGATACCGTGATCTATGAGGCGGTTCCCCCAGGGCGAGGCCCCTCCATTGCACTACGGTTGGGTTGACCCTTGCGATCATTCCAAATGTGAATGACTCGGGTGCGCAATTTTTGTTAGGGGGGGACTGCGTCCGCGCTATCCCCTGACTTTTAAATAAAGATAAAACCTCTCACCCCTCCCTCTGACTCCTGTTGTTCCTGCCCGTCTCTCAGTCTCTACACCTTTTATTGTTTACATGTCAGCCGTTTTGTTTTGTGATATCACACACACGACAACGTCATATTGCATAACAGCATGCCATGACAACGTAGGTGAGGTGTTTAGCTTTAATTCAAGGGGTCATTCAATACTGTAGACCCGATAGAACCATCAGAATGGACCTACACACGGCTGGCTAGTCACCACACAGCAGCAGACCTCTCCCTCCTTCCTCCACTACATGCCAGGTGGCAGCACTACGTAATATGGGGGGAATTTTACGGCTGTGGGGCTGAATCGGCTCCTATAACCAGCAACGCGGCGTTCATGTCTGACTGAATTGGCCACAGCTTCTGCATGTTGAGTCATTCGGGCACGCACACATGACATAGGCTCGGGTTATATTTCAACGGGCCGCCGGTTCGGGCCCTTCCGCTGTAAAACACCTTTTCTGTGGTAATAGCCAGTGATTATAGGGGAACAGCCACTGTGCAAACGCATACTTACCTGGCACAGGAGATACCGTGATCTATGAGGCGGTTCCCCCAGGGCGAGGCCCCTCCATTGCACTACGGTTGGGTTGACCCTTGCGATCATTCCAAATGTGAATGACTCGGGTGCGCAATTTTTGTTAGGGGGGGACTGCGTCCGCGCTATCCCCTGACTTTTAAATAAAGATAAAACCTCTCACCCCTCCCTCTGACTCCTGTTGTTCCTGCCCGTCTCTCAGTCTCTACACCTTTTATTGTTTACATGTCAGCCGTTTTGTTTTGTGATATCACACACACGACAACGTCATATTGCATAACAGCATGCCATGACAACGTAGGTGAGGTGTTTAGCTTTAATTCAAGGGGTCATTCAATACTGTAGACCCGATAGAACCATCAGAATGGACCTACACACGGCTGGCTAGTCACCACACAGCAGCAGACCTCTCCCTCCTTCCTCCACTACATGCCAGGTGGCAGCACTACGTAATATGGGGGGAATTTTACGGCTGTGGGGCTGAATCGGCTCCTATAACCAGCAACGCGGCGTTCATGTCTGACTGAATTGGCCACAGCTTCTGCATGTTGAGTCATTCGGGCACGCACACATGACATAGGCTCGGGTTATATTTCAACGGGCCGCCGGTTCGGGCCCTTCCGCTGTAAAACACCTTTTCTGTGGTAATAGCCAGTGATTATAGGGGAACAGCCACTGTGCAAACGCATACTTACCTGGCACAGGAGATACCGTGATCTATGAGGCGGTTCCCCCAGGGCGAGGCCCCTCCATTGCACTACGGTTGGGTTGACCCTTGCGATCATTCCAAATGTGAATGACTCGGGTGCGCAATTTTTGTTAGGGGGGGACTGCGTCCGCGCTATCCCCTGACTTTTAAATAAAGATAAAACCTCTCACCCCTCCCTCTGACTCCTGTTGTTCCTGCCCGTCTCTCAGTCTCTACACCTTTTATTGTTTACATGTCAGCCGTTTTGTTTTGTGATATCACACACACGACAACGTCATATTGCATAACAGCATGCCATGACAACGTAGGTGAGGTGTTTAGCTTTAATTCAAGGGGTCATTCAATACTGTAGACCCGATAGAACCATCAGAATGGACCTACACACGGCTGGCTAGTCACCACACAGCAGCAGACCTCTCCCTCCTTCCTCCACTACATGCCAGGTGGCAGCACTACGTAATATGGGGGGAATTTTACGGCTGTGGGGCTGAATCGGCTCCTATAACCAGCAACGCGGCGTTCATGTCTGACTGAATTGGCCACAGCTTCTGCATGTTGAGTCATTCGGGCACGCACACATGACATAGGCTCGGGTTATATTTCAACGGGCCGCCGGTTCGGGCCCTTCCGCTGTAAAACACCTTTTCTGTGGTAATAGCCAGTGATTATAGGGGAACAGCCACTGTGCAAACGCATACTTACCTGGCACAGGAGATACCGTGATCTATGAGGCGGTTCCCCCAGGGCGAGGCCCCTCCATTGCACTACGGTTGGGTTGACCCTTGCGATCATTCCAAATGTGAATGACTCGGGTGCGCAATTTTTGTTAGGGGGGGACTGCGTCCGCGCTATCCCCTGACTTTTAAATAAAGATAAAACCTCTCACCCCTCCCTCTGACTCCTGTTGTTCCTGCCCGTCTCTCAGTCTCTACACCTTTTATTGTTTACATGTCAGCCGTTTTGTTTTGTGATATCACACACACGACAACGTCATATTGCATAACAGCATGCCATGACAACGTAGGTGAGGTGTTTAGCTTTAATTCAAGGGGTCATTCAATACTGTAGACCCGATAGAACCATCAGAATGGACCTACACACGGCTGGCTAGTCACCACACAGCAGCAGACCTCTCCCTCCTTCCTCCACTACATGCCAGGTGGCAGCACTACGTAATATGGGGGGAATTTTACGGCTGTGGGGCTGAATCAGCTACTATAACCAGCAACGCGGCGTTCATGTCCGACTGAATTCGCCACATCTTCCGCATGTTGAGTCATTCGGGCACGCACACATGACATAGGCTCGGGTTATATTTCCAGGGGCCGCCGGTTCGGGCCCTTCCGCTGTAAAACACCTTTTCTGTGGTAATAGCCAGTGGTCATAGTGGAACAGCCACTGTGCAAACGCATACTTACCTGGCACAGGAGATACCGTGATCTATGCGGCGGTTCCCCCAGGGCGAGGCCCCTCCATTGCACTACGGTTGGGTTGACCCTTGCGATCATTCCAAATGTGAATGACTCGGGTGCGCAATTTTTGTTAGGGGGGGACTGCGTCCGCGCTATCCCCTGACTTTTAAATAAAGATAAAACCTCTCACCCCTCCCCCTGACTCCTGTTGTTCCTGCCCGTCTCTCAGTACCATCTACACCTTTTTATTGTTTGCATGTCAGCCGTTTTGTTTTGTGATATCACACACACTAAAACGTCATATTGCATAACAGCATGCCATGACAACGTAGGTGAGGTGTTTAGCTTTAATTCAAGGGGTCATTCAATACCGTAGACCCGATAGAACCATCACAATGGACCTACACACGGCTGGCCATTCACCACACAGCAGCAGACCTCTCCCTCCTTCCTCCACTCCATGCCAGGTGGCAGCACTACGTAATATGGGGGGAATTTTACGGCTGTGGGGCTGAATCAGCTACTATAACCAGCAACGCGGCGTTCATGTCCGACTGAATTCGCCACATCTTCCGCATGTTGAGTCATTCGGGCACGCACACATGACATAGGCTCGGGTTATATTTCCAGGGGCCGCCGGTTCGGGCCCTTCCGCTGTAAAACACCTTTTCTGTGGTAATAGCCAGTGGTCATAGTGGAACAGCCACTGTGCAAACGCATACTTACCTGGCACAGGAGATACCGTGATCTATGCGGCGGTTCCCCCAGGGCGAGGCCCCTCCATTGCACTACGGTTGGGTTGACCCTTGCGATCATTCCAAATGTGAATGACTCGGGTGCGCAATTTTTGTTAGGGGGGGACTGCGTCCGCGCTATCCCCTGACTTTTAAATAAAGATAAAACCTCTCACCCCTCCCCCTGACTCCTGTTGTTCCTGCCCGTCTCTCAGTACCATCTACACCTTTTTATTGTTTGCATGTCAGCCGTTTTGTTTTGTGATATCACACACACTAAAACGTCATATTGCATAACAGCATGCCATGACAACGTAGGTGAGGTGTTTAGCTTTAATTCAAGGGGTCATTCAATACCGTAGACCCGATAGAACCATCACAATGGACCTACACACGGCTGGCCATTCACCACACAGCAGCAGACCTCTCCCTCCTTCCTCCACTCCATGCCAGGTGGCAGCACTACGTAATATGGGGGGAATTTTACGGCTGTGGGGCTGAATCAGCTACTATAACCAGCAACGCGGCGTTCATGTCCGACTGAATTCGCCACATCTTCCGCATGTTGAGTCATTCGGGCACGCACACATGACATAGGCTCGGGTTATATTTCCAGGGGCCGCCGGTTCGGGCCCTTCCGCTGTAAAACACCTTTTCTGTGGTAATAGCCAGTGGTCATAGTGGAACAGCCACTGTGCAAACGCATACTTACCTGGCACAGGAGATACCGTGATCTATGCGGCGGTTCCCCCAGGGCGAGGCCCCTCCATTGCACTACGGTTGGGTTGACCCTTGCGATCATTCCAAATGTGAATGACTCGGGTGCGCAATTTTTGTTAGGGGGGGACTGCGTCCGCGCTATCCCCTGACTTTTAAATAAAGATAAAACCTCTCACCCCTCCCCCTGACTCCTGTTGTTCCTGCCCGTCTCTCAGTACCATCTACACCTTTTTATTGTTTGCATGTCAGCCGTTTTGTTTTGTGATATCACACACACTAAAACGTCATATTGCATAACAGCATGCCATGACAACGTAGGTGAGGTGTTTAGCTTTAATTCAAGGGGTCATTCAATACCGTAGACCCGATAGAACCATCACAATGGACCTACACACGGCTGGCCATTCACCACACAGCAGCAGACCTCTCCCTCCTTCCTCCACTCCATGCCAGGTGGCAGCACTACGTAATATGGGGGGAATTTTACGGCTGTGGGGCTGAATCAGCTACTATAACCAGCAACGCGGCGTTCATGTCCGACTGAATTCGCCACATCTTCCGCATGTTGAGTCATTCGGGCACGCACACATGACATAGGCTCGGGTTATATTTCCAGGGGCCGCCGGTTCGGGCCCTTCCGCTGTAAAACACCTTTTCTGTGGTAATAGCCAGTGGTCATAGTGGAACAGCCACTGTGCAAACGCATACTTACCTGGCACAGGAGATACCGTGATCTATGCGGCGGTTCCCCCAGGGCGAGGCCCCTCCATTGCACTACGGTTGGGTTGACCCTTGCGATCATTCCAAATGTGAATGACTCGGGTGCGCAATTTTTGTTAGGGGGGGACTGCGTCCGCGCTATCCCCTGACTTTTAAATAAAGATAAAACCTCTCACCCCTCCCCCTGACTCCTGTTGTTCCTGCCCGTCTCTCAGTACCATCTACACCTTTTTATTGTTTGCATGTCAGCCGTTTTGTTTTGTGATATCACACACACTAAAACGTCATATTGCATAACAGCATGCCATGACAACGTAGGTGAGGTGTTTAGCTTTAATTCAAGGGGTCATTCAATACCGTAGACCCGATAGAACCATCACAATGGACCTACACACGGCTGGCCATTCACCACACAGCAGCAGACCTCTCCCTCCTTCCTCCACTCCATGCCAGGTGGCAGCACTACGTAATATGGGGGGAATTTTACGGCTGTGGGGCTGAATCAGCTACTATAACCAGCAACGCGGCGTTCATGTCCGACTGAATTCGCCACATCTTCCGCATGTTGAGTCATTCGGGCACGCACACATGACATAGGCTCGGGTTATATTTCCAGGGGCCGCCGGTTCGGGCCCTTCCGCTGTAAAACACCTTTTCTGTGGTAATAGCCAGTGGTCATAGTGGAACAGCCACTGTGCAAACGCATACTTACCTGGCACAGGAGATACCGTGATCTATGCGGCGGTTCCCCCAGGGCGAGGCCCCTCCATTGCACTACGGTTGGGTTGACCCTTGCGATCATTCCAAATGTGAATGACTCGGGTGCGCAATTTTTGTTAGGGGGGGACTGCGTCCGCGCTATCCCCTGACTTTTAAATAAAGATAAAACCTCTCACCCCTCCCCCTGACTCCTGTTGTTCCTGCCCGTCTCTCAGTACCATCTACACCTTTTTATTGTTTGCATGTCAGCCGTTTTGTTTTGTGATATCACACACACTAAAACGTCATATTGCATAACAGCATGCCATGACAACGTAGGTGAGGTGTTTAGCTTTAATTCAAGGGGTCATTCAATACCGTAGACCCGATAGAACCATCACAATGGACCTACACACGGCTGGCCATTCACCACACAGCAGCAGACCTCTCCCTCCTTCCTCCACTCCATGCCAGGTGGCAGCACTACGTAATATGGGGGGAATTTTACGGCTGTGGGGCTGAATCAGCTACTATAACCAGCAACGCGGCGTTCATGTCCGACTGAATTCGCCACATCTTCCGCATGTTGAGTCATTCGGGCACGCACACATGACATAGGCTCGGGTTATATTTCCAGGGGCCGCCGGTTCGGGCCCTTCCGCTGTAAAACACCTTTTCTGTGGTAATAGCCAGTGGTCATAGTGGAACAGCCACTGTGCAAACGCATACTTACCTGGCACAGGAGATACCGTGATCTATGCGGCGGTTCCCCCAGGGCGAGGCCCCTCCATTGCACTACGGTTGGGTTGACCCTTGCGATCATTCCAAATGTGAATGACTCGGGTGCGCAATTTTTGTTAGGGGGGGACTGCGTCCGCGCTATCCCCTGACTTTTAAATAAAGATAAAACCTCTCACCCCTCCCCCTGACTCCTGTTGTTCCTGCCCGTCTCTCAGTACCATCTACACCTTTTTATTGTTTGCATGTCAGCCGTTTTGTTTTGTGATATCACACACACTAAAACGTCATATTGCATAACAGCATGCCATGACAACGTAGGTGAGGTGTTTAGCTTTAATTCAAGGGGTCATTCAATACCGTAGACCCGATAGAACCATCACAATGGACCTACACACGGCTGGCCATTCACCACACAGCAGCAGACCTCTCCCTCCTTCCTCCACTCCATGCCAGGTGGCAGCACTACGTAATATGGGGGGAATTTTACGGCTGTGGGGCTGAATCAGCTACTATAACCAGCAACGCGGCGTTCATGTCCGACTGAATTCGCCACATCTTCCGCATGTTGAGTCATTCGGGCACGCACACATGACATAGGCTCGGGTTATATTTCCAGGGGCCGCCGGTTCGGGCCCTTCCGCTGTAAAACACCTTTTCTGTGGTAATAGCCAGTGGTCATAGTGGAACAGCCACTGTGCAAACGCATACTTACCTGGCACAGGAGATACCGTGATCTATGCGGCGGTTCCCCCAGGGCGAGGCCCCTCCATTGCACTACGGTTGGGTTGACCCTTGCGATCATTCCAAATGTGAATGACTCGGGTGCGCAATTTTTGTTAGGGGGGGACTGCGTCCGCGCTATCCCCTGACTTTTAAATAAAGATAAAACCTCTCACCCCTCCCCCTGACTCCTGTTGTTCCTGCCCGTCTCTCAGTACCATCTACACCTTTTTATTGTTTGCATGTCAGCCGTTTTGTTTTGTGATATCACACACACTAAAACGTCATATTGCATAACAGCATGCCATGACAACGTAGGTGAGGTGTTTAGCTTTAATTCAAGGGGTCATTCAATACCGTAGACCCGATAGAACCATCACAATGGACCTACACACGGCTGGCCATTCACCACACAGCAGCAGACCTCTCCCTCCTTCCTCCACTCCATGCCAGGTGGCAGCACTACGTAATATGGGGGGAATTTTACGGCTGTGGGGCTGAATCAGCTACTATAACCAGCAACGCGGCGTTCATGTCCGACTGAATTCGCCACATCTTCCGCATGTTGAGTCATTCGGGCACGCACACATGACATAGGCTCGGGTTATATTTCCAGGGGCCGCCGGTTCGGGCCCTTCCGCTGTAAAACACCTTTTCTGTGGTAATAGCCAGTGGTCATAGTGGAACAGCCACTGTGCAAACGCATACTTACCTGGCACAGGAGATACCGTGATCTATGCGGCGGTTCCCCCAGGGCGAGGCCCCTCCATTGCACTACGGTTGGGTTGACCCTTGCGATCATTCCAAATGTGAATGACTCGGGTGCGCAATTTTTGTTAGGGGGGGACTGCGTCCGCGCTATCCCCTGACTTTTAAATAAAGATAAAACCTCTCACCCCTCCCCCTGACTCCTGTTGTTCCTGCCCGTCTCTCAGTACCATCTACACCTTTTTATTGTTTGCATGTCAGCCGTTTTGTTTTGTGATATCACACACACTAAAACGTCATATTGCATAACAGCATGCCATGACAACGTAGGTGAGGTGTTTAGCTTTAATTCAAGGGGTCATTCAATACCGTAGACCCGATAGAACCATCACAATGGACCTACACACGGCTGGCCATTCACCACACAGCAGCAGACCTCTCCCTCCTTCCTCCACTCCATGCCAGGTGGCAGCACTACGTAATATGGGGGGAATTTTACGGCTGTGGGGCTGAATCAGCTACTATAACCAGCAACGCGGCGTTCATGTCCGACTGAATTCGCCACATCTTCCGCATGTTGAGTCATTCGGGCACGCACACATGACATAGGCTCGGGTTATATTTCCAGGGGCCGCCGGTTCGGGCCCTTCCGCTGTAAAACACCTTTTCTGTGGTAATAGCCAGTGGTCATAGTGGAACAGCCACTGTGCAAACGCATACTTACCTGGCACAGGAGATACCGTGATCTATGCGGCGGTTCCCCCAGGGCGAGGCCCCTCCATTGCACTACGGTTGGGTTGACCCTTGCGATCATTCCAAATGTGAATGACTCGGGTGCGCAATTTTTGTTAGGGGGGGACTGCGTCCGCGCTATCCCCTGACTTTTAAATAAAGATAAAACCTCTCACCCCTCCCCCTGACTCCTGTTGTTCCTGCCCGTCTCTCAGTACCATCTACACCTTTTTATTGTTTGCATGTCAGCCGTTTTGTTTTGTGATATCACACACACTAAAACGTCATATTGCATAACAGCATGCCATGACAACGTAGGTGAGGTGTTTAGCTTTAATTCAAGGGGTCATTCAATACCGTAGACCCGATAGAACCATCACAATGGACCTACACACGGCTGGCCATTCACCACACAGCAGCAGACCTCTCCCTCCTTCCTCCACTCCATGCCAGGTGGCAGCACTACGTAATATGGGGGGAATTTTACGGCTGTGGGGCTGAATCAGCTACTATAACCAGCAACGCGGCGTTCATGTCCGACTGAATTCGCCACATCTTCCGCATGTTGAGTCATTCGGGCACGCACACATGACATAGGCTCGGGTTATATTTCCAGGGGCCGCCGGTTCGGGCCCTTCCGCTGTAAAACACCTTTTCTGTGGTAATAGCCAGTGGTCATAGTGGAACAGCCACTGTGCAAACGCATACTTACCTGGCACAGGAGATACCGTGATCTATGCGGCGGTTCCCCCAGGGCGAGGCCCCTCCATTGCACTACGGTTGGGTTGACCCTTGCGATCATTCCAAATGTGAATGACTCGGGTGCGCAATTTTTGTTAGGGGGGGACTGCGTCCGCGCTATCCCCTGACTTTTAAATAAAGATAAAACCTCTCACCCCTCCCCCTGACTCCTGTTGTTCCTGCCCGTCTCTCAGTACCATCTACACCTTTTTATTGTTTGCATGTCAGCCGTTTTGTTTTGTGATATCACACACACTAAAACGTCATATTGCATAACAGCATGCCATGACAACGTAGGTGAGGTGTTTAGCTTTAATTCAAGGGGTCATTCAATACCGTAGACCCGATAGAACCATCACAATGGACCTACACACGGCTGGCCATTCACCACACAGCAGCAGACCTCTCCCTCCTTCCTCCACTCCATGCCAGGTGGCAGCACTACGTAATATGGGGGGAATTTTACGGCTGTGGGGCTGAATCAGCTACTATAACCAGCAACGCGGCGTTCATGTCCGACTGAATTCGCCACATCTTCCGCATGTTGAGTCATTCGGGCACGCACACATGACATAGGCTCGGGTTATATTTCCAGGGGCCGCCGGTTCGGGCCCTTCCGCTGTAAAACACCTTTTCTGTGGTAATAGCCAGTGGTCATAGTGGAACAGCCACTGTGCAAACGCATACTTACCTGGCACAGGAGATACCGTGATCTATGCGGCGGTTCCCCCAGGGCGAGGCCCCTCCATTGCACTACGGTTGGGTTGACCCTTGCGATCATTCCAAATGTGAATGACTCGGGTGCGCAATTTTTGTTAGGGGGGGACTGCGTCCGCGCTATCCCCTGACTTTTAAATAAAGATAAAACCTCTCACCCCTCCCCCTGACTCCTGTTGTTCCTGCCCGTCTCTCAGTACCATCTACACCTTTTTATTGTTTGCATGTCAGCCGTTTTGTTTTGTGATATCACACACACTAAAACGTCATATTGCATAACAGCATGCCATGACAACGTAGGTGAGGTGTTTAGCTTTAATTCAAGGGGTCATTCAATACCGTAGACCCGATAGAACCATCACAATGGACCTACACACGGCTGGCCATTCACCACACAGCAGCAGACCTCTCCCTCCTTCCTCCACTCCATGCCAGGTGGCAGCACTACGTAATATGGGGGGAATTTTACGGCTGTGGGGCTGAATCAGCTACTATAACCAGCAACGCGGCGTTCATGTCCGACTGAATTCGCCACATCTTCCGCATGTTGAGTCATTCGGGCACGCACACATGACATAGGCTCGGGTTATATTTCCAGGGGCCGCCGGTTCGGGCCCTTCCGCTGTAAAACACCTTTTCTGTGGTAATAGCCAGTGGTCATAGTGGAACAGCCACTGTGCAAACGCATACTTACCTGGCACAGGAGATACCGTGATCTATGCGGCGGTTCCCCCAGGGCGAGGCCCCTCCATTGCACTACGGTTGGGTTGACCCTTGCGATCATTCCAAATGTGAATGACTCGGGTGCGCAATTTTTGTTAGGGGGGGACTGCGTCCGCGCTATCCCCTGACTTTTAAATAAAGATAAAACCTCTCACCCCTCCCCCTGACTCCTGTTGTTCCTGCCCGTCTCTCAGTACCATCTACACCTTTTTATTGTTTGCATGTCAGCCGTTTTGTTTTGTGATATCACACACACTAAAACGTCATATTGCATAACAGCATGCCATGACAACGTAGGTGAGGTGTTTAGCTTTAATTCAAGGGGTCATTCAATACCGTAGACCCGATAGAACCATCACAATGGACCTACACACGGCTGGCCATTCACCACACAGCAGCAGACCTCTCCCTCCTTCCTCCACTCCATGCCAGGTGGCAGCACTACGTAATATGGGGGGAATTTTACGGCTGTGGGGCTGAATCAGCTACTATAACCAGCAACGCGGCGTTCATGTCCGACTGAATTCGCCACATCTTCCGCATGTTGAGTCATTCGGGCACGCACACATGACATAGGCTCGGGTTATATTTCCAGGGGCCGCCGGTTCGGGCCCTTCCGCTGTAAAACACCTTTTCTGTGGTAATAGCCAGTGGTCATAGTGGAACAGCCACTGTGCAAACGCATACTTACCTGGCACAGGAGATACCGTGATCTATGCGGCGGTTCCCCCAGGGCGAGGCCCCTCCATTGCACTACGGTTGGGTTGACCCTTGCGATCATTCCAAATGTGAATGACTCGGGTGCGCAATTTTTGTTAGGGGGGGACTGCGTCCGCGCTATCCCCTGACTTTTAAATAAAGATAAAACCTCTCACCCCTCCCCCTGACTCCTGTTGTTCCTGCCCGTCTCTCAGTACCATCTACACCTTTTTATTGTTTGCATGTCAGCCGTTTTGTTTTGTGATATCACACACACTAAAACGTCATATTGCATAACAGCATGCCATGACAACGTAGGTGAGGTGTTTAGCTTTAATTCAAGGGGTCATTCAATACCGTAGACCCGATAGAACCATCACAATGGACCTACACACGGCTGGCCATTCACCACACAGCAGCAGACCTCTCCCTCCTTCCTCCACTCCATGCCAGGTGGCAGCACTACGTAATATGGGGGGAATTTTACGGCTGTGGGGCTGAATCAGCTACTATAACCAGCAACGCGGCGTTCATGTCCGACTGAATTCGCCACATCTTCCGCATGTTGAGTCATTCGGGCACGCACACATGACATAGGCTCGGGTTATATTTCCAGGGGCCGCCGGTTCGGGCCCTTCCGCTGTAAAACACCTTTTCTGTGGTAATAGCCAGTGGTCATAGTGGAACAGCCACTGTGCAAACGCATACTTACCTGGCACAGGAGATACCGTGATCTATGCGGCGGTTCCCCCAGGGCGAGGCCCCTCCATTGCACTACGGTTGGGTTGACCCTTGCGATCATTCCAAATGTGAATGACTCGGGTGCGCAATTTTTGTTAGGGGGGGACTGCGTCCGCGCTATCCCCTGACTTTTAAATAAAGATAAAACCTCTCACCCCTCCCCCTGACTCCTGTTGTTCCTGCCCGTCTCTCAGTACCATCTACACCTTTTTATTGTTTGCATGTCAGCCGTTTTGTTTTGTGATATCACACACACTAAAACGTCATATTGCATAACAGCATGCCATGACAACGTAGGTGAGGTGTTTAGCTTTAATTCAAGGGGTCATTCAATACCGTAGACCCGATAGAACCATCACAATGGACCTACACACGGCTGGCCATTCACCACACAGCAGCAGACCTCTCCCTCCTTCCTCCACTCCATGCCAGGTGGCAGCACTACGTAATATGGGGGGAATTTTACGGCTGTGGGGCTGAATCAGCTACTATAACCAGCAACGCGGCGTTCATGTCCGACTGAATTCGCCACATCTTCCGCATGTTGAGTCATTCGGGCACGCACACATGACATAGGCTCGGGTTATATTTCCAGGGGCCGCCGGTTCGGGCCCTTCCGCTGTAAAACACCTTTTCTGTGGTAATAGCCAGTGGTCATAGTGGAACAGCCACTGTGCAAACGCATACTTACCTGGCACAGGAGATACCGTGATCTATGCGGCGGTTCCCCCAGGGCGAGGCCCCTCCATTGCACTACGGTTGGGTTGACCCTTGCGATCATTCCAAATGTGAATGACTCGGGTGCGCAATTTTTGTTAGGGGGGGACTGCGTCCGCGCTATCCCCTGACTTTTAAATAAAGATAAAACCTCTCACCCCTCCCCCTGACTCCTGTTGTTCCTGCCCGTCTCTCAGTACCATCTACACCTTTTTATTGTTTGCATGTCAGCCGTTTTGTTTTGTGATATCACACACACTAAAACGTCATATTGCATAACAGCATGCCATGACAACGTAGGTGAGGTGTTTAGCTTTAATTCAAGGGGTCATTCAATACCGTAGACCCGATAGAACCATCACAATGGACCTACACACGGCTGGCCATTCACCACACAGCAGCAGACCTCTCCCTCCTTCCTCCACTCCATGCCAGGTGGCAGCACTACGTAATATGGGGGGAATTTTACGGCTGTGGGGCTGAATCAGCTACTATAACCAGCAACGCGGCGTTCATGTCCGACTGAATTCGCCACATCTTCCGCATGTTGAGTCATTCGGGCACGCACACATGACATAGGCTCGGGTTATATTTCCAGGGGCCGCCGGTTCGGGCCCTTCCGCTGTAAAACACCTTTTCTGTGGTAATAGCCAGTGGTCATAGTGGAACAGCCACTGTGCAAACGCATACTTACCTGGCACAGGAGATACCGTGATCTATGCGGCGGTTCCCCCAGGGCGAGGCCCCTCCATTGCACTACGGTTGGGTTGACCCTTGCGATCATTCCAAATGTGAATGACTCGGGTGCGCAATTTTTGTTAGGGGGGGACTGCGTCCGCGCTATCCCCTGACTTTTAAATAAAGATAAAACCTCTCACCCCTCCCCCTGACTCCTGTTGTTCCTGCCCGTCTCTCAGTACCATCTACACCTTTTTATTGTTTGCATGTCAGCCGTTTTGTTTTGTGATATCACACACACTAAAACGTCATATTGCATAACAGCATGCCATGACAACGTAGGTGAGGTGTTTAGCTTTAATTCAAGGGGTCATTCAATACCGTAGACCCGATAGAACCATCACAATGGACCTACACACGGCTGGCCATTCACCACACAGCAGCAGACCTCTCCCTCCTTCCTCCACTCCATGCCAGGTGGCAGCACTACGTAATATGGGGGGAATTTTACGGCTGTGGGGCTGAATCAGCTACTATAACCAGCAACGCGGCGTTCATGTCCGACTGAATTCGCCACATCTTCCGCATGTTGAGTCATTCGGGCACGCACACATGACATAGGCTCGGGTTATATTTCCAGGGGCCGCCGGTTCGGGCCCTTCCGCTGTAAAACACCTTTTCTGTGGTAATAGCCAGTGGTCATAGTGGAACAGCCACTGTGCAAACGCATACTTACCTGGCACAGGAGATACCGTGATCTATGCGGCGGTTCCCCCAGGGCGAGGCCCCTCCATTGCACTACGGTTGGGTTGACCCTTGCGATCATTCCAAATGTGAATGACTCGGGTGCGCAATTTTTGTTAGGGGGGGACTGCGTCCGCGCTATCCCCTGACTTTTAAATAAAGATAAAACCTCTCACCCCTCCCCCTGACTCCTGTTGTTCCTGCCCGTCTCTCAGTACCATCTACACCTTTTTATTGTTTGCATGTCAGCCGTTTTGTTTTGTGATATCACACACACTAAAACGTCATATTGCATAACAGCATGCCATGACAACGTAGGTGAGGTGTTTAGCTTTAATTCAAGGGGTCATTCAATACCGTAGACCCGATAGAACCATCACAATGGACCTACACACGGCTGGCCATTCACCACACAGCAGCAGACCTCTCCCTCCTTCCTCCACTCCATGCCAGGTGGCAGCACTACGTAATATGGGGGGAATTTTACGGCTGTGGGGCTGAATCAGCTACTATAACCAGCAACGCGGCGTTCATGTCCGACTGAATTCGCCACATCTTCCGCATGTTGAGTCATTCGGGCACGCACACATGACATAGGCTCGGGTTATATTTCCAGGGGCCGCCGGTTCGGGCCCTTCCGCTGTAAAACACCTTTTCTGTGGTAATAGCCAGTGGTCATAGTGGAACAGCCACTGTGCAAACGCATACTTACCTGGCACAGGAGATACCGTGATCTATGCGGCGGTTCCCCCAGGGCGAGGCCCCTCCATTGCACTACGGTTGGGTTGACCCTTGCGATCATTCCAAATGTGAATGACTCGGGTGCGCAATTTTTGTTAGGGGGGGACTGCGTCCGCGCTATCCCCTGACTTTTAAATAAAGATAAAACCTCTCACCCCTCCCCCTGACTCCTGTTGTTCCTGCCCGTCTCTCAGTACCATCTACACCTTTTTATTGTTTGCATGTCAGCCGTTTTGTTTTGTGATATCACACACACTAAAACGTCATATTGCATAACAGCATGCCATGACAACGTAGGTGAGGTGTTTAGCTTTAATTCAAGGGGTCATTCAATACCGTAGACCCGATAGAACCATCACAATGGACCTACACACGGCTGGCCATTCACCACACAGCAGCAGACCTCTCCCTCCTTCCTCCACTCCATGCCAGGTGGCAGCACTACGTAATATGGGGGGAATTTTACGGCTGTGGGGCTGAATCAGCTACTATAACCAGCAACGCGGCGTTCATGTCCGACTGAATTCGCCACATCTTCCGCATGTTGAGTCATTCGGGCACGCACACATGACATAGGCTCGGGTTATATTTCCAGGGGCCGCCGGTTCGGGCCCTTCCGCTGTAAAACACCTTTTCTGTGGTAATAGCCAGTGGTCATAGTGGAACAGCCACTGTGCAAACGCATACTTACCTGGCACAGGAGATACCGTGATCTATGCGGCGGTTCCCCCAGGGCGAGGCCCCTCCATTGCACTACGGTTGGGTTGACCCTTGCGATCATTCCAAATGTGAATGACTCGGGTGCGCAATTTTTGTTAGGGGGGGACTGCGTCCGCGCTATCCCCTGACTTTTAAATAAAGATAAAACCTCTCACCCCTCCCCCTGACTCCTGTTGTTCCTGCCCGTCTCTCAGTACCATCTACACCTTTTTATTGTTTGCATGTCAGCCGTTTTGTTTTGTGATATCACACACACTAAAACGTCATATTGCATAACAGCATGCCATGACAACGTAGGTGAGGTGTTTAGCTTTAATTCAAGGGGTCATTCAATACCGTAGACCCGATAGAACCATCACAATGGACCTACACACGGCTGGCCATTCACCACACAGCAGCAGACCTCTCCCTCCTTCCTCCACTCCATGCCAGGTGGCAGCACTACGTAATATGGGGGGAATTTTACGGCTGTGGGGCTGAATCAGCTACTATAACCAGCAACGCGGCGTTCATGTCCGACTGAATTCGCCACATCTTCCGCATGTTGAGTCATTCGGGCACGCACACATGACATAGGCTCGGGTTATATTTCCAGGGGCCGCCGGTTCGGGCCCTTCCGCTGTAAAACACCTTTTCTGTGGTAATAGCCAGTGGTCATAGTGGAACAGCCACTGTGCAAACGCATACTTACCTGGCACAGGAGATACCGTGATCTATGCGGCGGTTCCCCCAGGGCGAGGCCCCTCCATTGCACTACGGTTGGGTTGACCCTTGCGATCATTCCAAATGTGAATGACTCGGGTGCGCAATTTTTGTTAGGGGGGGACTGCGTCCGCGCTATCCCCTGACTTTTAAATAAAGATAAAACCTCTCACCCCTCCCCCTGACTCCTGTTGTTCCTGCCCGTCTCTCAGTACCATCTACACCTTTTTATTGTTTGCATGTCAGCCGTTTTGTTTTGTGATATCACACACACTAAAACGTCATATTGCATAACAGCATGCCATGACAACGTAGGTGAGGTGTTTAGCTTTAATTCAAGGGGTCATTCAATACCGTAGACCCGATAGAACCATCACAATGGACCTACACACGGCTGGCCATTCACCACACAGCAGCAGACCTCTCCCTCCTTCCTCCACTCCATGCCAGGTGGCAGCACTACGTAATATGGGGGGAATTTTACGGCTGTGGGGCTGAATCAGCTACTATAACCAGCAACGCGGCGTTCATGTCCGACTGAATTCGCCACATCTTCCGCATGTTGAGTCATTCGGGCACGCACACATGACATAGGCTCGGGTTATATTTCCAGGGGCCGCCGGTTCGGGCCCTTCCGCTGTAAAACACCTTTTCTGTGGTAATAGCCAGTGGTCATAGTGGAACAGCCACTGTGCAAACGCATACTTACCTGGCACAGGAGATACCGTGATCTATGCGGCGGTTCCCCCAGGGCGAGGCCCCTCCATTGCACTACGGTTGGGTTGACCCTTGCGATCATTCCAAATGTGAATGACTCGGGTGCGCAATTTTTGTTAGGGGGGGACTGCGTCCGCGCTATCCCCTGACTTTTAAATAAAGATAAAACCTCTCACCCCTCCCCCTGACTCCTGTTGTTCCTGCCCGTCTCTCAGTACCATCTACACCTTTTTATTGTTTGCATGTCAGCCGTTTTGTTTTGTGATATCACACACACTAAAACGTCATATTGCATAACAGCATGCCATGACAACGTAGGTGAGGTGTTTAGCTTTAATTCAAGGGGTCATTCAATACCGTAGACCCGATAGAACCATCACAATGGACCTACACACGGCTGGCCATTCACCACACAGCAGCAGACCTCTCCCTCCTTCCTCCACTCCATGCCAGGTGGCAGCACTACGTAATATGGGGGGAATTTTACGGCTGTGGGGCTGAATCAGCTACTATAACCAGCAACGCGGCGTTCATGTCCGACTGAATTCGCCACATCTTCCGCATGTTGAGTCATTCGGGCACGCACACATGACATAGGCTCGGGTTATATTTCCAGGGGCCGCCGGTTCGGGCCCTTCCGCTGTAAAACACCTTTTCTGTGGTAATAGCCAGTGGTCATAGTGGAACAGCCACTGTGCAAACGCATACTTACCTGGCACAGGAGATACCGTGATCTATGCGGCGGTTCCCCCAGGGCGAGGCCCCTCCATTGCACTACGGTTGGGTTGACCCTTGCGATCATTCCAAATGTGAATGACTCGGGTGCGCAATTTTTGTTAGGGGGGGACTGCGTCCGCGCTATCCCCTGACTTTTAAATAAAGATAAAACCTCTCACCCCTCCCCCTGACTCCTGTTGTTCCTGCCCGTCTCTCAGTACCATCTACACCTTTTTATTGTTTGCATGTCAGCCGTTTTGTTTTGTGATATCACACACACTAAAACGTCATATTGCATAACAGCATGCCATGACAACGTAGGTGAGGTGTTTAGCTTTAATTCAAGGGGTCATTCAATACCGTAGACCCGATAGAACCATCACAATGGACCTACACACGGCTGGCCATTCACCACACAGCAGCAGACCTCTCCCTCCTTCCTCCACTCCATGCCAGGTGGCAGCACTACGTAATATGGGGGGAATTTTACGGCTGTGGGGCTGAATCAGCTACTATAACCAGCAACGCGGCGTTCATGTCCGACTGAATTCGCCACATCTTCCGCATGTTGAGTCATTCGGGCACGCACACATGACATAGGCTCGGGTTATATTTCCAGGGGCCGCCGGTTCGGGCCCTTCCGCTGTAAAACACCTTTTCTGTGGTAATAGCCAGTGGTCATAGTGGAACAGCCACTGTGCAAACGCATACTTACCTGGCACAGGAGATACCGTGATCTATGCGGCGGTTCCCCCAGGGCGAGGCCCCTCCATTGCACTACGGTTGGGTTGACCCTTGCGATCATTCCAAATGTGAATGACTCGGGTGCGCAATTTTTGTTAGGGGGGGACTGCGTCCGCGCTATCCCCTGACTTTTAAATAAAGATAAAACCTCTCACCCCTCCCCCTGACTCCTGTTGTTCCTGCCCGTCTCTCAGTACCATCTACACCTTTTTATTGTTTGCATGTCAGCCGTTTTGTTTTGTGATATCACACACACTAAAACGTCATATTGCATAACAGCATGCCATGACAACGTAGGTGAGGTGTTTAGCTTTAATTCAAGGGGTCATTCAATACCGTAGACCCGATAGAACCATCACAATGGACCTACACACGGCTGGCCATTCACCACACAGCAGCAGACCTCTCCCTCCTTCCTCCACTCCATGCCAGGTGGCAGCACTACGTAATATGGGGGGAATTTTACGGCTGTGGGGCTGAATCAGCTACTATAACCAGCAACGCGGCGTTCATGTCCGACTGAATTCGCCACATCTTCCGCATGTTGAGTCATTCGGGCACGCACACATGACATAGGCTCGGGTTATATTTCCAGGGGCCGCCGGTTCGGGCCCTTCCGCTGTAAAACACCTTTTCTGTGGTAATAGCCAGTGGTCATAGTGGAACAGCCACTGTGCAAACGCATACTTACCTGGCACAGGAGATACCGTGATCTATGCGGCGGTTCCCCCAGGGCGAGGCCCCTCCATTGCACTACGGTTGGGTTGACCCTTGCGATCATTCCAAATGTGAATGACTCGGGTGCGCAATTTTTGTTAGGGGGGGACTGCGTCCGCGCTATCCCCTGACTTTTAAATAAAGATAAAACCTCTCACCCCTCCCCCTGACTCCTGTTGTTCCTGCCCGTCTCTCAGTACCATCTACACCTTTTTATTGTTTGCATGTCAGCCGTTTTGTTTTGTGATATCACACACACTAAAACGTCATATTGCATAACAGCATGCCATGACAACGTAGGTGAGGTGTTTAGCTTTAATTCAAGGGGTCATTCAATACCGTAGACCCGATAGAACCATCACAATGGACCTACACACGGCTGGCCATTCACCACACAGCAGCAGACCTCTCCCTCCTTCCTCCACTCCATGCCAGGTGGCAGCACTACGTAATATGGGGGGAATTTTACGGCTGTGGGGCTGAATCAGCTACTATAACCAGCAACGCGGCGTTCATGTCCGACTGAATTCGCCACATCTTCCGCATGTTGAGTCATTCGGGCACGCACACATGACATAGGCTCGGGTTATATTTCCAGGGGCCGCCGGTTCGGGCCCTTCCGCTGTAAAACACCTTTTCTGTGGTAATAGCCAGTGGTCATAGTGGAACAGCCACTGTGCAAACGCATACTTACCTGGCACAGGAGATACCGTGATCTATGCGGCGGTTCCCCCAGGGCGAGGCCCCTCCATTGCACTACGGTTGGGTTGACCCTTGCGATCATTCCAAATGTGAATGACTCGGGTGCGCAATTTTTGTTAGGGGGGGACTGCGTCCGCGCTATCCCCTGACTTTTAAATAAAGATAAAACCTCTCACCCCTCCCCCTGACTCCTGTTGTTCCTGCCCGTCTCTCAGTACCATCTACACCTTTTTATTGTTTGCATGTCAGCCGTTTTGTTTTGTGATATCACACACACTAAAACGTCATATTGCATAACAGCATGCCATGACAACGTAGGTGAGGTGTTTAGCTTTAATTCAAGGGGTCATTCAATACCGTAGACCCGATAGAACCATCACAATGGACCTACACACGGCTGGCCATTCACCACACAGCAGCAGACCTCTCCCTCCTTCCTCCACTCCATGCCAGGTGGCAGCACTACGTAATATGGGGGGAATTTTACGGCTGTGGGGCTGAATCAGCTACTATAACCAGCAACGCGGCGTTCATGTCCGACTGAATTCGCCACATCTTCCGCATGTTGAGTCATTCGGGCACGCACACATGACATAGGCTCGGGTTATATTTCCAGGGGCCGCCGGTTCGGGCCCTTCCGCTGTAAAACACCTTTTCTGTGGTAATAGCCAGTGGTCATAGTGGAACAGCCACTGTGCAAACGCATACTTACCTGGCACAGGAGATACCGTGATCTATGCGGCGGTTCCCCCAGGGCGAGGCCCCTCCATTGCACTACGGTTGGGTTGACCCTTGCGATCATTCCAAATGTGAATGACTCGGGTGCGCAATTTTTGTTAGGGGGGGACTGCGTCCGCGCTATCCCCTGACTTTTAAATAAAGATAAAACCTCTCACCCCTCCCCCTGACTCCTGTTGTTCCTGCCCGTCTCTCAGTACCATCTACACCTTTTTATTGTTTGCATGTCAGCCGTTTTGTTTTGTGATATCACACACACTAAAACGTCATATTGCATAACAGCATGCCATGACAACGTAGGTGAGGTGTTTAGCTTTAATTCAAGGGGTCATTCAATACCGTAGACCCGATAGAACCATCACAATGGACCTACACACGGCTGGCCATTCACCACACAGCAGCAGACCTCTCCCTCCTTCCTCCACTCCATGCCAGGTGGCAGCACTACGTAATATGGGGGGAATTTTACGGCTGTGGGGCTGAATCAGCTACTATAACCAGCAACGCGGCGTTCATGTCCGACTGAATTCGCCACATCTTCCGCATGTTGAGTCATTCGGGCACGCACACATGACATAGGCTCGGGTTATATTTCCAGGGGCCGCCGGTTCGGGCCCTTCCGCTGTAAAACACCTTTTCTGTGGTAATAGCCAGTGGTCATAGTGGAACAGCCACTGTGCAAACGCATACTTACCTGGCACAGGAGATACCGTGATCTATGCGGCGGTTCCCCCAGGGCGAGGCCCCTCCATTGCACTACGGTTGGGTTGACCCTTGCGATCATTCCAAATGTGAATGACTCGGGTGCGCAATTTTTGTTAGGGGGGGACTGCGTCCGCGCTATCCCCTGACTTTTAAATAAAGATAAAACCTCTCACCCCTCCCCCTGACTCCTGTTGTTCCTGCCCGTCTCTCAGTACCATCTACACCTTTTTATTGTTTGCATGTCAGCCGTTTTGTTTTGTGATATCACACACACTAAAACGTCATATTGCATAACAGCATGCCATGACAACGTAGGTGAGGTGTTTAGCTTTAATTCAAGGGGTCATTCAATACCGTAGACCCGATAGAACCATCACAATGGACCTACACACGGCTGGCCATTCACCACACAGCAGCAGACCTCTCCCTCCTTCCTCCACTCCATGCCAGGTGGCAGCACTACGTAATATGGGGGGAATTTTACGGCTGTGGGGCTGAATCAGCTACTATAACCAGCAACGCGGCGTTCATGTCCGACTGAATTCGCCACATCTTCCGCATGTTGAGTCATTCGGGCACGCACACATGACATAGGCTCGGGTTATATTTCCAGGGGCCGCCGGTTCGGGCCCTTCCGCTGTAAAACACCTTTTCTGTGGTAATAGCCAGTGGTCATAGTGGAACAGCCACTGTGCAAACGCATACTTACCTGGCACAGGAGATACCGTGATCTATGCGGCGGTTCCCCCAGGGCGAGGCCCCTCCATTGCACTACGGTTGGGTTGACCCTTGCGATCATTCCAAATGTGAATGACTCGGGTGCGCAATTTTTGTTAGGGGGGGACTGCGTCCGCGCTATCCCCTGACTTTTAAATAAAGATAAAACCTCTCACCCCTCCCCCTGACTCCTGTTGTTCCTGCCCGTCTCTCAGTACCATCTACACCTTTTTATTGTTTGCATGTCAGCCGTTTTGTTTTGTGATATCACACACACTAAAACGTCATATTGCATAACAGCATGCCATGACAACGTAGGTGAGGTGTTTAGCTTTAATTCAAGGGGTCATTCAATACCGTAGACCCGATAGAACCATCACAATGGACCTACACACGGCTGGCCATTCACCACACAGCAGCAGACCTCTCCCTCCTTCCTCCACTCCATGCCAGGTGGCAGCACTACGTAATATGGGGGGAATTTTACGGCTGTGGGGCTGAATCAGCTACTATAACCAGCAACGCGGCGTTCATGTCCGACTGAATTCGCCACATCTTCCGCATGTTGAGTCATTCGGGCACGCACACATGACATAGGCTCGGGTTATATTTCCAGGGGCCGCCGGTTCGGGCCCTTCCGCTGTAAAACACCTTTTCTGTGGTAATAGCCAGTGGTCATAGTGGAACAGCCACTGTGCAAACGCATACTTACCTGGCACAGGAGATACCGTGATCTATGCGGCGGTTCCCCCAGGGCGAGGCCCCTCCATTGCACTACGGTTGGGTTGACCCTTGCGATCATTCCAAATGTGAATGACTCGGGTGCGCAATTTTTGTTAGGGGGGGACTGCGTCCGCGCTATCCCCTGACTTTTAAATAAAGATAAAACCTCTCACCCCTCCCCCTGACTCCTGTTGTTCCTGCCCGTCTCTCAGTACCATCTACACCTTTTTATTGTTTGCATGTCAGCCATTTTGTTTTGCGATATCACACACACTAAAACGTCATATTGCATAACAGCATGCCATGACAACGTAGGTGAGGTGTTTAGCTTTAATTCAAGGGGTCATTCAATACCGTAGACCCGATAGAACCATCACAATGGACCTACACACGGCTGGCCATTCACCACACAGCAGCAGACCTCTCCCTCCTTCCTCCACTCCATGCCAGGTGGCAGCACTACGTAATATGGGGGGAATTTTACGGCTGTGGGGCTGAATCAGCTACTATAACCAGCAACGCGGCGTTCATGTCGGACTGAATTCGCCACATCTTCCGCATGTTGAGTCATTCGGGCACGCACACATGACATAGGCTCGGGTTATATTTCCAGGGGCCGCCGGTTCGGGCCCTTCCGCTGTAAAACACCTTTTCTGTGGTAATAGCCAGTGGTCATAGTGGAACAGCCACTGTGCAAACGCATACTTACCTGGCACAGGAGATACCGTGATCTATGCGGCGGTTCCCCCAGGGCGAGGCCCCTCCATTGCACTACGGTTGGGTTGACCCTTGCGATCATTCCAAATGTGAATGACTCGGGTGCGCAATTTTTGTTAGGGGGGGACTGCGTCCGCGCTATCCCCTGACTTTTAAATAAAGATAAAACCTCTCACCCCTCCCCCTGACTCCTGTTGTTCCTGCCCGTCTCTCAGTACCATCTACACCTTTTTATTGTTTGCATGTCAGCCATTTTGTTTTGCGATATCACACACACTAAAACGTCATATTGCATAACAGCATGCCATGACAACGTAGGTGAGGTGTTTAGCTTTAATTCAAGGGGTCATTCAATACCGTAGACCCGATAGAACCATCACAATGGACCTACACACGGCTGGCCATTCACCACACAGCAGCAGACCTCTCCCTCCTTCCTCCACTCCATGCCAGGTGGCAGCACTATGTAATATGGGGGGAATTTTACGGCTGTGGGGCTGAATCAGCTACTATAACCAGCAACGCGGCGTTCATGTCGGACTGAATTCGCCACATCTTCCGCATGTTGAGTCATTCGGGCACGCACACATGACATAGGCTCGGGTTATATTTCCAGGGGCCGCCGGTTCGGGCCCTTCCGCTGTAAAACACCTTTTCTGTGGTAATAGCCAGTGGTCATAGTGGAACAGCCACTGTGCAAACGCATACTTACCTGGCACAGGAGATACCGTGATCTATGCGGCGGTTCCCCCAGGGCGAGGCCCCTCCATTGCACTACGGTTGGGTTGACCCTTGCGATCATTCCAAATGTGAATGACTCGGGTGCGCAATTTTTGTTAGGGGGGGACTGCGTCCGCGCTATCCCCTGACTTTTAAATAAAGATAAAACCTCTCACCCCTCCCCCTGACTCCTGTTGTTCCTGCCCGTCTCTCAGTACCATCTACACCTTTTTATTGTTTGCATGTCAGCCATTTTGTTTTGCGATATCACACACACTAAAACGTCATATTGCATAACAGCATGCCATGACAACGTAGGTGAGGTGTTTAGCTTTAATTCAAGGGGTCATTCAATACCGTAGACCCGATAGAACCATCACAATGGACCTACACACGGCTGGCCATTCACCACACAGCAGCAGACCTCTCCCTCCTTCCTCCACTCCATGCCAGGTGGCAGCACTATGTAATATGGGGGGAATTTTACGGCTGTGGGGCTGAATCGGCTACTATAACCAGCAACGCGGCGTTCATGTCGGACTGAATTCGCCACATCTTCCGCATGTTGAGTCATTCGGGCACGCACACATGACATAGGCTCGGGTTATATTTCAACGGGCCGCCGGTTCGGGCCCTTCCGCTGTAAAACACCTTTTCTGTGGTAATAGCCAGTGATTATAGGGGAACAGCCACTGTGCAAACGCATACTTACCTGGCACAGGAGATACCGTGATCTATGAGGCGGTTCCCCCAGGGCGAGGCCCCTCCATTGCACTACGGTTGGGTTGACCCTTGCGATCATTCCAAATGTGAATGACTCGGGTGCGCAATTTTTGTTAGGGGGGGACTGCGTCCGCGCTATCCCCTGACTTTTAAATAAAGATAAAACCTCTCACCCCTCCCTCTGACTCCTGTTGTTCCTGCCCGTCTCTCAGTCTCTACACCTTTTATTGTTTACATGTCAGCCGTTTTGTTTTGTGATATCACACACACGACAACGTCATATTGCATAACAGCATGCCATGACAACGTAGGTGAGGTGTTTAGCTTTAATTCAAGGGGTCATTCAATACTGTAGACCCGATAGAACCATCAGAATGGACCTACACACGGCTGGCTAGTCACCACACAGCAGCAGACCTCTCCCTCCTTCCTCCACTACATGCCAGGTGGCAGCACTACGTAATATGGGGGGAATTTTACGGCTGTGGGGCTGAATCGGCTCCTATAACCAGCAACGCGGCGTTCATGTCTGACTGAATTGGCCACAGCTTCTGCATGTTGAGTCATTCGGGCACGCACACATGACATAGGCTCGGGTTATATTTCAACGGGCCGCCGGTTCGGGCCCTTCCGCTGTAAAACACCTTTTCTGTGGTAATAGCCAGTGATTATAGGGGAACAGCCACTGTGCAAACGCATACTTACCTGGCACAGGAGATACCGTGATCTATGAGGCGGTTCCCCCAGGGCGAGGCCCCTCCATTGCACTACGGTTGGGTTGACCCTTGCGATCATTCCAAATGTGAATGACTCGGGTGCGCAATTTTTGTTAGGGGGGGACTGCGTCCGCGCTATCCCCTGACTTTTAAATAAAGATAAAACCTCTCACCCCTCCCTCTGACTCCTGTTGTTCCTGCCCGTCTCTCAGTCTCTACACCTTTTATTGTTTACATGTCAGCCGTTTTGTTTTGTGATATCACACACACGACAACGTCATATTGCATAACAGCATGCCATGACAACGTAGGTGAGGTGTTTAGCTTTAATTCAAGGGGTCATTCAATACTGTAGACCCGATAGAACCATCAGAATGGACCTACACACGGCTGGCTAGTCACCACACAGCAGCAGACCTCTCCCTCCTTCCTCCACTACATGCCAGGTGGCAGCACTACGTAATATGGGGGGAATTTTACGGCTGTGGGGCTGAATCGGCTCCTATAACCAGCAACGCGGCGTTCATGTCTGACTGAATTGGCCACAGCTTCTGCATGTTGAGTCATTCGGGCACGCACACATGACATAGGCTCGGGTTATATTTCAACGGGCCGCCGGTTCGGGCCCTTCCGCTGTAAAACACCTTTTCTGTGGTAATAGCCAGTGATTATAGGGGAACAGCCACTGTGCAAACGCATACTTACCTGGCACAGGAGATACCGTGATCTATGAGGCGGTTCCCCCAGGGCGAGGCCCCTCCATTGCACTACGGTTGGGTTGACCCTTGCGATCATTCCAAATGTGAATGACTCGGGTGCGCAATTTTTGTTAGGGGGGGACTGCGTCCGCGCTATCCCCTGACTTTTAAATAAAGATAAAACCTCTCACCCCTCCCTCTGACTCCTGTTGTTCCTGCCCGTCTCTCAGTCTCTACACCTTTTATTGTTTACATGTCAGCCGTTTTGTTTTGTGATATCACACACACGACAACGTCATATTGCATAACAGCATGCCATGACAACGTAGGTGAGGTGTTTAGCTTTAATTCAAGGGGTCATTCAATACTGTAGACCCGATAGAACCATCAGAATGGACCTACACACGGCTGGCTAGTCACCACACAGCAGCAGACCTCTCCCTCCTTCCTCCACTACATGCCAGGTGGCAGCACTACGTAATATGGGGGGAATTTTACGGCTGTGGGGCTGAATCGGCTCCTATAACCAGCAACGCGGCGTTCATGTCTGACTGAATTGGCCACAGCTTCTGCATGTTGAGTCATTCGGGCACGCACACATGACATAGGCTCGGGTTATATTTCAACGGGCCGCCGGTTCGGGCCCTTCCGCTGTAAAACACCTTTTCTGTGGTAATAGCCAGTGATTATAGGGGAACAGCCACTGTGCAAACGCATACTTACCTGGCACAGGAGATACCGTGATCTATGAGGCGGTTCCCCCAGGGCGAGGCCCCTCCATTGCACTACGGTTGGGTTGACCCTTGCGATCATTCCAAATGTGAATGACTCGGGTGCGCAATTTTTGTTAGGGGGGGACTGCGTCCGCGCTATCCCCTGACTTTTAAATAAAGATAAAACCTCTCACCCCTCCCTCTGACTCCTGTTGTTCCTGCCCGTCTCTCAGTCTCTACACCTTTTATTGTTTACATGTCAGCCGTTTTGTTTTGTGATATCACACACACGACAACGTCATATTGCATAACAGCATGCCATGACAACGTAGGTGAGGTGTTTAGCTTTAATTCAAGGGGTCATTCAATACTGTAGACCCGATAGAACCATCAGAATGGACCTACACACGGCTGGCTAGTCACCACACAGCAGCAGACCTCTCCCTCCTTCCTCCACTACATGCCAGGTGGCAGCACTACGTAATATGGGGGGAATTTTACGGCTGTGGGGCTGAATCGGCTCCTATAACCAGCAACGCGGCGTTCATGTCTGACTGAATTGGCCACAGCTTCTGCATGTTGAGTCATTCGGGCACGCACACATGACATAGGCTCGGGTTATATTTCAACGGGCCGCCGGTTCGGGCCCTTCCGCTGTAAAACACCTTTTCTGTGGTAATAGCCAGTGATTATAGGGGAACAGCCACTGTGCAAACGCATACTTACCTGGCACAGGAGATACCGTGATCTATGAGGCGGTTCCCCCAGGGCGAGGCCCCTCCATTGCACTACGGTTGGGTTGACCCTTGCGATCATTCCAAATGTGAATGACTCGGGTGCGCAATTTTTGTTAGGGGGGGACTGCGTCCGCGCTATCCCCTGACTTTTAAATAAAGATAAAACCTCTCACCCCTCCCTCTGACTCCTGTTGTTCCTGCCCGTCTCTCAGTCTCTACACCTTTTATTGTTTACATGTCAGCCGTTTTGTTTTGTGATATCACACACACGACAACGTCATATTGCATAACAGCATGCCATGACAACGTAGGTGAGGTGTTTAGCTTTAATTCAAGGGGTCATTCAATACTGTAGACCCGATAGAACCATCAGAATGGACCTACACACGGCTGGCTAGTCACCACACAGCAGCAGACCTCTCCCTCCTTCCTCCACTACATGCCAGGTGGCAGCACTACGTAATATGGGGGGAATTTTACGGCTGTGGGGCTGAATCGGCTCCTATAACCAGCAACGCGGCGTTCATGTCTGACTGAATTGGCCACAGCTTCTGCATGTTGAGTCATTCGGGCACGCACACATGACATAGGCTCGGGTTATATTTCAACGGGCCGCCGGTTCGGGCCCTTCCGCTGTAAAACACCTTTTCTGTGGTAATAGCCAGTGATTATAGGGGAACAGCCACTGTGCAAACGCATACTTACCTGGCACAGGAGATACCGTGATCTATGAGGCGGTTCCCCCAGGGCGAGGCCCCTCCATTGCACTACGGTTGGGTTGACCCTTGCGATCATTCCAAATGTGAATGACTCGGGTGCGCAATTTTTGTTAGGGGGGGACTGCGTCCGCGCTATCCCCTGACTTTTAAATAAAGATAAAACCTCTCACCCCTCCCTCTGACTCCTGTTGTTCCTGCCCGTCTCTCAGTCTCTACACCTTTTATTGTTTACATGTCAGCCGTTTTGTTTTGTGATATCACACACACGACAACGTCATATTGCATAACAGCATGCCATGACAACGTAGGTGAGGTGTTTAGCTTTAATTCAAGGGGTCATTCAATACTGTAGACCCGATAGAACCATCAGAATGGACCTACACACGGCTGGCTAGTCACCACACAGCAGCAGACCTCTCCCTCCTTCCTCCACTACATGCCAGGTGGCAGCACTACGTAATATGGGGGGAATTTTACGGCTGTGGGGCTGAATCGGCTCCTATAACCAGCAACGCGGCGTTCATGTCTGACTGAATTGGCCACAGCTTCTGCATGTTGAGTCATTCGGGCACGCACACATGACATAGGCTCGGGTTATATTTCAACGGGCCGCCGGTTCGGGCCCTTCCGCTGTAAAACACCTTTTCTGTGGTAATAGCCAGTGATTATAGGGGAACAGCCACTGTGCAAACGCATACTTACCTGGCACAGGAGATACCGTGATCTATGAGGCAGTTCCCCCAGGGCGAGGCCCCTCCATTGCACTACGGTTGGGTTGACCCTTGCGATCATTCCAAATGTGAATGACTCGGGTGCGCAATTTTTGTTAGGGGGGGACTGCGTCCGCGCTATCCCCTGACTTTTAAATAAAGATAAAACCTCTCACCCCTCCCTCTGACTCCTGTTGTTCCTGCCCGTCTCTCAGTCTCTACACCTTTTATTGTTTACATGTCAGCCGTTTTGTTTTGTGATATCACACACACGACAACGTCATATTGCATAACAGCATGCCATGACAACGTAGGTGAGGTGTTTAGCTTTAATTCAAGGGGTCATTCAATACTGTAGACCCGATAGAACCATCAGAATGGACCTACACACGGCTGGCTAGTCACCACACAGCAGCAGACCTCTCCCTCCTTCCTCCACTACATGCCAGGTGGCAGCACTACGTAATATGGGGGGAATTTTACGGCTGTGGGGCTGAATCGGCTCCTATAACCAGCAACGCGGCGTTCATGTCTGACTGAATTGGCCACAGCTTCTGCATGTTGAGTCATTCGGGCACGCACACATGACATAGGCTCGGGTTATATTTCAACGGGCCGCCGGTTCGGGCCCTTCCGCTGTAAAACACCTTTTCTGTGGTAATAGCCAGTGATTATAGGGGAACAGCCACTGTGCAAACGCATACTTACCTGGCACAGGAGATACCGTGATCTATGAGGCGGTTCCCCCAGGGCGAGGCCCCTCCATTGCACTACGGTTGGGTTGACCCTTGCGATCATTCCAAATGTGAATGACTCGGGTGCGCAATTTTTGTTAGGGGGGGACTGCGTCCGCGCTATCCCCTGACTTTTAAATAAAGATAAAACCTCTCACCCCTCCCTCTGACTCCTGTTGTTCCTGCCCGTCTCTCAGTCTCTACACCTTTTATTGTTTACATGTCAGCCGTTTTGTTTTGTGATATCACACACACGACAACGTCATATTGCATAACAGCATGCCATGACAACGTAGGTGAGGTGTTTAGCTTTAATTCAAGGGGTCATTCAATACTGTAGACCCGATAGAACCATCAGAATGGACCTACACACGGCTGGCTAGTCACCACACAGCAGCAGACCTCTCCCTCCTTCCTCCACTACATGCCAGGTGGCAGCACTACGTAATATGGGGGGAATTTTACGGCTGTGGGGCTGAATCGGCTCCTATAACCAGCAACGCGGCGTTCATGTCTGACTGAATTGGCCACAGCTTCTGCATGTTGAGTCATTCGGGCACGCACACATGACATAGGCTCGGGTTATATTTCAACGGGCCGCCGGTTCGGGCCCTTCCGCTGTAAAACACCTTTTCTGTGGTAATAGCCAGTGATTATAGGGGAACAGCCACTGTGCAAACGCATACTTACCTGGCACAGGAGATACCGTGATCTATGAGGCGGTTCCCCCAGGGCGAGGCCCCTCCATTGCACTACGGTTGGGTTGACCCTTGCGATCATTCCAAATGTGAATGACTCGGGTGCGCAATTTTTGTTAGGGGGGGACTGCGTCCGCGCTATCCCCTGACTTTTAAATAAAGATAAAACCTCTCACCCCTCCCTCTGACTCCTGTTGTTCCTGCCCGTCTCTCAGTCTCTACACCTTTTATTGTTTACATGTCAGCCGTTTTGTTTTGTGATATCACACACACGACAACGTCATATTGCATAACAGCATGCCATGACAACGTAGGTGAGGTGTTTAGCTTTAATTCAAGGGGTCATTCAATACTGTAGACCCGATAGAACCATCAGAATGGACCTACACACGGCTGGCTAGTCACCACACAGCAGCAGACCTCTCCCTCCTTCCTCCACTACATGCCAGGTGGCAGCACTACGTAATATGGGGGGAATTTTACGGCTGTGGGGCTGAATCAGCTACTATAACCAGCAACGCGGCGTTCATGTCCGACTGAATTCGCCACATCTTCCGCATGTTGAGTCATTCGGGCACGCACACATGACATAGGCTCGGGTTATATTTCCAGGGGCCGCCGGTTCGGGCCCTTCCGCTGTAAAACACCTTTTCTGTGGTAATAGCCAGTGGTCATAGGGGAACAGCCACTGTGCAAACGCATACTTACCTGGCACAGGAGATACCGTGATCTATGCGGCGGTTCCCCCAGGGCGAGGCCCCTCCATTGCACTACGGTTGGGTTGACCCTTGCGATCATTCCAAATGTGAATGACTCGGGTGCGCAATTTTTGTTAGGGGGGGACTGCGTCCGCGCTATCCCCTGACTTTTAAATAAAGATAAAACCTCTCACCCCTCCCCCTGACTCCTGTTGTTCCTGCCCGTCTCTCAGTACCATCTACACCTTTTTATTGTTTGCATGTCAGCCGTTTTGTTTTGTGATATCACACACACTAAAACGTCATATTGCATAACAGCATGCCATGACAACGTAGGTGAGGTGTTTAGCTTTAATTCAAGGGGTCATTCAATACCGTAGACCCGATAGAACCATCACAATGGACCTACACACGGCTGGCCATTCACCACACAGCAGCAGACCTCTCCCTCCTTCCTCCACTCCATGCCAGGTGGCAGCACTACGTAATATGGGGGGAATTTTACGGCTGTGGGGCTGAATCAGCTACTATAACCAGCAACGCGGCGTTCATGTCCGACTGAATTCGCCACATCTTCCGCATGTTGAGTCATTCGGGCACGCACACATGACATAGGCTCGGGTTATATTTCCAGGGGCCGCCGGTTCGGGCCCTTCCGCTGTAAAACACCTTTTCTGTGGTAATAGCCAGTGGTCATAGTGGAACAGCCACTGTGCAAACGCATACTTACCTGGCACAGGAGATACCGTGATCTATGCGGCGGTTCCCCCAGGGCGAGGCCCCTCCATTGCACTACGGTTGGGTTGACCCTTGCGATCATTCCAAATGTGAATGACTCGGGTGCGCAATTTTTGTTAGGGGGGGACTGCGTCCGCGCTATCCCCTGACTTTTAAATAAAGATAAAACCTCTCACCCCTCCCCCTGACTCCTGTTGTTCCTGCCCGTCTCTCAGTACCATCTACACCTTTTTATTGTTTGCATGTCAGCCGTTTTGTTTTGTGATATCACACACACTAAAACGTCATATTGCATAACAGCATGCCATGACAACGTAGGTGAGGTGTTTAGCTTTAATTCAAGGGGTCATTCAATACCGTAGACCCGATAGAACCATCACAATGGACCTACACACGGCTGGCCATTCACCACACAGCAGCAGACCTCTCCCTCCTTCCTCCACTCCATGCCAGGTGGCAGCACTACGTAATATGGGGGGAATTTTACGGCTGTGGGGCTGAATCAGCTACTATAACCAGCAACGCGGCGTTCATGTCCGACTGAATTCGCCACATCTTCCGCATGTTGAGTCATTCGGGCACGCACACATGACATAGGCTCGGGTTATATTTCCAGGGGCCGCCGGTTCGGGCCCTTCCGCTGTAAAACACCTTTTCTGTGGTAATAGCCAGTGGTCATAGTGGAACAGCCACTGTGCAAACGCATACTTACCTGGCACAGGAGATACCGTGATCTATGCGGCGGTTCCCCCAGGGCGAGGCCCCTCCATTGCACTACGGTTGGGTTGACCCTTGCGATCATTCCAAATGTGAATGACTCGGGTGCGCAATTTTTGTTAGGGGGGGACTGCGTCCGCGCTATCCCCTGACTTTTAAATAAAGATAAAACCTCTCACCCCTCCCCCTGACTCCTGTTGTTCCTGCCCGTCTCTCAGTACCATCTACACCTTTTTATTGTTTGCATGTCAGCCGTTTTGTTTTGTGATATCACACACACTAAAACGTCATATTGCATAACAGCATGCCATGACAACGTAGGTGAGGTGTTTAGCTTTAATTCAAGGGGTCATTCAATACCGTAGACCCGATAGAACCATCACAATGGACCTACACACGGCTGGCCATTCACCACACAGCAGCAGACCTCTCCCTCCTTCCTCCACTCCATGCCAGGTGGCAGCACTACGTAATATGGGGGGAATTTTACGGCTGTGGGGCTGAATCAGCTACTATAACCAGCAACGCGGCGTTCATGTCCGACTGAATTCGCCACATCTTCCGCATGTTGAGTCATTCGGGCACGCACACATGACATAGGCTCGGGTTATATTTCCAGGGGCCGCCGGTTCGGGCCCTTCCGCTGTAAAACACCTTTTCTGTGGTAATAGCCAGTGGTCATAGTGGAACAGCCACTGTGCAAACGCATACTTACCTGGCACAGGAGATACCGTGATCTATGCGGCGGTTCCCCCAGGGCGAGGCCCCTCCATTGCACTACGGTTGGGTTGACCCTTGCGATCATTCCAAATGTGAATGACTCGGGTGCGCAATTTTTGTTAGGGGGGGACTGCGTCCGCGCTATCCCCTGACTTTTAAATAAAGATAAAACCTCTCACCCCTCCCCCTGACTCCTGTTGTTCCTGCCCGTCTCTCAGTACCATCTACACCTTTTTATTGTTTGCATGTCAGCCGTTTTGTTTTGTGATATCACACACACTAAAACGTCATATTGCATAACAGCATGCCATGACAACGTAGGTGAGGTGTTTAGCTTTAATTCAAGGGGTCATTCAATACCGTAGACCCGATAGAACCATCACAATGGACCTACACACGGCTGGCCATTCACCACACAGCAGCAGACCTCTCCCTCCTTCCTCCACTCCATGCCAGGTGGCAGCACTACGTAATATGGGGGGAATTTTACGGCTGTGGGGCTGAATCAGCTACTATAACCAGCAACGCGGCGTTCATGTCCGACTGAATTCGCCACATCTTCCGCATGTTGAGTCATTCGGGCACGCACACATGACATAGGCTCGGGTTATATTTCCAGGGGCCGCCGGTTCGGGCCCTTCCGCTGTAAAACACCTTTTCTGTGGTAATAGCCAGTGGTCATAGTGGAACAGCCACTGTGCAAACGCATACTTACCTGGCACAGGAGATACCGTGATCTATGCGGCGGTTCCCCCAGGGCGAGGCCCCTCCATTGCACTACGGTTGGGTTGACCCTTGCGATCATTCCAAATGTGAATGACTCGGGTGCGCAATTTTTGTTAGGGGGGGACTGCGTCCGCGCTATCCCCTGACTTTTAAATAAAGATAAAACCTCTCACCCCTCCCCCTGACTCCTGTTGTTCCTGCCCGTCTCTCAGTACCATCTACACCTTTTTATTGTTTGCATGTCAGCCGTTTTGTTTTGTGATATCACACACACTAAAACGTCATATTGCATAACAGCATGCCATGACAACGTAGGTGAGGTGTTTAGCTTTAATTCAAGGGGTCATTCAATACCGTAGACCCGATAGAACCATCACAATGGACCTACACACGGCTGGCCATTCACCACACAGCAGCAGACCTCTCCCTCCTTCCTCCACTCCATGCCAGGTGGCAGCACTACGTAATATGGGGGGAATTTTACGGCTGTGGGGCTGAATCAGCTACTATAACCAGCAACGCGGCGTTCATGTCCGACTGAATTCGCCACATCTTCCGCATGTTGAGTCATTCGGGCACGCACACATGACATAGGCTCGGGTTATATTTCCAGGGGCCGCCGGTTCGGGCCCTTCCGCTGTAAAACACCTTTTCTGTGGTAATAGCCAGTGGTCATAGTGGAACAGCCACTGTGCAAACGCATACTTACCTGGCACAGGAGATACCGTGATCTATGCGGCGGTTCCCCCAGGGCGAGGCCCCTCCATTGCACTACGGTTGGGTTGACCCTTGCGATCATTCCAAATGTGAATGACTCGGGTGCGCAATTTTTGTTAGGGGGGGACTGCGTCCGCGCTATCCCCTGACTTTTAAATAAAGATAAAACCTCTCACCCCTCCCCCTGACTCCTGTTGTTCCTGCCCGTCTCTCAGTACCATCTACACCTTTTTATTGTTTGCATGTCAGCCGTTTTGTTTTGTGATATCACACACACTAAAACGTCATATTGCATAACAGCATGCCATGACAACGTAGGTGAGGTGTTTAGCTTTAATTCAAGGGGTCATTCAATACCGTAGACCCGATAGAACCATCACAATGGACCTACACACGGCTGGCCATTCACCACACAGCAGCAGACCTCTCCCTCCTTCCTCCACTCCATGCCAGGTGGCAGCACTACGTAATATGGGGGGAATTTTACGGCTGTGGGGCTGAATCAGCTACTATAACCAGCAACGCGGCGTTCATGTCCGACTGAATTCGCCACATCTTCCGCATGTTGAGTCATTCGGGCACGCACACATGACATAGGCTCGGGTTATATTTCCAGGGGCCGCCGGTTCGGGCCCTTCCGCTGTAAAACACCTTTTCTGTGGTAATAGCCAGTGGTCATAGTGGAACAGCCACTGTGCAAACGCATACTTACCTGGCACAGGAGATACCGTGATCTATGCGGCGGTTCCCCCAGGGCGAGGCCCCTCCATTGCACTACGGTTGGGTTGACCCTTGCGATCATTCCAAATGTGAATGACTCGGGTGCGCAATTTTTGTTAGGGGGGGACTGCGTCCGCGCTATCCCCTGACTTTTAAATAAAGATAAAACCTCTCACCCCTCCCCCTGACTCCTGTTGTTCCTGCCCGTCTCTCAGTACCATCTACACCTTTTTATTGTTTGCATGTCAGCCGTTTTGTTTTGTGATATCACACACACTAAAACGTCATATTGCATAACAGCATGCCATGACAACGTAGGTGAGGTGTTTAGCTTTAATTCAAGGGGTCATTCAATACCGTAGACCCGATAGAACCATCACAATGGACCTACACACGGCTGGCCATTCACCACACAGCAGCAGACCTCTCCCTCCTTCCTCCACTCCATGCCAGGTGGCAGCACTACGTAATATGGGGGGAATTTTACGGCTGTGGGGCTGAATCAGCTACTATAACCAGCAACGCGGCGTTCATGTCCGACTGAATTCGCCACATCTTCCGCATGTTGAGTCATTCGGGCACGCACACATGACATAGGCTCGGGTTATATTTCCAGGGGCCGCCGGTTCGGGCCCTTCCGCTGTAAAACACCTTTTCTGTGGTAATAGCCAGTGGTCATAGTGGAACAGCCACTGTGCAAACGCATACTTACCTGGCACAGGAGATACCGTGATCTATGCGGCGGTTCCCCCAGGGCGAGGCCCCTCCATTGCACTACGGTTGGGTTGACCCTTGCGATCATTCCAAATGTGAATGACTCGGGTGCGCAATTTTTGTTAGGGGGGGACTGCGTCCGCGCTATCCCCTGACTTTTAAATAAAGATAAAACCTCTCACCCCTCCCCCTGACTCCTGTTGTTCCTGCCCGTCTCTCAGTACCATCTACACCTTTTTATTGTTTGCATGTCAGCCGTTTTGTTTTGTGATATCACACACACTAAAACGTCATATTGCATAACAGCATGCCATGACAACGTAGGTGAGGTGTTTAGCTTTAATTCAAGGGGTCATTCAATACCGTAGACCCGATAGAACCATCACAATGGACCTACACACGGCTGGCCATTCACCACACAGCAGCAGACCTCTCCCTCCTTCCTCCACTCCATGCCAGGTGGCAGCACTACGTAATATGGGGGGAATTTTACGGCTGTGGGGCTGAATCAGCTACTATAACCAGCAACGCGGCGTTCATGTCCGACTGAATTCGCCACATCTTCCGCATGTTGAGTCATTCGGGCACGCACACATGACATAGGCTCGGGTTATATTTCCAGGGGCCGCCGGTTCGGGCCCTTCCGCTGTAAAACACCTTTTCTGTGGTAATAGCCAGTGGTCATAGTGGAACAGCCACTGTGCAAACGCATACTTACCTGGCACAGGAGATACCGTGATCTATGCGGCGGTTCCCCCAGGGCGAGGCCCCTCCATTGCACTACGGTTGGGTTGACCCTTGCGATCATTCCAAATGTGAATGACTCGGGTGCGCAATTTTTGTTAGGGGGGGACTGCGTCCGCGCTATCCCCTGACTTTTAAATAAAGATAAAACCTCTCACCCCTCCCCCTGACTCCTGTTGTTCCTGCCCGTCTCTCAGTACCATCTACACCTTTTTATTGTTTGCATGTCAGCCGTTTTGTTTTGTGATATCACACACACTAAAACGTCATATTGCATAACAGCATGCCATGACAACGTAGGTGAGGTGTTTAGCTTTAATTCAAGGGGTCATTCAATACCGTAGACCCGATAGAACCATCACAATGGACCTACACACGGCTGGCCATTCACCACACAGCAGCAGACCTCTCCCTCCTTCCTCCACTCCATGCCAGGTGGCAGCACTACGTAATATGGGGGGAATTTTACGGCTGTGGGGCTGAATCAGCTACTATAACCAGCAACGCGGCGTTCATGTCCGACTGAATTCGCCACATCTTCCGCATGTTGAGTCATTCGGGCACGCACACATGACATAGGCTCGGGTTATATTTCCAGGGGCCGCCGGTTCGGGCCCTTCCGCTGTAAAACACCTTTTCTGTGGTAATAGCCAGTGGTCATAGTGGAACAGCCACTGTGCAAACGCATACTTACCTGGCACAGGAGATACCGTGATCTATGCGGCGGTTCCCCCAGGGCGAGGCCCCTCCATTGCACTACGGTTGGGTTGACCCTTGCGATCATTCCAAATGTGAATGACTCGGGTGCGCAATTTTTGTTAGGGGGGGACTGCGTCCGCGCTATCCCCTGACTTTTAAATAAAGATAAAACCTCTCACCCCTCCCCCTGACTCCTGTTGTTCCTGCCCGTCTCTCAGTACCATCTACACCTTTTTATTGTTTGCATGTCAGCCGTTTTGTTTTGTGATATCACACACACTAAAACGTCATATTGCATAACAGCATGCCATGACAACGTAGGTGAGGTGTTTAGCTTTAATTCAAGGGGTCATTCAATACCGTAGACCCGATAGAACCATCACAATGGACCTACACACGGCTGGCCATTCACCACACAGCAGCAGACCTCTCCCTCCTTCCTCCACTCCATGCCAGGTGGCAGCACTACGTAATATGGGGGGAATTTTACGGCTGTGGGGCTGAATCAGCTACTATAACCAGCAACGCGGCGTTCATGTCCGACTGAATTCGCCACATCTTCCGCATGTTGAGTCATTCGGGCACGCACACATGACATAGGCTCGGGTTATATTTCCAGGGGCCGCCGGTTCGGGCCCTTCCGCTGTAAAACACCTTTTCTGTGGTAATAGCCAGTGGTCATAGTGGAACAGCCACTGTGCAAACGCATACTTACCTGGCACAGGAGATACCGTGATCTATGCGGCGGTTCCCCCAGGGCGAGGCCCCTCCATTGCACTACGGTTGGGTTGACCCTTGCGATCATTCCAAATGTGAATGACTCGGGTGCGCAATTTTTGTTAGGGGGGGACTGCGTCCGCGCTATCCCCTGACTTTTAAATAAAGATAAAACCTCTCACCCCTCCCCCTGACTCCTGTTGTTCCTGCCCGTCTCTCAGTACCATCTACACCTTTTTATTGTTTGCATGTCAGCCGTTTTGTTTTGTGATATCACACACACTAAAACGTCATATTGCATAACAGCATGCCATGACAACGTAGGTGAGGTGTTTAGCTTTAATTCAAGGGGTCATTCAATACCGTAGACCCGATAGAACCATCACAATGGACCTACACACGGCTGGCCATTCACCACACAGCAGCAGACCTCTCCCTCCTTCCTCCACTCCATGCCAGGTGGCAGCACTACGTAATATGGGGGGAATTTTACGGCTGTGGGGCTGAATCAGCTACTATAACCAGCAACGCGGCGTTCATGTCCGACTGAATTCGCCACATCTTCCGCATGTTGAGTCATTCGGGCACGCACACATGACATAGGCTCGGGTTATATTTCCAGGGGCCGCCGGTTCGGGCCCTTCCGCTGTAAAACACCTTTTCTGTGGTAATAGCCAGTGGTCATAGTGGAACAGCCACTGTGCAAACGCATACTTACCTGGCACAGGAGATACCGTGATCTATGCGGCGGTTCCCCCAGGGCGAGGCCCCTCCATTGCACTACGGTTGGGTTGACCCTTGCGATCATTCCAAATGTGAATGACTCGGGTGCGCAATTTTTGTTAGGGGGGGACTGCGTCCGCGCTATCCCCTGACTTTTAAATAAAGATAAAACCTCTCACCCCTCCCCCTGACTCCTGTTGTTCCTGCCCGTCTCTCAGTACCATCTACACCTTTTTATTGTTTGCATGTCAGCCGTTTTGTTTTGTGATATCACACACACTAAAACGTCATATTGCATAACAGCATGCCATGACAACGTAGGTGAGGTGTTTAGCTTTAATTCAAGGGGTCATTCAATACCGTAGACCCGATAGAACCATCACAATGGACCTACACACGGCTGGCCATTCACCACACAGCAGCAGACCTCTCCCTCCTTCCTCCACTCCATGCCAGGTGGCAGCACTACGTAATATGGGGGGAATTTTACGGCTGTGGGGCTGAATCAGCTACTATAACCAGCAACGCGGCGTTCATGTCCGACTGAATTCGCCACATCTTCCGCATGTTGAGTCATTCGGGCACGCACACATGACATAGGCTCGGGTTATATTTCCAGGGGCCGCCGGTTCGGGCCCTTCCGCTGTAAAACACCTTTTCTGTGGTAATAGCCAGTGGTCATAGTGGAACAGCCACTGTGCAAACGCATACTTACCTGGCACAGGAGATACCGTGATCTATGCGGCGGTTCCCCCAGGGCGAGGCCCCTCCATTGCACTACGGTTGGGTTGACCCTTGCGATCATTCCAAATGTGAATGACTCGGGTGCGCAATTTTTGTTAGGGGGGGACTGCGTCCGCGCTATCCCCTGACTTTTAAATAAAGATAAAACCTCTCACCCCTCCCCCTGACTCCTGTTGTTCCTGCCCGTCTCTCAGTACCATCTACACCTTTTTATTGTTTGCATGTCAGCCGTTTTGTTTTGTGATATCACACACACTAAAACGTCATATTGCATAACAGCATGCCATGACAACGTAGGTGAGGTGTTTAGCTTTAATTCAAGGGGTCATTCAATACCGTAGACCCGATAGAACCATCACAATGGACCTACACACGGCTGGCCATTCACCACACAGCAGCAGACCTCTCCCTCCTTCCTCCACTCCATGCCAGGTGGCAGCACTACGTAATATGGGGGGAATTTTACGGCTGTGGGGCTGAATCAGCTACTATAACCAGCAACGCGGCGTTCATGTCCGACTGAATTCGCCACATCTTCCGCATGTTGAGTCATTCGGGCACGCACACATGACATAGGCTCGGGTTATATTTCCAGGGGCCGCCGGTTCGGGCCCTTCCGCTGTAAAACACCTTTTCTGTGGTAATAGCCAGTGGTCATAGTGGAACAGCCACTGTGCAAACGCATACTTACCTGGCACAGGAGATACCGTGATCTATGCGGCGGTTCCCCCAGGGCGAGGCCCCTCCATTGCACTACGGTTGGGTTGACCCTTGCGATCATTCCAAATGTGAATGACTCGGGTGCGCAATTTTTGTTAGGGGGGGACTGCGTCCGCGCTATCCCCTGACTTTTAAATAAAGATAAAACCTCTCACCCCTCCCCCTGACTCCTGTTGTTCCTGCCCGTCTCTCAGTACCATCTACACCTTTTTATTGTTTGCATGTCAGCCGTTTTGTTTTGTGATATCACACACACTAAAACGTCATATTGCATAACAGCATGCCATGACAACGTAGGTGAGGTGTTTAGCTTTAATTCAAGGGGTCATTCAATACCGTAGACCCGATAGAACCATCACAATGGACCTACACACGGCTGGCCATTCACCACACAGCAGCAGACCTCTCCCTCCTTCCTCCACTCCATGCCAGGTGGCAGCACTACGTAATATGGGGGGAATTTTACGGCTGTGGGGCTGAATCAGCTACTATAACCAGCAACGCGGCGTTCATGTCCGACTGAATTCGCCACATCTTCCGCATGTTGAGTCATTCGGGCACGCACACATGACATAGGCTCGGGTTATATTTCCAGGGGCCGCCGGTTCGGGCCCTTCCGCTGTAAAACACCTTTTCTGTGGTAATAGCCAGTGGTCATAGTGGAACAGCCACTGTGCAAACGCATACTTACCTGGCACAGGAGATACCGTGATCTATGCGGCGGTTCCCCCAGGGCGAGGCCCCTCCATTGCACTACGGTTGGGTTGACCCTTGCGATCATTCCAAATGTGAATGACTCGGGTGCGCAATTTTTGTTAGGGGGGGACTGCGTCCGCGCTATCCCCTGACTTTTAAATAAAGATAAAACCTCTCACCCCTCCCCCTGACTCCTGTTGTTCCTGCCCGTCTCTCAGTACCATCTACACCTTTTTATTGTTTGCATGTCAGCCGTTTTGTTTTGTGATATCACACACACTAAAACGTCATATTGCATAACAGCATGCCATGACAACGTAGGTGAGGTGTTTAGCTTTAATTCAAGGGGTCATTCAATACCGTAGACCCGATAGAACCATCACAATGGACCTACACACGGCTGGCCATTCACCACACAGCAGCAGACCTCTCCCTCCTTCCTCCACTCCATGCCAGGTGGCAGCACTACGTAATATGGGGGGAATTTTACGGCTGTGGGGCTGAATCAGCTACTATAACCAGCAACGCGGCGTTCATGTCCGACTGAATTCGCCACATCTTCCGCATGTTGAGTCATTCGGGCACGCACACATGACATAGGCTCGGGTTATATTTCCAGGGGCCGCCGGTTCGGGCCCTTCCGCTGTAAAACACCTTTTCTGTGGTAATAGCCAGTGGTCATAGTGGAACAGCCACTGTGCAAACGCATACTTACCTGGCACAGGAGATACCGTGATCTATGCGGCGGTTCCCCCAGGGCGAGGCCCCTCCATTGCACTACGGTTGGGTTGACCCTTGCGATCATTCCAAATGTGAATGACTCGGGTGCGCAATTTTTGTTAGGGGGGGACTGCGTCCGCGCTATCCCCTGACTTTTAAATAAAGATAAAACCTCTCACCCCTCCCCCTGACTCCTGTTGTTCCTGCCCGTCTCTCAGTACCATCTACACCTTTTTATTGTTTGCATGTCAGCCGTTTTGTTTTGTGATATCACACACACTAAAACGTCATATTGCATAACAGCATGCCATGACAACGTAGGTGAGGTGTTTAGCTTTAATTCAAGGGGTCATTCAATACCGTAGACCCGATAGAACCATCACAATGGACCTACACACGGCTGGCCATTCACCACACAGCAGCAGACCTCTCCCTCCTTCCTCCACTCCATGCCAGGTGGCAGCACTACGTAATATGGGGGGAATTTTACGGCTGTGGGGCTGAATCAGCTACTATAACCAGCAACGCGGCGTTCATGTCCGACTGAATTCGCCACATCTTCCGCATGTTGAGTCATTCGGGCACGCACACATGACATAGGCTCGGGTTATATTTCCAGGGGCCGCCGGTTCGGGCCCTTCCGCTGTAAAACACCTTTTCTGTGGTAATAGCCAGTGGTCATAGTGGAACAGCCACTGTGCAAACGCATACTTACCTGGCACAGGAGATACCGTGATCTATGCGGCGGTTCCCCCAGGGCGAGGCCCCTCCATTGCACTACGGTTGGGTTGACCCTTGCGATCATTCCAAATGTGAATGACTCGGGTGCGCAATTTTTGTTAGGGGGGGACTGCGTCCGCGCTATCCCCTGACTTTTAAATAAAGATAAAACCTCTCACCCCTCCCCCTGACTCCTGTTGTTCCTGCCCGTCTCTCAGTACCATCTACACCTTTTTATTGTTTGCATGTCAGCCGTTTTGTTTTGTGATATCACACACACTAAAACGTCATATTGCATAACAGCATGCCATGACAACGTAGGTGAGGTGTTTAGCTTTAATTCAAGGGGTCATTCAATACCGTAGACCCGATAGAACCATCACAATGGACCTACACACGGCTGGCCATTCACCACACAGCAGCAGACCTCTCCCTCCTTCCTCCACTCCATGCCAGGTGGCAGCACTACGTAATATGGGGGGAATTTTACGGCTGTGGGGCTGAATCAGCTACTATAACCAGCAACGCGGCGTTCATGTCCGACTGAATTCGCCACATCTTCCGCATGTTGAGTCATTCGGGCACGCACACATGACATAGGCTCGGGTTATATTTCCAGGGGCCGCCGGTTCGGGCCCTTCCGCTGTAAAACACCTTTTCTGTGGTAATAGCCAGTGGTCATAGTGGAACAGCCACTGTGCAAACGCATACTTACCTGGCACAGGAGATACCGTGATCTATGCGGCGGTTCCCCCAGGGCGAGGCCCCTCCATTGCACTACGGTTGGGTTGACCCTTGCGATCATTCCAAATGTGAATGACTCGGGTGCGCAATTTTTGTTAGGGGGGGACTGCGTCCGCGCTATCCCCTGACTTTTAAATAAAGATAAAACCTCTCACCCCTCCCCCTGACTCCTGTTGTTCCTGCCCGTCTCTCAGTACCATCTACACCTTTTTATTGTTTGCATGTCAGCCGTTTTGTTTTGTGATATCACACACACTAAAACGTCATATTGCATAACAGCATGCCATGACAACGTAGGTGAGGTGTTTAGCTTTAATTCAAGGGGTCATTCAATACCGTAGACCCGATAGAACCATCACAATGGACCTACACACGGCTGGCCATTCACCACACAGCAGCAGACCTCTCCCTCCTTCCTCCACTCCATGCCAGGTGGCAGCACTACGTAATATGGGGGGAATTTTACGGCTGTGGGGCTGAATCAGCTACTATAACCAGCAACGCGGCGTTCATGTCCGACTGAATTCGCCACATCTTCCGCATGTTGAGTCATTCGGGCACGCACACATGACATAGGCTCGGGTTATATTTCCAGGGGCCGCCGGTTCGGGCCCTTCCGCTGTAAAACACCTTTTCTGTGGTAATAGCCAGTGGTCATAGTGGAACAGCCACTGTGCAAACGCATACTTACCTGGCACAGGAGATACCGTGATCTATGCGGCGGTTCCCCCAGGGCGAGGCCCCTCCATTGCACTACGGTTGGGTTGACCCTTGCGATCATTCCAAATGTGAATGACTCGGGTGCGCAATTTTTGTTAGGGGGGGACTGCGTCCGCGCTATCCCCTGACTTTTAAATAAAGATAAAACCTCTCACCCCTCCCCCTGACTCCTGTTGTTCCTGCCCGTCTCTCAGTACCATCTACACCTTTTTATTGTTTGCATGTCAGCCGTTTTGTTTTGTGATATCACACACACTAAAACGTCATATTGCATAACAGCATGCCATGACAACGTAGGTGAGGTGTTTAGCTTTAATTCAAGGGGTCATTCAATACCGTAGACCCGATAGAACCATCACAATGGACCTACACACGGCTGGCCATTCACCACACAGCAGCAGACCTCTCCCTCCTTCCTCCACTCCATGCCAGGTGGCAGCACTACGTAATATGGGGGGAATTTTACGGCTGTGGGGCTGAATCAGCTACTATAACCAGCAACGCGGCGTTCATGTCCGACTGAATTCGCCACATCTTCCGCATGTTGAGTCATTCGGGCACGCACACATGACATAGGCTCGGGTTATATTTCCAGGGGCCGCCGGTTCGGGCCCTTCCGCTGTAAAACACCTTTTCTGTGGTAATAGCCAGTGGTCATAGTGGAACAGCCACTGTGCAAACGCATACTTACCTGGCACAGGAGATACCGTGATCTATGCGGCGGTTCCCCCAGGGCGAGGCCCCTCCATTGCACTACGGTTGGGTTGACCCTTGCGATCATTCCAAATGTGAATGACTCGGGTGCGCAATTTTTGTTAGGGGGGGACTGCGTCCGCGCTATCCCCTGACTTTTAAATAAAGATAAAACCTCTCACCCCTCCCCCTGACTCCTGTTGTTCCTGCCCGTCTCTCAGTACCATCTACACCTTTTTATTGTTTGCATGTCAGCCGTTTTGTTTTGTGATATCACACACACTAAAACGTCATATTGCATAACAGCATGCCATGACAACGTAGGTGAGGTGTTTAGCTTTAATTCAAGGGGTCATTCAATACCGTAGACCCGATAGAACCATCACAATGGACCTACACACGGCTGGCCATTCACCACACAGCAGCAGACCTCTCCCTCCTTCCTCCACTCCATGCCAGGTGGCAGCACTACGTAATATGGGGGGAATTTTACGGCTGTGGGGCTGAATCAGCTACTATAACCAGCAACGCGGCGTTCATGTCCGACTGAATTCGCCACATCTTCCGCATGTTGAGTCATTCGGGCACGCACACATGACATAGGCTCGGGTTATATTTCCAGGGGCCGCCGGTTCGGGCCCTTCCGCTGTAAAACACCTTTTCTGTGGTAATAGCCAGTGGTCATAGTGGAACAGCCACTGTGCAAACGCATACTTACCTGGCACAGGAGATACCGTGATCTATGCGGCGGTTCCCCCAGGGCGAGGCCCCTCCATTGCACTACGGTTGGGTTGACCCTTGCGATCATTCCAAATGTGAATGACTCGGGTGCGCAATTTTTGTTAGGGGGGGACTGCGTCCGCGCTATCCCCTGACTTTTAAATAAAGATAAAACCTCTCACCCCTCCCCCTGACTCCTGTTGTTCCTGCCCGTCTCTCAGTACCATCTACACCTTTTTATTGTTTGCATGTCAGCCGTTTTGTTTTGTGATATCACACACACTAAAACGTCATATTGCATAACAGCATGCCATGACAACGTAGGTGAGGTGTTTAGCTTTAATTCAAGGGGTCATTCAATACCGTAGACCCGATAGAACCATCACAATGGACCTACACACGGCTGGCCATTCACCACACAGCAGCAGACCTCTCCCTCCTTCCTCCACTCCATGCCAGGTGGCAGCACTACGTAATATGGGGGGAATTTTACGGCTGTGGGGCTGAATCAGCTACTATAACCAGCAACGCGGCGTTCATGTCCGACTGAATTCGCCACATCTTCCGCATGTTGAGTCATTCGGGCACGCACACATGACATAGGCTCGGGTTATATTTCCAGGGGCCGCCGGTTCGGGCCCTTCCGCTGTAAAACACCTTTTCTGTGGTAATAGCCAGTGGTCATAGTGGAACAGCCACTGTGCAAACGCATACTTACCTGGCACAGGAGATACCGTGATCTATGCGGCGGTTCCCCCAGGGCGAGGCCCCTCCATTGCACTACGGTTGGGTTGACCCTTGCGATCATTCCAAATGTGAATGACTCGGGTGCGCAATTTTTGTTAGGGGGGGACTGCGTCCGCGCTATCCCCTGACTTTTAAATAAAGATAAAACCTCTCACCCCTCCCCCTGACTCCTGTTGTTCCTGCCCGTCTCTCAGTACCATCTACACCTTTTTATTGTTTGCATGTCAGCCGTTTTGTTTTGTGATATCACACACACTAAAACGTCATATTGCATAACAGCATGCCATGACAACGTAGGTGAGGTGTTTAGCTTTAATTCAAGGGGTCATTCAATACCGTAGACCCGATAGAACCATCACAATGGACCTACACACGGCTGGCCATTCACCACACAGCAGCAGACCTCTCCCTCCTTCCTCCACTCCATGCCAGGTGGCAGCACTACGTAATATGGGGGGAATTTTACGGCTGTGGGGCTGAATCAGCTACTATAACCAGCAACGCGGCGTTCATGTCCGACTGAATTCGCCACATCTTCCGCATGTTGAGTCATTCGGGCACGCACACATGACATAGGCTCGGGTTATATTTCCAGGGGCCGCCGGTTCGGGCCCTTCCGCTGTAAAACACCTTTTCTGTGGTAATAGCCAGTGGTCATAGTGGAACAGCCACTGTGCAAACGCATACTTACCTGGCACAGGAGATACCGTGATCTATGCGGCGGTTCCCCCAGGGCGAGGCCCCTCCATTGCACTACGGTTGGGTTGACCCTTGCGATCATTCCAAATGTGAATGACTCGGGTGCGCAATTTTTGTTAGGGGGGGACTGCGTCCGCGCTATCCCCTGACTTTTAAATAAAGATAAAACCTCTCACCCCTCCCCCTGACTCCTGTTGTTCCTGCCCGTCTCTCAGTACCATCTACACCTTTTTATTGTTTGCATGTCAGCCGTTTTGTTTTGTGATATCACACACACTAAAACGTCATATTGCATAACAGCATGCCATGACAACGTAGGTGAGGTGTTTAGCTTTAATTCAAGGGGTCATTCAATACCGTAGACCCGATAGAACCATCACAATGGACCTACACACGGCTGGCCATTCACCACACAGCAGCAGACCTCTCCCTCCTTCCTCCACTCCATGCCAGGTGGCAGCACTACGTAATATGGGGGGAATTTTACGGCTGTGGGGCTGAATCAGCTACTATAACCAGCAACGCGGCGTTCATGTCCGACTGAATTCGCCACATCTTCCGCATGTTGAGTCATTCGGGCACGCACACATGACATAGGCTCGGGTTATATTTCCAGGGGCCGCCGGTTCGGGCCCTTCCGCTGTAAAACACCTTTTCTGTGGTAATAGCCAGTGGTCATAGTGGAACAGCCACTGTGCAAACGCATACTTACCTGGCACAGGAGATACCGTGATCTATGCGGCGGTTCCCCCAGGGCGAGGCCCCTCCATTGCACTACGGTTGGGTTGACCCTTGCGATCATTCCAAATGTGAATGACTCGGGTGCGCAATTTTTGTTAGGGGGGGACTGCGTCCGCGCTATCCCCTGACTTTTAAATAAAGATAAAACCTCTCACCCCTCCCCCTGACTCCTGTTGTTCCTGCCCGTCTCTCAGTACCATCTACACCTTTTTATTGTTTGCATGTCAGCCGTTTTGTTTTGTGATATCACACACACTAAAACGTCATATTGCATAACAGCATGCCATGACAACGTAGGTGAGGTGTTTAGCTTTAATTCAAGGGGTCATTCAATACCGTAGACCCGATAGAACCATCACAATGGACCTACACACGGCTGGCCATTCACCACACAGCAGCAGACCTCTCCCTCCTTCCTCCACTCCATGCCAGGTGGCAGCACTACGTAATATGGGGGGAATTTTACGGCTGTGGGGCTGAATCAGCTACTATAACCAGCAACGCGGCGTTCATGTCCGACTGAATTCGCCACATCTTCCGCATGTTGAGTCATTCGGGCACGCACACATGACATAGGCTCGGGTTATATTTCCAGGGGCCGCCGGTTCGGGCCCTTCCGCTGTAAAACACCTTTTCTGTGGTAATAGCCAGTGGTCATAGTGGAACAGCCACTGTGCAAACGCATACTTACCTGGCACAGGAGATACCGTGATCTATGCGGCGGTTCCCCCAGGGCGAGGCCCCTCCATTGCACTACGGTTGGGTTGACCCTTGCGATCATTCCAAATGTGAATGACTCGGGTGCGCAATTTTTGTTAGGGGGGGACTGCGTCCGCGCTATCCCCTGACTTTTAAATAAAGATAAAACCTCTCACCCCTCCCCCTGACTCCTGTTGTTCCTGCCCGTCTCTCAGTACCATCTACACCTTTTTATTGTTTGCATGTCAGCCGTTTTGTTTTGTGATATCACACACACTAAAACGTCATATTGCATAACAGCATGCCATGACAACGTAGGTGAGGTGTTTAGCTTTAATTCAAGGGGTCATTCAATACCGTAGACCCGATAGAACCATCACAATGGACCTACACACGGCTGGCCATTCACCACACAGCAGCAGACCTCTCCCTCCTTCCTCCACTCCATGCCAGGTGGCAGCACTACGTAATATGGGGGGAATTTTACGGCTGTGGGGCTGAATCAGCTACTATAACCAGCAACGCGGCGTTCATGTCCGACTGAATTCGCCACATCTTCCGCATGTTGAGTCATTCGGGCACGCACACATGACATAGGCTCGGGTTATATTTCCAGGGGCCGCCGGTTCGGGCCCTTCCGCTGTAAAACACCTTTTCTGTGGTAATAGCCAGTGGTCATAGTGGAACAGCCACTGTGCAAACGCATACTTACCTGGCACAGGAGATACCGTGATCTATGCGGCGGTTCCCCCAGGGCGAGGCCCCTCCATTGCACTACGGTTGGGTTGACCCTTGCGATCATTCCAAATGTGAATGACTCGGGTGCGCAATTTTTGTTAGGGGGGGACTGCGTCCGCGCTATCCCCTGACTTTTAAATAAAGATAAAACCTCTCACCCCTCCCCCTGACTCCTGTTGTTCCTGCCCGTCTCTCAGTACCATCTACACCTTTTTATTGTTTGCATGTCAGCCGTTTTGTTTTGTGATATCACACACACTAAAACGTCATATTGCATAACAGCATGCCATGACAACGTAGGTGAGGTGTTTAGCTTTAATTCAAGGGGTCATTCAATACCGTAGACCCGATAGAACCATCACAATGGACCTACACACGGCTGGCCATTCACCACACAGCAGCAGACCTCTCCCTCCTTCCTCCACTCCATGCCAGGTGGCAGCACTACGTAATATGGGGGGAATTTTACGGCTGTGGGGCTGAATCAGCTACTATAACCAGCAACGCGGCGTTCATGTCCGACTGAATTCGCCACATCTTCCGCATGTTGAGTCATTCGGGCACGCACACATGACATAGGCTCGGGTTATATTTCCAGGGGCCGCCGGTTCGGGCCCTTCCGCTGTAAAACACCTTTTCTGTGGTAATAGCCAGTGGTCATAGTGGAACAGCCACTGTGCAAACGCATACTTACCTGGCACAGGAGATACCGTGATCTATGCGGCGGTTCCCCCAGGGCGAGGCCCCTCCATTGCACTACGGTTGGGTTGACCCTTGCGATCATTCCAAATGTGAATGACTCGGGTGCGCAATTTTTGTTAGGGGGGGACTGCGTCCGCGCTATCCCCTGACTTTTAAATAAAGATAAAACCTCTCACCCCTCCCCCTGACTCCTGTTGTTCCTGCCCGTCTCTCAGTACCATCTACACCTTTTTATTGTTTGCATGTCAGCCGTTTTGTTTTGTGATATCACACACACTAAAACGTCATATTGCATAACAGCATGCCATGACAACGTAGGTGAGGTGTTTAGCTTTAATTCAAGGGGTCATTCAATACCGTAGACCCGATAGAACCATCACAATGGACCTACACACGGCTGGCCATTCACCACACAGCAGCAGACCTCTCCCTCCTTCCTCCACTCCATGCCAGGTGGCAGCACTACGTAATATGGGGGGAATTTTACGGCTGTGGGGCTGAATCAGCTACTATAACCAGCAACGCGGCGTTCATGTCCGACTGAATTCGCCACATCTTCCGCATGTTGAGTCATTCGGGCACGCACACATGACATAGGCTCGGGTTATATTTCCAGGGGCCGCCGGTTCGGGCCCTTCCGCTGTAAAACACCTTTTCTGTGGTAATAGCCAGTGGTCATAGTGGAACAGCCACTGTGCAAACGCATACTTACCTGGCACAGGAGATACCGTGATCTATGCGGCGGTTCCCCCAGGGCGAGGCCCCTCCATTGCACTACGGTTGGGTTGACCCTTGCGATCATTCCAAATGTGAATGACTCGGGTGCGCAATTTTTGTTAGGGGGGGACTGCGTCCGCGCTATCCCCTGACTTTTAAATAAAGATAAAACCTCTCACCCCTCCCCCTGACTCCTGTTGTTCCTGCCCGTCTCTCAGTACCATCTACACCTTTTTATTGTTTGCATGTCAGCCGTTTTGTTTTGTGATATCACACACACTAAAACGTCATATTGCATAACAGCATGCCATGACAACGTAGGTGAGGTGTTTAGCTTTAATTCAAGGGGTCATTCAATACCGTAGACCCGATAGAACCATCACAATGGACCTACACACGGCTGGCCATTCACCACACAGCAGCAGACCTCTCCCTCCTTCCTCCACTCCATGCCAGGTGGCAGCACTACGTAATATGGGGGGAATTTTACGGCTGTGGGGCTGAATCAGCTACTATAACCAGCAACGCGGCGTTCATGTCCGACAGGTGTTAGGCTACTAATTGGTACACTAATGTTGGAATATTTTTCCTTTTTTTACTATCAAGTGTCTCCAAATGTGGTTCATAATTTGATGGCATGCATAAATGATGCCTCGAACAAAAGCTGACGTCATTTCTGATCTCATAAAAATGGCCATCAGTATCCCACCGACCTGTGATCTAGAGTGTGACCTCCAAGCCTGACCCCTTGGTTACCATGGATACCACAAACTTTTTAAAACTTTTTTTAAACCAAGCATTGCCCATCTTCTGGCATGCCTATTATTACTCCCAGTCAAAAATAAGGTCTCGTAGCACTGATTATATCCACTAGAAGTCTGTTTTTAGTAGGGACTATTTGGCTGTCCTAGGTTTTCTGGGCGGATTTGTACCATGACACCTTAACATAATTTTTTTTAAACTATGCCCCCGGGCCCAGATGCCTGATTATTACAAATACCCGTAAAACAGATCGCTACCCAGCAATGCACCGCACCACAAGCTGGCCCCATAATAAGTTCTACATTGGACTCAGAGGTGGAGATTGAAAATATTACGCCACTCCGACCCTATTTGCGATTTGCTTAGGCATTCCCGCCATGCACTATAGTAGGTCAGACGAACGCTCTCTCCATGAATTTCCCGCGCCACTTATATAGTCAAATCAAATCTAACATACACTGTACAGATCAATATAATGCCTGGTATTTTATCTTCACACGGGTGTGCGGCGGGCCCTTTCACAAGAATTACCAATGGCTGTGGTGAGAACTGCAAGAGCTTATCCTTTTTTTGTTTGCAATATAACCCTTCCTATGTGGATTTTCCTCGAGAAGTATTTTTGCCAGCCGCACATCCGTACATGCAACAGACAATTATACGAAGTGACTCGACCCCCCCCCCCCCCCCCCCACCAACGTCCTTCTCTCCGGGGTTTATTGAACATTGTCATAGATAACGGTCTTTAGGGGGGTGCAGATGGGTCCCCCCGCCCCCGTGAGGTCGGAAAGTCGCCGAAATGAAGGGGTACAGGTCGAAAAGTCGCTTTGATGTACTCTTTAACCTACTGCCAATATTGTCCAAAAGTCGCCAGGTCGGTTTCATTATTGCCTTAGGTCGAAAGTCGCCTCCAAAACAGCCCAGGTCGCCAGGTCGCTTTTGACCCATCTGCAGCCACCTTTAGGCGCAGAACATTGCTTGTCATTGTATTGAACGATATCATGGATACTTTTTGTGAGACGGTTTTATTCTAGTGGGGCAGAGCTGCAATATGACATGAAGCACAGAAAACACAACCGCCGTTCTGTTACCGGGAAGTGCCACCCTGGTTACCAGGTGGTTGCCATGACTACAGCGTCGTCAGGCCGGCAGTACGGACGCTGCTGGGTTTCCCGCCACTGTCTGCACACTACAGACGCTGGTGGCTGCATAAAGGGGCGTGAACTAGGTCAACTAGCCCGGCTATAGACCAATGCGCCAATAGAAGGTGACTTTTCTCAAAATTCATTTGTGTTTACATTAGTTTCAACAAAATGCACACATCAATGTCTATATTTTCTATTTTCGCAAACAGGAGATTTACAGGACAATTATCTTTTAAATAGTATACATTACAATGCAGGAAATTTGATATTTGAAAAATGATATTCCTGGATGTGATATTGGTCAAAAACGTTATCGCCAACTTTTCTGAAAAGTCACTCTTTCTTGTTGCATTGGCCTATCAGTATAAAAAACGTTCATGCTCACAAGTAGGCCTATAGTAGGGAGTTCCATAAATAATCAAATATAATGTTTAAAACGTGGCCCTGATATAAAAGACATGTACTAACCCAAATTAAAAAACAGAATGATAATACATTAAGAAGTGAATTCATGTAAGCCAGTTGAAGTTCCAAAGGTCTCTCCACGTTTACCCCCTGCTGGTCCTATATATAGCCTGCAGACCGGCGGCACCTGTAGTTAGGCTATGGTGAGTGCCTGTACATGCTGTAACAATGGTAGTAATCACCCTGTGTGCAGTCACTGGGCCGGGTATGTGAAAATCCCTGATATTTACGTTTCAATAAATAAGTAACTGATTGGAATATGCACCTGACAATTCTACCAAAACATAATTTGATTCAGTGTATTTTCGGGATATATTTTTGGATATTACCCTTCAATGGATTAATTGCTTTAAAATAACAATCACTAGGCCTAATTTCCGGGAGAGATGGTAATAACCATGTCAAATGTTATGCATGTATACTATTCTAATTTGTGTAGGCTATAAATGGGTAAGACACCTGTTTTCATTTTATTATTCTGTCTTAGTCTTATACCACAATTCCACTCTATTTTAACCATAATTCATGGACTAAAAATTATTTTTAAAACAGGTGATCGATTAAAATGTGGCCCTGAGTGTGTAGAATAATGCCATGCCTTTTATTTAATTCAGGAATGTATAGTTTCTCTCGGATTTTACATTGAGTGACAAGTGAAGGCTGTATGCTAATATACAGGTAAGGGCCATGGTGTACCAATACCTACAGTGGTAGCGCCGGGGACACGCTCTGCACACTGGATGGGACTCCCTACCTATAGTAAAATGGGCCAATATCGCGCATAGAAATAAGCCTACTGTGGCTGGGAAAATCCCTACCACATCACTGTGGGGTGTAAAGATTAGAGACGAGACGTCAGTTGCAGTAACTTGGTATCTTTTATTAATAATAATATTAATAGCAGAGTACCAGTCACCAGGGCTCGGTATCGTAAAATGGTACTGTTGGTTACTGATTTCCCTAGAGCTGACTGGGGCTTAAATACAGGTGCCCGGCAGGTGGAGGAGGAGCCCACATGACCGGAAACATAAGTAACAGTGGATTTCATTGGATAATATTGGTTTGACATTTGATTGGATAATTATATATTCATAGCTTTAACATGGAGGTTCGCTGGACAGCAGGTGGGGGAGCCGGCGGCCAGTGCATTATGGGTAATAGATTATGTAATAGGTAAAGCATACACATGGGAGCTTTGTCTCCTGCCTCCAGGTAGCACCTAGCCGTCTTGAGTGGCCCTGGGTACTGTACTGGTGAGGGTGCACGGATTATGTCATTGTTTGTAGTTTAGCCGTTAATCCTTGGGTAGGCATATTGTTTATTGATATCCGCAGTTTGGATGTCTGGTCGGCACCTCCATGTCTAGGTGTCGACCGTTATGTAGCTAGGGGTCAGTTTGTGACATATGGGTTAATTACGTATGGGGGGAAAGCTTGGCTTGCCTAAATGAGAATTAGGTATGTCTGACCTCTGGGTGTACTTTGATAGACATATGGATTGTAATAGACATATGGATTGTAATACATTGGATGAAGGTAAAATGAGGGGTTTTGTGGCGTGACACTTCACACGGAAGGTAGAGGTGTCAAATAATAGAAAGGTAGATTGTTTAATTCTAAAATCAAACATCATGACAAATGGGTCATTGCAGGGTTATGTCACGCACCTGCCGCTTTAGAACCCCCAGAAGGCACAAAGTAAGTCAAATGTTTTATTTTCTAACCTTATCGCATTCTTTGGTTATAATACATGTTATTATACATGTGTAGGGACACTAATATTAGTATTGTAATCGAACGCCTACAAGGTAGTTCGTGCGGCCGGAGCCAGGGGGCACCCCTATCGGAGGCGGACAGTATATAAGCTGTCCTCACCCCCTTGCTCTGGCAGACCTTCTCAGGTCTCTGACTGTGTAATATATAGAAAGTTATTTGAAAGCCAAACATACATTGATCGAACCTCATATACTTCAAGGATTAGCATTGTTGTACAGGTGAACGACTAATAAACCCTGTGTTCTTGCATCTCTACATGAAAACTGCGGTTCGAGTCCTTATTTAATCGAATTACATAAAGACGAACTCTACACTGGTGCCGTGACCAGGATTTTTATGTAGAAGATAGCGGACTGACCCTGGCCGAGGCTCAGTCAAGGAACGGGGGGGATGAAGGATCGGGAGCCGAGCTGGAAGATGGGGAACTGGACTACACAGTCGCCCAAATAAATGAAATCTGGGATATTGCCTCTCGAATGCATACCCCAGAGAATAAAAAATCTCGAAAGAGGAGTCTGATTTTTCGAACTCCGGGGGAATTTCCTCCTACAGTGCCGAACACCAATCCGTTCAGAGGGAACCCATGGGCGGACATGCTTCCCTCCGAACCGAACCTCGGACATATGGAACGAGATTTGTCTAGAAGAGGTCGACAGGTCCCTGATTATGACGCCTACTGCGAGAAATTGAAAGCAGAAGAGGAGTCAATGAGGGATCGGCATACAGCCATGAATGAAGATTTGATCCGATTAGCCAACGAAAAGGCAAGGGTAATCGCACAGAACCAGAAGGAAGCAGCGGAATTGAGTGAAGTAAAATCCAGAATCCAAGCGGATAGGAAATATATAAGCGAACAGTTGGCTCTCGAAACTTCTCAGTTGGCCAAGGTCCAACAGAAGGTTAAGATTGCTCAACACAGTCTGACCGAGGAGCAAGCACAACTCCAGAAAGAGAAGGAAGAGGCTCGCTGAAGTCGTGATCTTCGGGATACCTATGAAAGCGAGATCGAACGACAATCCAAAAGGGTCAAGAAAATCAAGGCTGATTATTCGAAGGAAGAGAAAGCCGGCGAGGCCCTGCGGGAACAGTTCGAGCAAGAACGAGAAGCGTTGAAGCAAGCTCGAATCGACATGAAGACTGACCTCGAAAATATTCAGAAAAAGAAAGATGAAATCAATGATACCTACCTGGCTTATCAGAGTCAGATAGAGGAGATCCGCAAAGAAGAAGAGACTAGGAGGCGGGAAACAATGAATGAGGGAGCCAAGCTACCTAAACACGTTGCATCCACACCTAGTCCGATATTGAGTACAGTAGAGCCCATCGAAACACGGGGGGTTGTTTCGGAGGGAAAGTATGAACGAACCCAGGGAGGGACTGTTCCGAATGAGACTTATCGTAAAGTCACGTATGGGGGAACCGAGGAGAAAGAAATCTCTAGCACCCATGATATCACGAGCGAGGCCCCACCCAAAAGAATGAACCATAGTTACGGCTCTCTGCATCCCTTTGCGGATGACACGCTGGCAGGACATAATTATACGGTACCACCACCACCGATATATAATATAACCTACCAGTATCGGGCACCATTACCCGGAGCCGGATCGAACGAAGGACATCCGTCCTATAACGAAGGGGGAGGATCGATTTCGAGCAGGGGGACAGGTGGTGCTCCGAACCCCGGAACGAATCCAGGAGGAGGAGCCGGAACTGTGCCGAACCCTGGTTCGTACGGAGGTTACCCCCCCAGTCCTGAACGAACTCAGCCAAATCCAAGAGGAGGGGCACCAAGACCGGTCCCTGCCCCGAGGAGGTTGACAAAACGATCATCTAAGGGCCCGAGGGTTGCTGCCATAGTGGAATCCGATCCTTGTATACAAGGAATGGGGATAGACTGTTGCAGTCGGACCCGGGAAGATGAGTCAGAAATAATGGAATGGAGCCGGAGGCAGTCTGATAGACTGGTATGGAGTCAGAACAGTGCCAGGAAGCCTGTTCGAACTCCCCGACGGTTCAATGGAGAGAATTGGAAGGAAAGCTACCAAGACTTTTGCGACGATAACCGTTATCATGGGTGGGACAAGGAGGCTTCCTTGGGTCCTCTCATTAAATGGTTGAGTGAGGGTCCGGGACGAATAGCTGTAGATGATTGGCGAGAGACGTATGGGGAAGATGGAAACTATGACCAATTGGTGGCAGCCGCCACACACATTTTTGGGGTGCTGTCCGCGAATGATCCTTGGTCGGAGTTCCAGGTACGAACACAGAAACCAAAAGAGTCTCCGAAAGTATTCGGACTAGAGCTTCAAAGATTATTGCAAAAGGCTCGACCTTATTGGAGACGGGATGATGAATATTTCTTAGATGAACTATTCACACACTTCATAAAAGGACTGAGGGATCCGTCCCATGCTGAACTCGTCCAGAAGGAATGGGGGCGAGGATCCTCAATGGTAGACTTCTTTTTGGCTATCGATCAGCATGAAAAGAAGAAACGACTACTTTCTGGGTTCGTACCCAACCAAAGAGTGGCGTCTGCACATACGGCTGCTCCAGAGGAAAGCGATTCGGACGCTGGTTCGTATGAGGAAAGAATTGCAGCAATAGGGGGAGATTAGTGGGATCGAAAGAATCGGTGGAAGAAAAATGGTAGTAAACCACCCGAGAAAGAGAAGCCAGTAGAGGCAAGCTCTAAACCCATCCCTACCCCCCAGTTAGGAGCGTCATCAGAGAATGAGAAACGGTTAATGGCCATGATGGAGGAAATGAAAGGATTGTTGGACTATCAGAAACGACCGAAGCTAGATCGAGCAACGGTGAAGTGTTTCAGGTGCCAGGAGACCGGACATTTCGCAGCCGAATGTACGGCCGAGAAACCAGTTTGGAGGGAAAGAAAGAGAGAGGAGACGGGAAATTAGAGGGGGTTGTCCGTGAAGGCAAGCTGACGACCCCGAATAAAGTATGCCAGGATACAATCCATACGAACGCGATTGAGGAGTCTGTAATGTATCCGCCCAGCAGCATGGGAAATGCTGATGAGCCGAAAACATGTGGGGCTGGGGGTATTGGTGAGACAGTTGCCAGGGAGAGCAAAGAAGGGAAACCGATCACCAATAGAGAGGAAGGTTGGGTAGAGGAACTATCCAGGATCGGGGGGATCCGCCTTCCCCAAGGTCATCCGTGTCTGGAGTATTTGAAAGGATTCGGATTCAATTTTGACATGGCAGACGACATCAGAAGGTTCGCAAGTAATCCCTCTATGATGGGAGGAAAGAGATGGTATGTGTCCGTATCTGTAAACGGCAGAATGGGAGAATTTTTGTTGGATACCGGAGCTAGCCACTCCGCTATGTCGAAAAGATTCTACGATCTGGTGTCGAACATGGATGATGACCTCACAACGAGGGTAAATGCATGTGCGGCTGATGGGAGCAAGATACGAACGTTTGGTAGAACTTGTATGATCATCCTGGTGGGTGGTAGGGAATATATCATTTCCCCTACTGTCGCTGGGATAGAGGATGATGGTATCATTGGGATGGATTTCGCTTCCTTATATGGGGTAAAATTGGACCCCATCACTGGAATGTTGAAAGTAAATCGTCCCTACAAAGACAGGATACAATGCCTGGCACGAGAAGTTAGTGGAGTAGCGAGTGTGGTACAGACGGTAAAAATACCTCCCGGAATGGCATGTGATGTGTTAATAGCCTCCAGTAGGATGAAGAGGGGCGTTCCGGGGGTTTTTGAACCTAATGTGACAGTGTTGGGAAAGAGGGGTTTGGAATCAGCCGACACCCTGATAGGCAACATAGCATGGGGGGTGGCCCCTATAACGAACCCGGGTTCGAAAACCATCTACCTAGAGAAAGGCACTGTAGTGGGAGAAGTGATATCCGCGGAAGCGGTCACCAGTAGCTTTGAGAATGGAAGTGGACTAGTCCCGAAAAATGAAGTAATGGAAGAAGGATTGGAAAAGTTAATAGAGGGATCCGGAGTAGAGACGGAGGAACAGAGGAAAGCCCTGAGGGAGATGTTAACTGAGTGTAGTTTAGCCTTTGCGCGGCCCGGAGAGCCGTTGGGACGAACGGATCGAGTCCTGCACTCAATTAACACAGAAGGGGCGAATCCAGTAAAGATACCATATAGACGTCTTCCGCTAGCAAAGAAAGTGGTGGCGGAAGAGGAGATTACGAAGATGTTGGCGGAAAGAGTGATAACTCCGAGCACCAGCCCTTGGAGTAGTCCAGTATGTATGGTAACAAAGAAGGATGGGAGTATCCGATTCTGTATAGACTACCGAAAACTGAATGGCTTGACTAAAAAGAATTCGTATCCGCTCCCCCGGATAGATGAGACCATTGATTCCCTCGGAGGAAATAAATGGTTTTGTACGATTGATTTGCAGTCTGGCTATTGGCAGGTAGGAATGAAAGAAGAAGACAAGGAGAAAACTGCGTTTTCGAGCCATGTAGGGTTGTTCCAGTATAACGTGATGCCATTCGGACTCTGTAATGCTCCGGCCACGTTTGAAGCAATGATGGAGACTTTACTGAGTGACTTATTGTGGAAGAAATGTCTAGTATATCTGGACGATGTGATCATATTCGGAAAGACATTCGAGGAATGCCTGGAGAACCTGAAGTTGGTGTTGCAGCGAATAATCTCGAATGGGTTAAAGCTGAAAGCTAAAAAGTGTAATATGTTTCAGAAGAGTATTAACTATCTAGGACGGATCATCTCAACAGATGGGGTGAAGGCTGATCCGGAGAAAGTTAAGACTGTAACAGACTGGAGCATTCCTAAAGGACCGAAAGAAGTAAGATCCTTCCTAGGATTTTGTTCTTATTATAGAGATTTCTTACCAGGATACTCCCGGATAAGTTATCCAATACAATGTCTGTCGCACTGGACCCCGGGGAGACGTAAGGAGAAGTTCCCATGGGGGAAAGAGCAAGGGGAATCATTCGAACTGATTAAACGGTTGTTCGTGGAAACACCAGTTTTGAAATACCCCACTGCGGACGGTCATTTCATATTAGACACTGATGCGAGCAATGAAAGTATAGGGGCAGCTTTGTCTCAAGTCCAAGATGGGAAGGAGGTTCCAATCGCATTTGCAAGCAATACAATGAGTAAGGCACAAAGAAATTATTGTACGACAAAGAGGGAATTATTGGCAGTGGTAGTATATACGAAGAAATATAAGCACTTTTTGTGGGGATCTGATTTTACTTTACGTACGGATCATTCCTCCCTCCGGTGGTTATTAAACTTTAAGGACGCGGAAGGTATGATAGGACGGTGGTTGGCACACCTATCTGAGTTCGGATTGGACCATAGCCAAATTCAGCATAGAAAGGGGGCTAAGCATGTAAACGCTGATGCGTTGTCGCGAATCCCGGTGAGGAAGTGTCAGAATGACGGATGTGATGATTGTGGAAAGCATAATGCCGTGTTGGCAGGAGTCCGGAAGCCTTTTAGAGATCTCGAACCCATGATACTAGAATGGGACGAGAACTCCATTAAGAGCTTCCAGGAGAGAGATGCGAATAGTATCCGTCTGAAGATGTTCCTTGTAGAAGGAAGGGTCCCGACTCGGCCAGCAATATCGTTGGAGAACAGGGAGATGAGGCGACTAATAGCTCAATGGACAGAGTTAGAGGTGGTGAATGGACTGATCTATAGGTGGAAGACGAATGCGTTGGGAAATAAGTCGAGACAGATCTTTATTCCTACTGCCATGCGAAGGGATATAATGTTCTTTTGCCATGGGCATCGGACCAGTGGCCATTTTGGGAGAAAACGGTCTCTGGAAAGGCTGGCTAGAATGTATTACTGGCCAGGTATGAGTACGGATCTGTTGAGATGGATAGACACTTGTCCGAAATGTTGTACGAGCAAGCCCGGGCCTGGGTTGGGTAAAATGCCCTTAACCCAGGAACTGTTTGGAGTCAGGTTCGCAAGAGTGGCAGTGGATATAATCACAGGATTTGTGACAACTCCGGAAGGAAATACATGTATGATGGTAGTAACGGATTACTACACGAAGTATACGAAGGTATTCCCAATGAAGGATCACAAAGCAGCAACTTGTGCTAGAATGTTAGTGAAGGGATGGATACTGTACTTGGGAGTGCCTCTGATGTTGCATAGCGACCAAGGGAGAGAGTTCGAATCGAATCTATGGCAGGAAATGTGTCATCAATTGGCCATTTGCAAGACCCGAACCAATCCGTATCGACCACAGAGTGATGGTCAGGTGGAAAGATTCAATCGTACCCTAATACAGGTCCTGAAGAGTTTAGTAAATCAAGAGATGGATGATTGGGATAAACAGTGCGACTTCGTTTGCCATGCTTATAATAGCACGGTGCATGCGAGTACGAACTGCTCTCCGAATCTGTTAGTATTCGGGGAGGATCTGATTATGCCAGCGGACCTAGTGTTCGGAGTAGTTGGTATGAATCCGGATGTCCCGTGTCAGATCATGTTTGTGGAGGCGTTGAAGGAACAATTCCGGAAGGCCTACGAATTAGTAAGGAAGGAATTAGGAAAGACAGCTAAATGGCAGAAAGTGGGCTATGATACTAATCTAAAGGTTCGGCGGTTTGCGGTAGGGGACTTAGTAGCGAGATACCACGAACCTCTGGTTGGCATCAAGCTGAGAGATAATTGGGATGGTCCGTGGAGGATTACCCAGAGAGTAAGTGATGATACAGTCCTGATGAGAGATAACTTCGGGAGGTATCAGAAATCGAATGTGGCCCGGTTGAAACCATGGAAGGGGAGAGAGTACTCCACGGAAATGTTCAAGATGGGACAAGAGGAGAAGGAGGAGATGAAAAGAGAGTTAGATAAAGTAATCGAGAAGAGGGGTCCGGGTAGACCCAGGAAGGTGAGGAAGGAATCGGTGCAAATTAAATCATCTCCAAAGCGATCGGAGAAAACAAAGAATGTCTCGGCAGGTGCAGACAGGAAGAGAAGGACTGTCCCCTCTGTGGCTACGAGGGAACGGGCGAAAACCTCTCCGAATGTCAGGTGTAAAGAGAATCCAGTAGGGGTTCGTCGCAGCCCTAGATTGAGGGTGAGGGGTGCTGTTACCTAACCTGAAACACAATGATGTAATCAGTTAAATATTGTCATAATTACCGGGGTAACCGGGTAATTCGTCTTCTATGTAGGAATGATCACGACAAAAGTCAGAAATCCAACAGACTTACCTGTGAATGTGCCAGTGGGTAATGGACGGATAATCCGGCGGATTAGTAGTTGCTATCCGTATTTAGATCCATAATGACTCGAGATGAATTCGACAGGGCGGTGAGGGTATCAGTGCTATAATTACCTGATCGTAATGCGTGACGCGCGGGAAGGATGAATGATTGTTTATATTTTGCAAGCGCGGGAAAACTGAAGTCTCGCCGAATGCGCGGTATCTCGCGAGACCGACGCGCGTGCGCAAAGGTCGACGCGGGTCAGCAATCCGCCATATTTGTTTACGGTTCGTCGGACAGAGCAAGGGGAAGCGTATCAGAGCACAAAAGCGAGGAGATAAAGACTGTTTGAAAGTGAACTCGGTGTATAGCAGGTGGGTGAAGTCGCCAGGATCCCGCAGAAAGGGTCCTGGTACCTGTCATTCATTTATTATCGAGTGAAAGAACTTTTTGAGTGTCACGATGGCTTCGGCGTCTGGCTCTCATTCCGAACGATCGGCCCTCGACGAGGTGTCCGAAGCATTTATGGAGACCGAGGCGATGTCGCCAGTTACCAAGAACGAAGAAAGTGCATTGAATGAATCCGGAGCAGAGGAGAGTAGCATGGTAATGGAAGGAATGGAGATTGAAGAAATCCTGGAACGATCGGACGAGCCGCTGCTCGAACCGAATCTGGATGGCTTTAAATCAAGGTATGATGGTCGGGAAGTCCATATTCACGACCGGATCTTAGAAGGAGACCGAAAGTGTTGGGACGCAACCACTAGGGACTGCGTTCGACACTTCCTATCCCCGACAGAGTACCAAGCACTGCCATCCGAATGGCTCCTGTTTTACAACCGAACTGAGGCTGGACTGCAAGTGAGTCAGCCGTTCCGAAGGGCGATGTTCGATTGCGAAATCGCATATCGACAGAATCGCCTTCCGAACCTACCCCATGTATTGACTGACCATACTGGAATGGGGGTGACCGGAATGGATATTGCAGGAGAGGTACTGTACCGGGAACCCGACATGGAGAAAGAACCCAGGACTGCAGAAGACTGGGTAGAACGAGCGGAGCATCCGGACGTCCCGAGGCTCTACACTCTGAATGGAGACGAATTACTTCGTCGACTGGAGGAGTGTTCGGAGCCTGAGGAGAAATTGAACGGAATCATCAGCACGATGATTCGAGAGGGGACCTACGCCACTAGGGCATATGTTCCCGGGGCAGAGGAAGAACTGACCTCTGCTGAGCATAAAGAACGACTGGCTTCCATCCGAAAGGGCAAAGCAATCCTGAAGGCCGCCAAACAAAAAGGTGGTGTGTCAACAGGGAGCGAAACCGAAGGAGAGGAGACCCCAAAGAAAACGAAAGGTAAAAGCGTGAAGGGAAAGACGAAGAAAAAGTCTCTGACCGACACCGAATCTGACAGTGACCAGGGTGCCTTCACACCGGTTCTGTCAGCGAAAGAAAAAAAGAAGTTGAAGGAATCTAAGAAAGACACAAAAATGACTGTGCCTCCGAAAGTGATTGCTAAAGTCACAGAGGTAGTGGGCAGGAAAGATCCTTCGAGTGATAATCCACTGGAGGGACGGATGGCTGCCGTTCAGGCTGCTGCCGCCGCCAAGGTCAGTGGTATTATCAAAGGAGCCACTAAGAAGGCAATCAAAGTGACTGAACCCGTAGATAGTCCGGACGACGAGTCTGGACCAGATTCGGGTGACGAACCTCCGGAAACCGATCCGGATCCAACCACACAGGATCCGGAGGACAAGATGGAGGTTCCAAATGAGGAGGAACCAGAGGAGGAAGAAGAGGGAGAGGGTGAAGAGGGATCGAAAGATGAGGAAGAACGGGAAAAAAATCAACGAATCTGGAAGAATAGTGAGGCGAAGTTCGCACACTTCATTCCGGGTTCGTTCGAGGAATGTGCGAAGGGCAAGAAAGCGTACGGTTGCCCCGAACCCCGAAATATGAATGACGAAAGCGATGACGAAGATTGGATTCGGGAAACCGAGGACGATCCCTTGCCATCAGATTTCTATACGGAGTGGTTTAAACAACTAACGAAATACCCCGATAGTTACTACATAAGAGACCAGAAGTCAAAGTTGCGCTGGGCCTACTTATGTTGGTATCAGAAAGACGGTGAGCGATATTGCCCGTTCGCCATTTGCATAGAGGAGAAAGGAAAGGACAGGACATATCCGACAGCAATGCGGTTCCTGAGGCATCTATGCGAACGGCACTTCCACCACACGGTGGTTTACGAATGTGCCAATCAGAAAGGACAGAGGGACAGTGCAACCTGCAATGGTTGCGTTACTCCCCGAAGGGGTGTCATGCTTCGCCATCTGAAGTTTTGCCACAGCCCCGGACTGAGTGCAGCGCGCGAGAAGGTAATGAGCCTGCACGACAAAGTGATGACAGAATACAACAGAATGATCCCTTCGGACTTCAAGCACATCGGCGTGAAGACGGATTCATTCTGTAATGTGCATGAGTCCAAGAAGGGCAAGATATGTGCGAGAATTGCCCTAGTGAGAGCTCGAGGGAAATTTCAAATGACGAATGAACTATTCTCTAGAGTGTGTGAATGGAGGGGTGATCCACCCAAGGCAAAGATTGACGAGAAGAGGCGAGCTAGCCGCAGCCCAGCAAGTGTCAAAGGAAAGAAATCTCGGTCCGATTCTCCCGAAAGATCGGAGTTTAAGAAGCCCCTGGCTGTGGCTCGTGACTCCAGATCGAAGCAGCAGAAACGGAGAGATTCGACTGACTATCAGTCACCAATGAGTGGGGGGTCGGAGTCACGTCCGTCCTCGTCAGCAGGTTCGGCATCAGCGTCAGCTTCGCAGAGTGATAATCCACCTGCTTGGTTCGACCGGAAAGAACCGGCCCGTGAGCCGGAGACGGGTGATTTCCCAGAATTGAGCGCACAGAAGGTTCCGGCACGTGTCGAACCTGTACTGACTCAGATTCCGGACAATAGGCCCCGACTGAGCACGAGACCGGTGGATCTGTATTTTGATCCGAGTGACAAAGTGGTGTGCGCCCAAGCCCAGCAGGCAGTGGACGACTTCCAGGAAACTCAGAGGGAATTGGCTGTCCGATACAACCAGGGGGTGGCGAACTTGTTTGCCCGCTCTCTGGTTGAACAGGAGGCCAGAACCAGAACAAACCTGGAAAAAGATAATGAGGCGCTTCTGGCCGCCGAAACGAATAAAATTCGGAACGAAGCCAAGCTAGCCGCATCACGGACTGCTTTGGCTCAGAAACGCCTGCAGGAGTCAAATGACCGGAACGAGGCTATGAACGTCAAGTTCCAGCAGGTATTTGGAGTGTTCTTGGACGAGTGGGATGGCACCCGCGAATCCGCTCTGGAACTGCTAAAGAACCAGAGTGAGGAAGGGTGAGCCCACGATTCAAGAGTGAGAAAATAGGAGTGATTTGATATTCGAAAGAGAACGAGTTAGTGTAGTATGAACGTCTACTGAACCATCAAACAGCAGTAACCGAAGTACGCAAGATGAATACGGTGACCAGACATCTGAAGAGGAGAGCACCATTCACCCGTTCGGAAGAACGTGTCTGTTCAGTTAGAACAGAGGCAGCAGTACGAGAATGAAGAGGAGAGCACCACTAACCCGTTCGAATGAACGTGCCTGTCCAGTTTGGGACAGGACGGCTGTTGAAGAGGAGAGCACCACACACCCGAGTCCTTCCGAAAGGATGGTACTTCGTGCCTAACCAATGTTGAAAAAGGTTAGGATGGCTGCCCGGATCTTCAGTTTTTTTTGTTCCTGTGTTTTTTTTTTGTCATGGGAGATGTCAAATTGTTCTAGTCGCTAATCTATATATGTTTGTATGTATACTATACAAGTGTCCTTAATCATTCGAAATGTGTCGAGCCGTTCGGATATATTACCACCTATGTAAATAATATTAGTTTTGTATATTTTTATATACCCTACTGTGTTCACGACGTAACATAACGCTTTACTAAAATAAACTCAGTTGTATGAGTTTATATTATATTGTGCATATATTTAAAAGCGTAAGCGTATGTAATGTCTGGGGGGGGTGGTGTAGGGACACTAATATTAGTATTGTAATCGAACGCCTACAAGGTAGTTCGTGCGGCCTGAGCCAGGGGGCACCCCTATCGGAGGCGGACAGTATATAAGCTGTCCTCACCCCCTTGCTCTGGCAGACCTTCTCAGGTCTCTGACTGTGTAATATATAGAAAGTTATTTGAAAGCCAAACATACATTGATCGAACCTCATATACTTCAAGGATTAGCATTGTTGTACAGGTGAACAACTAATAAACCCTGTGTTCTTGCATCTCTACATGAAAACTGCGGTTCGAGTCCTTATTTAATCGAATTACATAAAGACGAACTCTACACATGTTATTAAAACAAATTTTACATTCTATCTGTGATTATCTCTCTTCTGCTTGACGTCATAGGTACAAAATATACGTGATAGCTTCACCGTACGTGAGTCGGACACATACCGTGGGACGGACAGTGAAACCTGGGGTCATTTATGTACAGTACTGCTTCTAGAATAATGTTTTGCAAAGAATAACACTTAAACTTGACTGTTATCGACAAATAAAGAGCTTAACATGCTTGAAAAACCACAAAATCAATTGCCTGTCTCCAGGTAAAGATATATAGGTGTGCGACGGGCATTGTTTCTGGTCCAGCTGTATGCATTGTAAGTCAGCCTGGGTGGGTTGTCTACACTGATAAGCTAAGTGCTCCTGGGCTTAGTCTTTTGTGACTATCCCAGGTTGGCCATAGCTCCCGGCCATAGCTACAAACATGGCTCAGAATGACGAACTAATGTTAAAGAATGACTTAGGCAAAACGTAATGTAACTAATTCCTTATTCAAGCACTGATAGGAATGGAAAGATATGCTGGGTTAGTTATTACTGAGTGACCTGGCATTATCAACTGACTGTGGTCACCAAAACAGCTGTTTATTTTGCAAAAAATGAACAACTAGATTAGGCTCCACTGACTGAGTTGTTAGCCAGTGCTGTCTAAGGTGGCCGGCGGGGATTGTAGTTCTGGAACAGGACACCAGGGGGCAAAAGTCAAATGCCATGACCATCATGCTATGGAATCTGTTGTAGGAGGAGAAGTAGAATGGTATAATTATCCAGCCTGGCCTTATTCTTACCATAATACTGTCTTCTTTATTTCAAACATAAAAAACCCTACAAATATGCCCGGGACCATATGTTCAAAAGACATCTTCTGGGCAGATAACATTTTATAGAATATTGTGTTGAAGTTTGAAGGATGTGTAGTTACTTTTTAATGTTATTTTATCCACATATGTAACAGAGCACTATATAATCCTATTACAGGTCTCTCAAACTTTGTTGTTGAATATCTCAGAAACAAGCTCGGGACCCTCCTATTTTTTTCTTATTTTCTGAGAGTACATACCCTTTGGAACATCTGCTATAAGTATGGTAAAATCGTAGTTACTCTTGGCCTATACCCGCCGGCCACCTTAAGGTCAGAATGTCGGTAGTTCTAGGAGTTGTTGGTCAGCCACAGTTGGTTGTCCAGTTGTATGAGTCTTAGGCCAGCCTGGGCTGGTTGTCCAGTTCTATGAGTCTTAGGCCAGCCAGAGCTGGTTGTCCAGTTATACAAGTTGTTGGTCAGCCTGAGCTGGTTGTCCAGGTCTGTGAGTTGTTTTTCAGCCTGAGTTGGTTATCCAGTTTTATATGTTGTTGTTCAGCTTAAAGGGGGACTAGCACCGTTGCTAGCAAAGACGGGTACCTGCCAACTCAGTTCTTACAAAACACAGAGAAACCAGCAACACCTATTGACCAATCAGATCGCCACTATCGAGGTCACGTGACTTGCTAAGGCGGGTAGTCTTAGCCGTGCTAGCCCCCTTTTAAGCTGGTTTTCCAGTTCCAGGAGTCGACGTTCAGCCTGAGCTGGTTGTCCAGTTGTATGAGTCCTTGGTCAACCAGAGTTGGTTGTCCAGGTATAGGATTTGCCGTTCACCATAAGCTGGCTTTCCAGTTCTATGACTTATCGTTCAGCCTGAGTTGGTTGTCCAGTTGTATGAGTCTTAGGTCAGCCTGAGCTGGTTGTCCAGTTGTATGAGTCTTAGGTCAGCCTGAGTTGGTTGTCCAGTTGTATGAGTCTTAGGTCAGCCTGAGTTGGTTGTCCAGTTGTATGACTTATCGTTCAGCCTGAGTTGGTTGTCCAGGTCTGTGAGTTGTTGTTTCAGCCTGAGGTGGTTGTCCAGGTCTATGAGTTGTAGTTCAGCTTAAGCTGGTTTTCCAGTTCTATGACGTATTTTTCACCCGGGGGGGGGGCACTTCATATATTTTGTATACACAGGTGTGCTTGGAAGGGTACTTTTTGAGCAAAATCCCCCTCACCATGGGCCAATTTTCACCAAAATCCTCCTCACTAAGGGTCACTTTTCGGAGATTTCAACAAAATTCCCCCAAAAAGGGTCACTTTTTTGCCTAAATTCTTTGCAACAAGAGTCACTTTTGACCAAAATTCTTACACCAAGGCCGACTCCTCGGGGAAAATTGCTAAAACCTAGGCACTTTTGTCCGAAATCTCCCTCAGCAAGGGTCACTTTTGACCCAAATCCCCCTCACCAAGGGTCACTTCTGACCAAAATACCCCTCACCAAGGGTAAGGGTTGTCAAAGGGCCAGCTGCACACCCGTGTCAAAAAAAAATTGAGTACCCCCCCCCGGATTTTTCAGCATGACTTGGTTGTCCAGGTCTATGACTTATCGTTCAGCCTGAGTTGGTTGTCCCGTTGTATGAGTCTTAGGTCAGCCAGAGCTGGCTGTCCAGTTGTATGAGTCCTTGGTCAGCCAGAGTTGGTTGTCCAGGTATAGGAGTTGTCGTTCACCTTAAGGCTGTGTCTCACGACCTTGAGCCAACGTTTTTGTCTCTGATCGGGTGCGGTCTCTGACCAGGTGCCGTCTCTGACCGGGTGCCGTCTCTGACCGGACATCACTTTGGGAGTTTAGTTACCTTCTACCAACAGCAGGAGGCTAATTATGATTACATAACAACTGCCATAGCGTTTTTACAAATCCTAATATATGTGAGTATAGGTTAACAATTGAAAAACACTCTTCTCTGAGACAAGGTCAGAGACGGCACCCGGTCAGAGACAGCACCCGGTTAGAGACGGCACCCGGTCAGAGACAAAAACATTGGCCCAAGGTCGTGAGACACAGCCTTAAGCTGGTTGTCCAGGTCTATGACTTATTGTTCAGCCTGAGTTAGTTGTCCAGTTGTATGAATCCTTGGTCAGCCTGAGCTGGTTGTCCAAGTCGATGAGTTGCTGTATGAAGCCGTCGTTGGAGAAGAGCTGCCTGTGGGCGCCGATAGTTCTGACGGCATCCACCAGGGGGAGGGCCCTGTACAGCATCAGGTAGGCCAGAACGAGGCTCGCCGACCGGCTGAACCCCATGTAGCAGTTCACTGCCACTCTACCTGTAAACAAACACACAGTATAATTCATTGGGATAAATGAACCTTATTTTACTTTTGACCCCCACCCCCCTCCATCATGGAGGCCATACCAGTCCCCCCCCTCTCCCAACGGAGGGCCTGTTTTTCATTATGACTCCTCTCCCCTCCTATATCCCCTCCTATATCCACCAATACCCGCCCCTGGCAACTCCCCCTTCCCTCCAAATAGAAGTTGAGAATGACACAAGTTAGGCCGCTTAAAATTGATAGTCAGCTTTGCGGATACTTTTTGAAAAAATATGGTGAGGGCGGGAGGCTTTTTATTTTATTTGTTATTTGGCAATTTTAACCATGAGGGCGGCCCCTTTTAATTTTTATTGAACAAATGAAATATCAATCACCATAGCCTTGATATATGCACGGATAAATAAAGAGCAACACACTGTTTAGATTACATTTCTACACCAGTTATTAGCTGATATAGCAATATTTTTGTGTTTTTTTTGTGTTACATTTTCATGCAATGCGGACCTTTTTTAATGAAAAATTGTGAAAGAAATACATATATATGCGGCCCTTTTTAAGGGATGCAAAGCTGAAAATCTTTTTTAAGTGGCCTTAGTATCATGTGAATTTCTCATAAAATGCACAAGCTGTATACACAGGACAGACACAGGAAGTTCTCGAGAATAGTAAACCTTGATATGTATTTTACGAGTTTACTTCAATGTGCAAATAATGAAAAATTTGACTTGTAGAATGATGATGTGCATTTCTCGAGTTTCGTTTGTTCATGAACATATGACAAGAAAATGGCCAGAAAAAGTTCTTAAATTCTCATAGGGATCACAAGTTACGACACAAGAATGTCGCGAGTTCCGGTTGAGCTAGCAGGCTTACCTCCGTCCAGGAGTGCGGTGTGTATAAAGTCAGCGGCCGGCCTGAAGTAGTCAGCCAGCTGGAAGTCCTGCACGTCCAGCGCCCTCACCTAGGTGTAAGAATATACGCTATTATATCAGGCGTGGGATATAGGAATCAAGTATTAAGTATTAAGTTATTCTCTCACTATATACTAACACTATATACTAACACTTAAACTTTACATAGGGATGTCAGGGGTATCACAGGTGATGTTTTGTGTATCAGATAACTGAATCAACAATCTACCGGTATCAATATGCCACCAATTTGAAAAGGTAGTAAAAGGTTTTTTTAATAACTTTTTTAATTTTTTTTTTTACAAATTTTAAATTTTTAAAATAGTTTTTACAACCAAAACCTTCTTAAATTTCAAATTTAAATGTTAAAATTACTTTAATTAAACGTTACTTTAGAAAGGTTAAGTTGAAGTTTACTGTTGATGCAGCTTTTATTATGGAAATAAACACATTTCTCATGTTGAATTTACCTCTAATTTTGTATATTGAATACTGTAAACGTAGATATTTTCGCGCAGCTAAATTTTCGCGCACCTAGCATGTAAAGACATTTTCGCGCAATCATATTTTCGCGCAGCTGCAATCAGGTGATCTTTAGCTACATGCCAGTTTTTACGGTTTTTCAATCGGACAATTATTAAAGGTTTTACGTCTCAAAATTATGGTTCAAATATTTTGCCCCAAAAGCCCCTTCCAACTGTGTGGTGGTGGGGATGGGGGTTTCTAGAATTGTTCTATTGCGGAAATATATAGCCCTGTAATGTCATATTGATAGTCTCTTTAGTATATAAATTGTCAGGATGTGATTTTTCCTGTATAGTAGATTTCGTACATTGTAATTATGGGGGTAGACCCCTAAAATCGACAGCACGACATGGCCTTTTCTTAAAATCGACAGGCGACATGGGGCTTATTGACAAATGACAGGAGAAATGAAAAGATATTGACAAGGGACATGGCCTTTTCTTAAAATCGACAGGCGACATAGAGCCTAGTGACAAATGACAGGAGAAATACAAAGATACTGACAAATGACATGAGCATTTCTTAAAATCGACAGGCGACATGGGGACCTCCCATCTAGACCCCCGTAATTGAGTCCCTACTGCAGAGCAATATAGAGTGCCAGACATCATTGGAAAGCTAATTTTTTGTGCAAAATTTTCACGCACTTCATATTTTCGCGCACATAGGTATGTGCGCGAAATGCGCGAAAATATGTACTGAGCGAAAATTAATACGTTTACAGTAACTGATATTGCTATATCATCATGAAAATGGTGAATACACGTACAAGCCTAACTCTATAAGCTGCAGCCCTGATTTTGACATATTATAAAAGCTGAAGAGGGATTCTGAAAATTGCTTATTAGATAATGCACTATACTCTCATGACTATCAACACAACTAAGAGCATGGTAATGCATTTTGGTACTGCATGTAAAATTGACCGGCTTGCCGATCCTGTTATTACTCTCTGCGGGCAGGTCCTTCCTTTCTGTCATACATACCCCTACCTCGGCATAGAATTAGACAGTAAACTAACCATAAAGCCTCACATTAATAAAGTCAAGAAAAGTTTCGGCAACAAAAATATCAAATTAACCCGCCTAAGAAAATGCATGAGTAAAGAAGTAAGTCTCTCACTATTTAAGGTAATGATTTCTCCTGCTGTGGAATATTGTTCGTTCTACTCAGGCAGTGCCCTGAAGACTGAGCTAGACAAACTGCAGCGCATTCAAAATCAAGCATTAAGGACCTGTCTGCAAGCTAGAGTTAGAGAGATTAGTATTATTGCCCTGCACAAACAATGCGGGGTGGAAACAATGCACGTTCGGCGCCAAAAGCAACTGCTATGTATTATGTGGAAAAAGGCCAAGCGAGGAGATGCCTTAATACAGCGCAATATCCGAACGAGGGGAGACCTGAAGGTTAGGTTTGCTAAGCGTCGTGCAAAATCAGCCTTTTATGAGAGATCACCTTACTATAGAGCTGTTACCCAATGGGATAAGCTAGATCATACCACACAAAAGCTGCCAACTTACAATAAGTTTAAAACTGCCATTAACAAGCTAAATTTAACCAACATCTGACAACGCTTACTCACCTACCTCCATGTAGTCCTTCACGCCAGCTGACCTACTCATACTATATAGCACCACATACATCGCTACAGTATTGTATAATATGTCCGCAATCAACTAATTGCTCTTACTCACTGTTCTATTGCATGCTATAAACTGTACTGTCACTATACTGTTACATACCCTATACATACTGATGCTTATGTGATACAAATCATACTCAGCGCCTACAGTACCACATTCGAGCAAGGCATGAAATCGGTGTGGTGCGCGGAAGACCGTCCCCTAGGGACGATTGTGCATCAATAAATTTAATAATAATAATATAAGCCGCACCCTATGAAGTTATATTCGGTATCAAAATAAAGCTGAGTGACTCGTGTACAAGCCGTGGCTTATACAAGAGGTTCTACATTAACTAAAACTTGATACCTATGACATGTCTATGCACTGACCCCCATGTATGTGAGTGCTGTGTGGCTGTAGACATGTCTATGCACTGACCCCCATGTATGTGAGTGCTGTGTGGCTGTAGACATGTCTATGCACTGACCCCCATGTATGTGAGTGCTGTGTGGCTGTAGACATGTCTATGCACTGACCCCCATGTATGTGAGTGCTGTGTGGCTGTAGACATGTCTATGCACTGACCCCCATGTATGTGAGTGCTGTGTGGCTGTAGACATGTGTACACACCCTAGTAGCAAACACACTGTGGCCCCGCACGGGGCCAGACTGTGTTTGCAAGTCTGGCCCGGAGTGGGCTAACCGACGGGCTCCCGTCAATTTAGGGCACTGGGCTTTGGTCTGGCCCCGTGCGGGCTTCCCATGTTGGGCGCAGATCGGTTTTTGGTCGGGAAGCCCACTTTGGGCTCAGATCAGTTTTTGGACGGGCTTCCCACTTTGGGCTCAGATTGGTTTTTGGACGGGCTGAAAGTGGGTTCAGATCGGTTTTAGGACGGGTTGAAAGCGGGCTTAGATCGGTTTTTGGACAGGTTGAAAGCGGGCTAAGATTGGATAATTATGGCTTTTTAGAATCTATTCAATCATTCTCCAATGATTTCTTGTATTTGTTGAATCAGATATCCTAGGTCCTGCTAATCAACCCAAGGCATAATCATACTCTTCCTACCCAATAATGGAAGTATCAAGCAGACCTATTATCATCAGGTTTGAGCCACATGCAGCATAGACAAGTGTCTATGGTGCACATTGGCCTTCAAAGCCATAGTTCATACCTACATGGGGCACATGAGTCTTGTATTAAGATTGTAATGCCACAGAAATAGTATTTACACTGGATAGCTGCTTAGAGAACCTCCTTTTTCATCATTCAAATATATATTCTATCTTATTTTTAAACTGTGAGAACATCTATTTATTGTTTCCTATTCTACATCACTTTAACATTTTATTGTATTATCATATAATGTCAATTTCATCTGGCTTTGTTGGAAAACTCTAGATATTGTATAGTAGTGACATCTGGTGTCAATCATCAGAACTATTAGACCAGTTGCCCTGTCCAAACCCAACCTCAGCCCTCATCGGCCCGGAGTGGGCTAACCGACGGGCGCCCGTTGGTTTAGGGCACTGGGTTTTGGTGTGGCCCCAAGTGGGCTGCCCGAATTGGGCTCAGAACGGGTTTTGGACGGGCTTCCTGTCATCTGGCCAACATGAACCCAAAGCGGGTAGCCCTCTTTGAAACTGATCTGAGCCCAAATCGGGCAGCCCGCTTTGAAACTGATCTGAGCCCAAAATGGGCAGCCCGATCGGGGCCACACTTCAGCCCAGCCATCTGCCCAACATGAAACCCAGCTCAGTTTTGCCCGACTTCAAACAGCCAATCCGAGCTAAAACCAAATTGGCCCCGTGCGGGCTTGCTACTAGGGCACTGACCCCCATGTATGTGAGTGCTGTGTGGCTGTAGACATGTCTATGCACTGACCCCCATGTATGTGAGTGCTGTATGTGAGTGGCTGTAGACATGTCCATGCACTGACCCCCATGTATGTGAGTGCTGTGTGGCTGTAGACATGTCTATGCACTGACCCCCATGTATGTGAGTGCTGTGTGGCTGTAGACATGTCTATGCACTGACCCCCATGTATGTGAGTGCTGTGTGGCTGTAGACATGTCACTGACCCCCATGTATGTGAGTGCTGTGTGGCTGTAGACATGTCTATGCACTGACCCCCATGTATGTGAGTGCTGTGTGGCTGTAGACATGTCTATGCACTGACCCCCATGTATGTGAGTGCTGTGTGGCTGTAGACATGTCTATGCACTGACCCCCATGTATGTGAGTGCTGTGTGGCTGTAGACATGTCACTGACCCCCATGTATGTGAGTGCTGTGTGGCTGTAGACATGTCTATGCACTGACCCCCATGTATGTGAGTGCTGTGTGGCTGTAGACATGTATGTGAGTGCTGTGTGGCTGTAGACATGTCTATACACTGACCCCCATGTATGTGAGTGCTGTGTGGCTGTAGACATGTCTATGCACTGACCCCCATGTATGTGAGTGCTGTGTGGCTGTAGACATGTCACTGACCCCCATGTATGTGAGTGCTGTGTGGCTGTAGACATGTCTATGCACTGACCCCCATGTATATGAGTGCTGTGTGGCTGTAGACATGTCTATGCACTGACCCCCATGTATGTGAGTGCTGTGTGGCTGTAGACATGTCTATGCACTGACCCCCATGTATGTGAGTGCTGTGTGGCTGTAGACATGTCTATGCACTGACCCCCATGTATGTGAGTGCTGTGTGGCTGTAGACATGTCACTGACCCCCATGTATGTGAGTGCTGTGTGGCTGTAGACATGTCTATGCACTGACCCCCATGTATATGAGTGCTGTGTGGCTGTAGACATGTCTATACACTGACCCCCATGTATGTGAGTGCTGTGTGGCTGTAGACATGTCTATGCACTGACCCCCATGTATGTGAGTGCTGTGTGGCTGTAGACATGTCTATGCACTGACCCCCATGTATGTGAGTGCTGTGTGGCTGTAGACATGTCTATGCACTGACCCCCATGTATGTGAGTGCTGTGTGGCTGTAGACATGTCTATGCACTGACCCCCATGTATGTGAGTGCTGTGTGGCTGTAGACATGTCTATGCACTGACCCCCATGTATGTGAGTGCTGTGTGGCTGTAGACATGTCTATGCACTGACCCCCATGTAAGTGAGTGCTGTATGTGAGTGGCTGTAGAAGGCCTGCCCGGTGTTCACCTGGTGTAGCAGGTCCCCCTCAGCAGCGTTCAGCACGTGGGTGATGCCCAGTGCCTGCAGCCCCCCGCAGTCACGGATAAACGACCTGCAGCGAGCCAAAGACAGGAGTAAATATCCCTTCATGGAAATTTAATTTTCCGTAAAACATCGCGTATGTACGGTGGCCGACAAGGCTCACTCCAAAAAAAAAGTAATATGAAAAAAAAAAAAATTTCAATGGGGAGAAAAAGAAATTGTAAATTTTTTCAGAAGTGAAAAAAATGTTTTTACTTTTTAACATTGAAGATAGTTGCTGTCAACTGTCAACAGCGAAAATCGTTGCTGTCAACTGTCAACTTTTTCAATTTTATCATTCTTTTCAGAAGTGAAACAAATATTCTTATTTTTTAACATTGAAAATAGTTGCTGTCAACTGTCAACAGCGAAAATCGTTGCTATCAACTGTCAACTTTTTCAATTTTATCATTTTTTTCAGAAGTGAAATTTAAAAAAAAGAAATTTTTAACATTGAAAATAGTTGCTGTCAACTGTCAACAGCAAAAATCGTTGCTGTCAACTGTCAACTTTTTCAGCATTCTGCTCACCAAGCACATCCTGCCATCTGCAAATGAGATGAGGCTTGTGATTGGTCCTTTGTGGTGGGTACTTGAAGCAGGGCAAAGAAATACTTGAAGTAGGGATTTCCAGGGTATGGAGCAAGTTGAGCCAGGAGAGAAATTCCTACTGCAAGTATTTCTTTGCCCTACTTCAAGTACCCACAACCAAGGACCAACCACAAGGCTCATCTCATTTGCTGAAGGCAGAATGTGCTTAGAGAGCAGAATGTTGAAAAAGTTGACAGTTGACAGCAATGATTCCCACAGTTGACAGTTGACAGCAAGTATTTTCTATGTTTAAAATTTAAACAAAAAAATCACTTCTGAAAAAAAAAAATCCATGTTTATAGTGAATTTTTTTTTAAAATTTCATATTACTTTTTTTTGGAGTGAGCCTTGTCGGCCACCGTACGTATGGGCCATGGCTAGTACCGATTGTCAGGTTGCCAGTGCAGCTGATAGGATCAGACATAGTAGATAATCTTAAAATCGATAATCTTAAAAACATTTAAGATTATAAATACTCACCAAACATAGATGGCCCCCGCAGTGTTACTCTGGCTCCCAACACTTACTATATTTACATGTGCATCCTCTGCAATGTTGACCTATGTAGGATAGCCTTGATTGTTAACTAACATACAATGCCCCTAAACACGGTTTTTCTTTTCATTTTTTTCCTTCTTTAGTATGGTAAATATTTGGAGCCAGAGTAAGTGGTGCCTTTTATATTTGGTGAGTATCATCAAGACCGGTGATAATCATAAATAGATGTTGTACTCTTAAAATGGAGAGGGTAACATTTTTAAGATTGGTCATTTTAAAATTGGAAGGATTCTTTTTGTCCATGCTCCCACAAGAGTAGTGCCATTTATTTGCATTCTCATTTACGTAAATTCTTTTATTCATGAGTATTTACATGTGTTCACATAATACATGTAGAAAAGTAAATTCAGTATACTATGAAATGCCCCAGTATAGTGTGGGGTATGCTTTACCCGGGCACCTTATGACAATGATCAAACAAGGATATAACACATAAATAGCAGGAAATGAATTCGATTGGCCATGTTGGGTCCTAATAAACCGTATGTACAATGTAATGGGATGGGCCTACAATAGCTCCATATATAGGTCATGAGGTATTCATATTCTTATCCCACTATAGAAATGACCCTGTATCAGAAATAGGAATGTTGACTAACTTAATATAAGATATGAACATCCACTAACAGTACAAGACGTCACCACCTTTGAACATTTTATCAGACAGTGGTAATATTCTATGTACTATATTTACATGCTACTAAAATGCAATACCCTTAATCTATACAAATATAAGACAATATTGTTGGCCACCACATGGACCTCATATTTGCCAAAAGTAGTAAACAACATGTAGTGACTCATTTCTAAAGGTAAGGCCAGGGCCCCTCCATGTCTCTGGTAAGGCTCAAGAGCAAAAAAGAAATCTTTGCTCTTTGGTAAGGTTTGAAACCGACCTAAAGTAATGAAACAACTCACTACAATGAAGTATTTAATTGTTTACATTGTTTTACTTGTAAATGCTTCGTTACTGACCGTGTCGACAGAACGTGTTTTATCTTTACATGATCTATGGTCAGTAGCCCTATGTGAGGGACACAGTTTCTCCAAAGATGACGTTTCTCAGAGAAACTGGGACTCGAACCCCAGGCCTCCAACTCCAAAGTGGGTGCTCTACCACTGAGCTACATCCCCTGTCACATCAGATAGACCATGTCTCATGTTACTGGACTGGTATGGTACAGAGGGGAGTGGGATTACCCAAGTGATACCCCCTTGCAGGTTTACCACTGAGGGCATGGGGAATACGTCCCCTACACCTATTTTAAAGAGAAAAACTCACTCATCACCAATGAGTATACAGGGGCGTGGCAACCGGGGGGGACGGGGGGGACATGTCCCCCCCACTTTTGACCAACCCCCAAAAAGGTCAAACCAAAAAGGTCAAGTAAAAAGGGGCCGAAAAGGGTCAAAATACCCCTCAGTCCCCCCTACTTTGAAACTGCTTGCCACGCCCCTGGTATACCCGGGTATACTTCGTTGTAGCTCTCGTAGCGGTTCACTTCACGTATTATGCCCTGCACCTCTTTCACTGTCAATGTAGCCGGTAAGGGGTCCCTTGGTTCTGCCATAGCTCGCTGTGAACGAAAAACTGAAGATTATGTTACCATGCAGCTTGGTAGGTTTATGTAAGGACCGAGTCTTTTATTACTAGCCGGGAGGGATTTTCCTAGATTGGCAATTTTTTCAGACCCCCCGCCAATACGGTGAGAGTACCGTATTCGACGTAATAGGTGCACAGTGCGCTTAAAAAAATCATTATGGACACCTTTAAGTAGTTAAGAGTTTAATTGTGGTACAAATTTGAGATATTTTTGGTTATTTGTAGTCTAAAAATCGGCCAAAAACAGGGGGTGTGCGCTTATTAGGGTGTGTGTGCTTATTACGTCCATTACGGTAATCGCGACCCCACCACTAGGTGCAGATTTTGAGAAATGATCCTAAAAATCGCATTCGCCTATGGGATCACGCGTGGTCACGAGTATTAAAATGAACCATATTTAAATTGTGACCACCCCCAGCATGGTGGCTTTTCCTATTTTGACACCTCCTCCCCCCACTAAGGACATGTTTTTCATTATTCCCCACCCTATATCCACCAAGACCCCCCCTCCCCCCGCTGCCAATAAATGATTCGGCCCTAATGTGATGGCAAATGTTTACAAGGCATACAATGTATGCTGACTACCTACTGACCCCTTTTGCTGTAAACAAATAATAAAGGCCCGCTTTCCACCTGACTCTATATCTGTGGATATACGTATTGTATATACAGGGTTGATTGAATGTGACCCTTTTAGGCAACATTTATCTTAAAGTTTGTATATCCCTGGAGCTCAAAAATTTATTTTCCTAAAAATTGGTCAGAATGATTAAAAAGACCATACTTCATATACTGTATATTTCATTCACTTTCATTACATCGCATTTCATTTATATTTGGCATAATTGTTAAATTTAAGTCTGTGGTGCGACTTTTGGCGTGTACGCATTAAATCGCACCCTAAACACGTCTATAGCTCAGTACCCCTGCCTGAACCCTTACTGCTAGAATGTATTTTATTATCTCCTCACCTTTCAAAATGATTTTTTTACAGTGTGAGAACTCATTTAAGTTCTATGTAATTGTTGGTCAGGCTTCATAATTGTTCAAAAACATTATTGACAATTTTTCTGAAAAGTCACCCTTTCTTGTTGCATTGGTCTATGGACATTTTTATCCTGGCAGTTACTCCATACTGTGAAAATTGTGTTAAAAAAACACATCAAATAACCTAAACATGTGTAGGGGTTCACTACTACTACTCCAAACCATATACATACTATATTTATCCTATACCACTTAGTTTGGGTCCCCTGGATGGCTCATGCCACATTCCACCCGAGCCGTTCCGCGGTATATAGACAGATTTGAAGAACTTTCCCCGCATGACTCCCTCAGATCTTAATATTTGTCCACCTACATGAAGATGTATGTAATTCATGACCACATACAAAATTGTAGCATCCAACTCCCGTAACTTTCTAAGATTTTGGCCGCTGAACATGAGGGGGTTTGGCCCTCAGTTTGCAAAATCCCAATTTGGTGTCATATTCAAAGTGCAATATTTTCAGGATGCAATGAGTTAGATGTCTGGTATTGCTTGAGTTGTCTCACACATTCATACACTCTCAGGAAATGCCAATATTGGGAGGTTTCGAGAAAGGCTTATACTTGAACGATGAGCATAGAAGGTGGTAAATTTTCCTGTTTGAACTGAAATTTGAAAAGGTTTGAAAATTCATAGCATCAAAACCGTTACTTTAAATGCCGTAGAAATTTGGATTCCAAATGTCAATGAAGGTCTCAAAATAGAAATCAAAGATGCAGTGTCTGCCATGATATGCAAATCCAATATGGCCGCCTCAAAAAGGGCAAAAATCAATTTAATGATAACCCAGGCAACTGGTCCAAAAAAAACACTTGGGTAGGTAGGTCGGACCTTTTTTAAAAAAAAGTGTTGGGGGTACCTGGAATGAGTCGCGAACTGCCACATCGACTCGCGGGTCATCAGCATGACTCACTCATTTTTACAATAACTAGGAATATCATGAAATTGTTGGACATTTTTGTTAAAAAGCAATTTCCTGAGGTTGGGCAATCAATTAGGCATTGGGTCTGTTCTTCCGGGGAAAAAAATGTTGCAAAAAGGAAAAAAAATTCTACAGAATCGGAAAAAATGCTATGGTCGGCCCTTTTTTGGGGAATTAGGGTAGGGTTGCCTGAAACACAACTTTTTTTGTGGCCTAACCACACTCTATAGTTTACAATTTCTATTTTTCATGGAAATTCAAAATTGCAATTAAGAAGGACTATCCACACAGTCTTATTAATGACCTGTAATTCCATTATTAATTATTTTAATGTGTCCTAACCGCATCTCATCTCATCATTATTATGCTGATGTACATAGAAAGTAATTGTATAGTTTTATAATATGTATATGTTGTTAGATATACATACAAGAATCATTAAGGGAGTCATAGTCATTGTTATCAAATTAAAGACCGTCAAAGAATTTGTGTATGATAGGGGTGCTGGCTGCAGAAGGGCAATGCTCCCTATTCACTTTTGAATGAGGTAGATAAACGTAATTGAAGCAGAAACGTCTGTGGAACGTAACTAAACCTTAACGTTTTGACGTTCATAAACCTTCTGAAAAAAACGTAGTTCAGACCTTTAGTTGGAAAAATACCTAACCAGACCTCCCAGCTAAATTGGAATTGGGTAGTGTGTCTACAGGGTTGGTGCATCATGCCGACCCTGTGAGGGTGAATCTGAGGGAGTGTTCATTTATTAGTTACAGCGGGGGGGGGGGGGCGTAAAAATTTCTGACCCCTCCTGAGGGGGGGGGGCGTAAACATTTCTGACCCCTCCTGAGGGGGGGGCGTAAAAAATTCTGACCCCCTTTGGGGGGGGGGGGGCGTAAAAATTTAAGCCCCTTTTTAGCAAAAAAGCCCGCATGTTACTATAGTTCTAGGGGGGGGGATTTTTCGCCGCCTTCGCCGAGGGGGGGCTCGAAACGTTCCACGCACTCTCAAGGGGGGGCGTAATAAATGTTCGACCCTCTGCGGGATATCTCACCACCCCCCCCGTAATTAATGAATGAACACTCCCTAACCCATGATAGGTCTGCATGCATTCATGCATGCATCATGACGACAAATGGACATTTAATGCAGTAAATCACTACCTTCGATTGTTAATCAACGCCAACAAAAAAAGGTATGAGTAGTATAGTATGTATCGGAACGGGACTATAGTTAACTACTGTTTATTACTCAATCGATATGCAGCCAATCAGAGGCCGCCATTTGGTCACGTGACCCGTTGCCATGGTAACGTGACCTACTTAGGGCTCTCAGCCAATCAGAAGCCAGCATTCTGGGTGACCTACTGACCTACTTAGAAGCTCTCAGCCAATCAGAGGCCGGCATTCTGGTAACCATGGTAACGTGACCTACTTACGTCACGTGACCTACTTAGGCTCAGCCAATCAGAAGCCGGCATTCTGGTAACTAGGGTAACGTGACCTACTTAGGGTTTTGTTTGTAAACAACACCACGTGGCTCTCTTGTTTGTAAACAACACCACGTGACACGTGACTGTTTGTAAACAAACAACTTATATTTAGAAAATAAACACAACAAGTTCCATGTTATGTTAAAATTATATTTTCAAAAAAAAGCACATCTGTTACAGCGTCTATGTGTAACTACGCGCGTTCTCATTCAAACACTATAACACTATCATACCGTAGCAGCAGCAGGTAGGACCGGAAGAAAAGCAAGCGCACGAGCAGAAGCGACGACACCATTTGCACCATCCGGCCGTCGCGTTGGTAGCCCTACTACTCGTCGCGCGTTCAACTGGAGGTTTAAGAGTGACAAATGACGATTCTTTGTCGACGCGACTGCTAACATCAGCAGCATCAGCAGCATCGGCAGCATCGGCAGCAGCATCGGCAGCAGCGGCAGCAGCGGTAGCAGCAGCAGCAGCAGCGGTAGCAGCAGTAGCGTGAGCATTAGCAACAACAGCAGCAGCGACAGTAGCAAGGGCGGCAGAGCGGGCACTAGCAGCGTTATCAGCGGCGACATCGGCAGCCGCAACAGCATCAGCAGCAGCAGCGTCGGCATCGGTGGCATGAGTAGCTGCATCGGCGGCAGCAACAGCAGCAGTCACAGCCGCAGCGGCAACAACAACAACGTCATCACAACCAGCGTCACTAACAGCAGCAGTAAATGCAGCAGTAGCACGCTGAGCAGCACTAGCAGCAGCAGTAGCAGAGGCTACAGCATCAGCTTCACATTCGCGCGCCGCTTCGTCATTCCGCTTCATGTCACGGTAGCAACTTTCCATCATGGGGATCTGCAAATTGAGGCGCGGTGCTGGTGGTGGTAGTAGTAGTAGTAGGAGTAGTAGTAGTAGTAGTAGTAGTAGTAGTAGTAGTAGTAGTAGTAGCGTGAACGATGATGACGATGCCGAATACGGTTTCACTCCCCCTTATATACCCTTACTCCCCCCTTTTTTCAAGCCACCGGCCAGCTGCCCCCTCACGGCAGGTCTTTAGATCAGCCTTAAGTCGCTTACTACGCGGCTCATCATCCCTCTAATCGCATTTTCCAGCCGCCGGCCGGCTGACTGCTGACGACAGGAGAGGGTGATTTGTTTTTCTTTAGATTTAAGCCGCTTACCACACGCGCACCCTCTAGTCACAGACAGAGTGACAGAAAGGGAGGGGGTCGCTTTGTTCACGCTACCTGTAGTTGTTTTTCTATACACACGCTGAGCCCATGACCCGCTAATCCTTTATACAGGTAACACGCGTTCAACTAATTACTCTATTGTATGACAGTCGGTACACGGATTTAATTTTAAACCACCTTCCCATCTGAAAAGCGTGATTAGGGCTTTTGTTTCTCTTATGATAGCAGCAGGTCAGCATGCGACAGCTGAAAATGTCAGACTCGCCGCTCCTATAAAAGACTGAGATGCGTCTCTCTTTCCACACACCCTTCTACCATCGCCGCCGACACCGCCACCGCCGGCCAGCCGACCGCTGCCACCGCCTGCAGTCACCGCCATCACGCCAGCAGGGAATTTCGAGCTGAGTCTGCTTATTGCTTATTTTTTTTCTTTGAGCTTTTTGTTTTTTAAATTTTTTATTTTCACTCAGTCTTTTTTGTTTCGGAGGAAAGAAATATGGCGCTGCAGAGGGCGCGAGTTTCTAAAAGACGGTCGCGCGAACAAAGTGCCCTCCTCAACTGCCCGGCTATTTTTTTATCTCAAAGGAGAGAGCGTCACGTAGTTGAGGTTCACGCTTCTCTTGAAGCGTACCGAATTCTCGAGAAATGCAAAGCTGAGCGCCATCGTCGTTATACAAGAGCGGAAAAGGAAAACGTAGCGACATGGCTGAGAGCCGTCTTCTCAGAACAGTATTTACTCTACCATTGCATAACAGCCGCTCTCAGCGCCCCCACTCGTTGGGCGTTTCATGAAAAGAAAGAGCGCCGCTACTCTCCTCACCCTGCCTCCTCTTATAAAGTGAGAATAAGTGCTATGAAACGATTCGACAAGCCGATCGGTTTCTTGGGAGCGACTGCAGCTCCCACTCGGTGGGCGCGCGTTGTGGCCGACGTGAACACGGTCTCTAAACGTTTCGACGTCGTCACTTGTTATCCCGCATATTGCAACGCAGCCGAATTGAAGAAGATAGGGACGCACTATTTTAAACCATACGCTCCAATATGTATTTGTCACCGCCGCGCTCACACGCCTTATTGCTTTTTCGAGACGATCGTGTCACAACACAGAAATAGAAAAAAAAGCGGCAAAGCGACGAGCTTTGCCTAAATGATCAAAAAAAAAAAAAAAAAAAATTAATCTCTTCCTCCTCCTCCTCCTCCTCCTCCTCTTCCTCCTCCTCCTCTTCTTTTAAAAAAAAAAATAAATATTTGTATCAGACTCCTCTGGAGTCTGATACAAACATTTATGACTATTGAGTGAAAATAGAATTTTATCGCAAAAAAAAAAAGAAAAAAAAGTCACTTCTGCCGCCGCTACTGTGACACCGGCCGGTATCAATAAAAAGGTCGGCTGACTTTTCTCCACAACCATTCACTACCGACCGTTCGAGTGAGAAACACAGCAGACAGTCAGACACACAACCGCTCTCTGACGCGTCCTGAAAAAAAACAAAAAAATGTCGAGTAGTAAAAGCAAACTCTTCACAGAAATTCATTTCGACGCTCGACTACAAGGACCCTTTAGTTGTATCATTAGCGGTCCGTCGGGTTGTGGAAAATCGCGCTTGGTGGATCGATTTCTGAGCGACGTGAACAATTTGGTCACGCCGCCGGTGGAAAAGACTTTTTACCATTACGGCGAGTGGCAACCTCTGTTTGAAAAAATGCAAAATCAGTACGGTGTGGAATTCAGAGAAGGTCTTCCTAGCAAAGAGTCTATAGCGGGAGACGTGGAAGTAGCAGAAGACGCTTTACGACCACACACTCTACTGATATTGGACGATCTGATGAGCAGTTCCAATCAGCAAGTGGTAGCCGACATCTTTACTAAATACTCGCATCACTGGAACGTGAGCGTCATATACATCACTCAGAACCTATTCCAGAAATCACCCGACTTTCGAACTATGAGTCTGAATGCTCACTACATGATCGTTTTCAAGAACCCGCGCGACATGGGGCAAATAGCTAGTCTGTCTCGCCAGGTGTTTCCCTCCAACGCGGCGGCCCTCTCTAGTATATTTACCCATGAACTCAAGCGACCTCACTCATACCTCCTTCTGGACTTCAAGCAGTCAACACCTGACGATCTGAGAATATGCTCCTCTTTGACGTCCATACACTCTCAGCTAGTATTTGTACCGCTAGACAAAAAAAAGAACAAGAGAAAGCAGTAGCAAAAATGTCTTCTCATCTACTCGAAAGACACTTTGGTACTCTCAAGCACTTAGCTAAGTGCTCGCCAAAGGACTGCTCGCATCTAATAGACTCTGGAAGCGACGATCTGATCGCAGCATTGAGTGAGATCTGTCACAATTTACTGGTAGGGAACATCCCGCTCAGCGACAAACAACTGGACAAGCTTCGAGAATCGGCTGACGTGTTGAGGGAGGTCGGCAAAAAATCTACGCCCATCAAGAAAAAGAGACGCGTCTTGGTACAAGAGGGAGGTTTCCTCATTCCGGCTCTCATAGGGATGGCCTTACCGCTTATAAAGAGCATTCTCCGTATATGAGACACCTCATTCGACACCTACTCGCCGACAGTACCACCGCTACCGCCACCGCCAGCGTCATCGCCACCGTCGTCCCCATGACGGACTCAGAGCAGCAACAACACTACAAACGCTTAGCGCTCGTGGATCCTGAGACGCTCTACAAATCATCACGAGCAGGTCTACTTCATCATGTGCCCGCTGCTGCTACTACTAGCGCTGCTACTACTGCAGTCGCTGCTGCTAGTACTTCTACTGCTCCAAACCTTCCTCCTCTTCCTGATGAGCGTACTGAAAAGAACGAGAGTTCCGCTCCTGCCACCGCCGCCCGCCTACCTGCCGATATGGCCTATTACCACAAGCAGGCAGAACAGTCCCTTCATCCCGACGCGGCCTTGCACCAGGTGCTACAGTTTATCTACAGGGACTTGGACTTAGTGTTGAACGATCCCACTTTGGAATCGCGCGAGAAAATGTTGAAATACCGAAGGTTGTTGAATAGATTGCAATTTTTTCTCGCGAATCCCAACAACAGCAACATCTCTTCGTCCTACACTTCTTCGCCCCCGGCTCACCTCCGTCAGTCTGCTGAAGAAGCCAGCGCGTCCCTACTTGAGCGGTTGGTGAACCAAGTTCCCAAGAGGAATCGCACCCGGACCGTGGCGCTGTACAAACAATTGGAGAAATCCGGTGTGGTCAAGTGGAACGAGGACGGTGCGGTGCGCGAGATGTCGGGTCGGAGAATACCACCTGAGCATCGCATCAACATAGTGGACTTACTGAACGACGCCGCCAGGTTCAGGAAGACGGCGCCCAGACCGGCGGGCTACTCTCCGTTCACAAAAGCGCTGCGCGAAGCAGTTCCCACAGACTCCTTGATCGGAAACCATCTGTATAAAGCGAGCGGACCTGGCCAAAGCTTGGACACACGGCTTGCTGACAGAGGTCGGAAACGACCGAGCTTCGACTCGGAAGAAGGAGAAGCAGCAGCAGCAGCAGTAGCAGCAGCAGACTCTTCTCTCCAGGTGGACGATCAATCCTCTGACGACGAGGAGGGCAGTGAACTTTTCCAAACTCCGACTTCCTATAGGAGCGCGGGGAGTAAGAAAAGGAAAGGGCGCAACCGCCTAGCGGCGACGTCGTCGTTCACGCCCTCAACAAGTCGACGATGGGCAAACCAGTGAAGAGACTGACCAAGAAGGAAAAAGAAAAGAAGCGCGTAGTAGCTAGATATACCGACGTCAAAGCGCCCTCCAGTTTCACTAGCGTGACTAAACTCCAGAAACATCATTTTCGCCACCTAAACCCGGCCGTCATCCGAGATGCTTTAGTGTCGCTGGACGCCTACACTAAACATAAACCCATTCGGAGAAAATTCGCAAGGAACAAGACTATAACCGGCGCAATCGATCAGCAGTGGCAGATAGATCTGATGGACATGCAGGCTTTGGCGTCTCACAACGACCGCTTCCGGTACGTGGTGACGGCGATCGACGTTTTCTCTAGGTACGCGTGGGCCGTTCCCATTAAATCCAAGAGCGGCGCTGATGTTACCGAGGCCTTCCGAAAGATGACAGACACTGGCGAGAGACGACCGCTAAAATGAATGAAAAACGCGAACGGTCTGAGCAAGCTAACGTTCAGCTCAAAATACCCGCTGAGCTGGAAGGAAGCGAGCTATGTAACGGTGGAAGAGATATCAGACACGTCGGAAGAGCAGCGATTGAAACCGGAAACAAAAAGGTTCAAGAGAGAGGTCGACTTGAGACAGACGAATGCCGTATACAAGCAGTTCTTGTCCCCGGCGGTGAAGAAGAAGGCGATCAGCGATCAAGCAAGACAGATGATCGAAGAGATGGAGAAAGTCATGGGAGTGCGCAGTTTCATGCCAAACATATTCGAGATACCTCCTATTTTCACCGGAAGCAACCACACCCTAGTCGAGCACTTGAGTGAGACGTTGCGAGATGACAGACTAGAGGGCTCCAGCTTCTTGCTCAAACCGATGGGGATCTTATCGTACGACTCCAAGACGAAACGCGTCACCATCAAACCGCCGAGACACTGTGCTGTCCTGCTGACTCAGCATCTCGCATGCGTTCTAGGCTTCGGAGAGAAGACGTGTTTCGCATCGCCGACTACCGGCGCCTACTCGATGGATGTTTTCGGGGACGTGCACTCTGTGTACATATACACCGACATGATCCAGGAGAGACGTGTGGGCGACATGCAAGTGCCGCTGTTACGCTGCGTCGCGGTGGACAGAGGCGGAAAGCGTCGAGGTGGCGTGCAAGCTATCAGTTTTCCCCATTTGGATTATTTCCCCTTGAAATCCAAGAGGTTTACCGAGGTCGGCATCTATTTAAGAGACCGATCCGGTCATTCCATCCCATTCGGTAGAGGCGAGGTGACCGTGACACTTCATCTGAGACCTATTGAGCGCTGAAAGAGAGAAAAATGATGCGTCAACGCGTTCCGTACTTTCCACCCAGGCGCACCGTCGGCAGAGGGTACAGCGATTACTACAACGCGCAGCTGGGCAACGGCATCAACGTGTACAGCGGGCGCTCTTTCCAGAGCGGGCACGGTTTGGGCGGCGCTCTGTTAGGTCTGATGCGCTCGGCTACCCCGCTATTGAAGTCGGTGGGAAAAACGCTGCTCCGCGCCGGTGTGGGCGTAGCTAAAGATGTGCTGGCGGGTCGGACTTTAAAGAGCAGCGTGAAAGACCGAGGCGCAGGCGCTCTGAAGAGACTGGCGAGTACGGCGTTCTCGGGAGGAAAGACGACTGTCGCGTCTAAGAAAGGGTCGAAACGTCACCGGCATTCTCCTCAGACGGGCGGTGGCTCTTGCAAGAGACGTAGAGGGGATGTATTCGACCGGTAAGCGCCTAGGCGTTCAGGTATAAATAAAAAGACTGGAGGCGGCCGGCGTCAGTCTGTCGTCCGCGTGAAGAGAGAACACAATGGCTTACGTACACGAGAGCAGTAACGAGTGCGCGCTCTCTGAGCTCGACCTGCACACCGTAGCGCCGACTCAGACTACTATCTTAAAGTCGTCTTTCCTGGGGATAGAAACAAAAAACTCTTTAGAGGATGGAGGTAACATAAATTTCACCATCAACAAGTCGCAAGAGTACACAGACCTGAACGAGAATTACCTTCATCTGGAATGTCAAGTGCTGAAACCGAACGGAGCGGCGCTCGAGGACACCGACGCGGTAGCTCCGGTGAACAACTTGGCTCACTCGCTCTTCAAAGACGTCCAAGTCTCCATTGGCGGTTTCAAAGTGTCTGGCAACACCGAGACCTACCCTTACCGAGCTTACTTGGAAGGGTTACTCAACTACAACAAAGACGTGAAGGACGGTGTCATGAGCGCCCAGGGGTGGCATGAAGATACGCCTGGTCACTTTGACGCGTTGAGTAACGCGAATGCGGGGTACAAAGAGCGCAGGAAGCTAATCTCCAACAAGCGCTTTTCGCTGATGGCGCGACTGCACTTTGACCTGGCTCATCAACCGAAGCTCATCGTTGGAGAGACAGAAATCAATCTCACTCTGAAACAGGCAGCGCCCTCTTTCTATCTGATGTGCGCCGCTGACGGAGGCTACAGCTTGAAGATCTACAAAGCAAAGCTCTACGTGCGACGCGTGTTGGTGGCGGACGCTGTAGCGGAAACGCACGAGAGAGCGGTGATAGAACACGGACCCTTCGACTACCCGGTGAACAGAGTGGAGGTGACGACGTACGCCATCCCTCAAGGTAACAGAGATCACAGCTACACGCACTCCAACACAGGCCAGCTTCCCAAGTCGATGATGATTTGCTTCCTAGACCACGACGCCTTCAACGGTAGCTACACCAAGAACCCGTTCGAGATGAAGCATTACGACATCAGCTCGCTTCAAGTGATAGTGAACGATCAGAAAGTGCCGAACGACGCCTACGTGCCCGACTTTAAGACCAAAGCGGCCGTGAGAGAGTACTTGGCGCTACACACGGAAACGGGGATGTACAAGGGCGCGCGCTCCTGCGGTATTTCATACGATCAATTCCTGAACGGTTACACGGTGTTCCCCCTCGATTTAACCCCAGACAGATCGCACGACGGGTGTCGCGTGAACCTTATAAGAGCGGGTCAGCTGAGGGTGGAAGTCAGTTTCCGCTCGGCGCTACAAGCGACAACAACGGTGCTACTCTACTTGGTGTACGACAACGTCGTCGAGCTGACCCGAGATCGACACCCCATCACCGACTACCACATGAACTGAAGACAAGACAGCGGTGCTTAGCGTATCGTATGAACACGCTTGAAATAAGCAGAGTGTTGAAGGAAAACGTTCACACAAAACATCGTTTCCTGGGTGTTTTCTCTTGTGACACTATTCCGAAGCACCCTATCAAAGACACTTGTTTCGTGAGCAACACAGATCCGCAACATTTACCAGGTCAGCATTGGGTGGCGTTTTACGTGTCGAGCACGGGTGAAGTGTACTACTTTGATTCCTTCGGCTTACCGCCGCTGAGTGCGGAGTTCTTGTCTTTCGTGGAACGCTCTGCTCCGTTCAAGTGGCAAAGAAACCACGTTCAACTACAAGACACTTCTGCTGACACCTGTGGACCTCATTGCATTCATTTCCTAATTGAAGCATGTCGAACAAGAAACCCCAAGAAGTGCGTCATGCGCATGAGCAAAATCCCAAAGCTGAGCGACCGGACAGTGAGTCAGAAGCTATCGATGATGCTGTTGTGACGGGTTGTTGCGATGGCGGCCGTTTCATGGAGGCAAAGATTCTCTGCCTTGCCGAAATGGTGTTGGATTTATCCAAAGTCGTGCAATGTCTATTGGAGAGAAGTCGTCCGGGGTGTGGTGGTGCGAGTGACGGCGGCGTGAGACTTTGCGGCCTGTTGGGTTGTTGCAAATCGAAGAAGCGAGCTAAAAAAGCATAAACTTGTGTGTTTTTTTGATTGAAATGAAAATAAAGAATAAAATGAAAAAAAAAGAAATTATCTTGTTGTGTTTTTATTTCTATATATAAGTTACATAACTTTTTTGTTTGTTTGTTTACAAACAGTCACGTGTCACGTGGTGTTGTTTACAAACAAGAGAGCCATGTGGTGTTGTTTACAAACAAACCCTAAGTAGGTCACGTTACCCTAGTTACCAGAATGCCGGCCTCTGATTGGCTGAGAGCTTCTAAGTAGGTCAGTAGGTCACCCAGAATGCTGGCTTCTGATTGGCTGAGAGCCCTAAGTAGGTCACGTTACCATGGCAACGGGTCACGTGACCAAATGGAGGCCTCTGATTGGCTGCAGGTCGATTGAGTAATAAACAGTAGTTAACTATAGTCCCGTTCCGATACATACAATACTACTGGTATGCACCATACAGGATTTATACATTGCTTGGTTAGGCCGTTTTATTCTGATAACTTGGATTACGGATCCGCCGATGGGAACTTTGACATTTTGCAAAAGAAAAGAAAGTTTTTTTTATATTTTTTTACCCCCCTTCGCTGGGATTTTTTGAGAAAAAAAGTACATGCTGACTAGTAAAGACCCAGAATTAGGCCTTCAAAATTGGGAATATCTGGGAATATTTCTCAATATACCTTCATTTGATAGCCAAAAGAATGACTTTTGCATGTTTCTTTTTGCTTTTTTCCCCTCTGCCTCCTAGATAATTTCAGTACTGAAGGGCAGCTTTTTTTTCCCTCACGCCCCCCAAAATATTTGTTCTGAGTGCCCGTAATCCAAGTTATCAAAAAAAGGTGGCCTTAGTTTGTAAAATGGATGATGGAGTTAGATATGTGTGGGAGTCGTTACAGTAAGAGACACACACAGGTTCTAACTCAGTTTGAATGCAACAGGTCTTTTATTTAATTCTCTCGAATAGGTTTTTTACAAATGTGTGAACTATATGCTCATCCGAATCAATGTGAACACACAGCCTCACAGGGCCTACAAATGAGTCCATGTATAATAAAGGTCTCAAACCGGTTCAAACGGTTCAGAGAGTGTAGGTATCCTAGCAAAGGTTTCAAAGGGGTGAGAGCACATCCTGGGACGAAGTGAGGAAGAAGCCTTGCACTCTCCCTTATATATATATATATATACATATATATATATATATATATATATACATATATATATATATATATATATATATATATATATATATATATATATATATATATATACATATATATATATATATATATATATATATATATATATATATATATATATATATATATATACGGCTGCCGCCTATGGCACCCCTAGAAGTCCCGCGGCAGTAGGGAACAGGATACACCACCGGGTCACGGTCCGTTGTCAGCAGACTGGGGCACGTCACTATACGGCTTATAGTCCAAGATTTTTAGTCTTTCAGGTTAAACAAAATCGGAACAAGCCCATTTTTGGCCAGGAGATGCCCAGAAGGGTACTGAACCACATACTAAAAGTCCTCTGACATCCTCCTTGTGCTCGCTCGGGAATTCAAGATGGCGTCCAGGATGAGCAATATTCTCTATTTCCCTTGATTTTTTCTATTTTGACATTCCATAGGCCCATTTGAAGTTTACCTAAGCCCCCTAAACCAACAAATTTAGGCACTAGTGACTGAAGAGGTTGGGCGTATAGGGAACCTATGGAGGGGCCTCTTAATCACTCTCCTGGGGACCTCCGTTCTAGCCATCATAGCCAACAGATAATCAATACCAGCACACAGCCTGTCTACATCCGAGAACTCCCCGGAGTGATGTCTCTTTATGATACTCGTGATGCTAACGCGATCCTCCTCCCTGTGCCCCCTGTCCACCACCGCCCAGGTCTCAATGTACTTAATCAGACCTTTCCTCCAGAGTACGGGGTCGTTGACCTCCTGAGGTCCTCCTTTCTTGTCTGTCTTTACTGTAATATAGGACTCGTCACTCCGATGATGGGAGTTATCTGATGTTCCCGTACCTGACTCTGTCCCTGCACCGGCTGAACCCCCAATGGAACCCCCCGGACTCCCATAACTAGCAGAGGCATGTGCTGTAAGGGAATCTTTGACCAATGACCGGATTTTTGTTGTGTCACTTGTAGTTTCTCCGTGAAACGTAGATTGCCATCTGTAGATACCACCAAACTCTATGTGGCCTACATTTACATGGGACCCATACTTTCTTGTGAAATTCCCAATCATCTGTGTTCGGCCATAGCGAGCTTTGTCTATTGCTCGTAAAGCTACCAGTGCATCTTCACATAGCTTCAGATCAGCTTCATTAAGTTCACAAATTGTTGTTGGAATATAGGAGTACTTAACTTGTGAGAGATATGTCTTGGAATCACTTCTTTGAGTAGAACTATCACCTTCGTTCTGATGACCACCTGACCCTCCTGCCTCTCCACTGAACAGTCCATATGAACCCTTTACACTTACTGCCATACTGTAACCCATTGTCTCAATGGACTTAGCAAAATTATCAGACTGTTCTTTTGAAGAAAATTCAACCACCTCTTCTTTTTGTGAGGATATTGGAGATTTCAACTCAACAATATCTGGTACTTCTAAGAGAGTTCTCCGTGTAGCGATGGCATCGGCAGGATTTCCTGACACTAAGATCCCTCTCAGAGCTGAACCACCAGATGCCTTTTGTAGCAACTGTCTGGCTGAGAGCTTCTCCCTGTCAGTCTCTAATTCCTCCCCATTCATAAGCTGACCATGGGTCTTCTCAGTAACACTGTCTATGGTTCTATCATCAGCCTTCTGAATCCAGTCCTCATCTGATATCTGTAATGCATCTCTCAGCTTCTCCATTTTCTCATTCATTGCAGCATCCATGCGGCCCTTCTCCCCTGCTGTTGATTCCTGCAACTCTTTCAGCAAGGCTCTGGCTTCCTCTACCTTTTGCTTAGCATGTTTTTTATTGCTAGCATGATTTGGGTCATACTTTTCCCCAATCTTCAGCAGCTTCTTCAAAGCACAATGCTTTCCTTAGCATGGTTTGTCAGTTTCTGAAAAGCGAGATCACCATCAAGAAATTCTAACTGTTGATACGTCGTCACCCCACACACAGATGCAAGATGCCTTGACCATTTATCCTCATGCAGTGATACCGCTGCGAGGGCCTCCCTCAGTGCTTGTACCCCTTTGACAGTGGCTCCACCTGCTGTAGTTGGTGATACGACCCCGCTAACTGGTGGGTCCTTGGTGGTTCCAGCTCCTGCATCGACACTGGCACATCCTCGAAACAAGATGGCGGACAGTGTAAACAACAACAGCCGTATCATGTTTGCGTTGTGTTGGAGACGACTTGGGTGCAGCTCTGTCAATGTGCTCTGTAACACAAACAAATGTATACTGTATTACACCTTGTATATCCACTGATCCTTTAATTCTTTAAGGACGGCATGATGCCTTAAATGTATTGAACCTTCATTTTAACTTAGGCCACTCAAAAGAAAATATGAAGGTCCTCTAATAAGCGTTTTAAGCTTCATCAAACACTCCCCCAAATCACCAGAGGGAGCTGCAGAAAGGAACCAGGAAGAGAAAAGTTGGATGCACCGGCTGTGCTCTATCACTCCTCTTGGACTTAACTTGTTAGATTAAACTACTATCTTGCCAGCCAAGCCAAAGAAACCGTTCCCCGAGTCAAAAGAAAAGATGGTTTCTCATTACCAAACACTGAGAAATAAGATGGGGGCGTTTTTGATTTAATTTTTTTTTTTTACCATGGAGCCAAACTGTATGGGAAAATGTTAGTGAGGAACTATCAGTGCCTCACTTGAAGCAGCAGTGGAACTTACGACCCTGGGAGGCGAGTAGCACTCCTCAGGCAAGCAGCAAGGCAGAGCAGCCAGACAGAGACTTTGTTTTTTTGTCTCTGTTATCATAGTTTACTTACTGACATTAATGTAAAGGGTCAATTCTGCCACTTAAGGTGGCTCGCTACCTCTTGAAATTACATGGACACACTGCGCAGGTATTTATATGCACATATAGCTTAAATGTATCAGAATGAGCTAATATTACATAATGGGATTCATATGTACATGCTGACTAAGCCATGTTAAAAAATTGGAGATTTCAAGCAAAATCTAGCATTTTATTGAATATTTGATATATTTGTAGCCAATGATATTTGCTATTTTTATCATAAGTTAGAACATTGAAAATATTTACTAATAAATCATTATCTGGAGTGATGTAGATCTTATTAAGTTTTGCAGTAAAGTTCAACATATAGGCATTTCACATGTGAAGTTTTATATTTCTGTGAATAATGGTTGATATGAAAAAAATTGTGGAAGTTTTCACATTTTTTCTCATTTTTTAGAGAGAAATGAAAATACTTTAAATTTTTCAAAATTCTGTATCTAAAAAAGTAGGTCAGGCCCCTCATTTTTCTTTTCATTTTCTGATTCTATATGATTCAGACTGTCCAGAGACATTCTGTTATCCACCTTAAAAAGATAAACCATGATGTTCAGCAAAACGTCCATTGCTACATCATTTACTCTCATCTCATATAATTCTGCTTATAGCCAATATGCAAATTTTGGAATGCACGATTTAATTCTACTGATTGAAAATGCACTATAATACTTTATACACTCATGATGGGGCCCTTCCTGTCTGAGATCTTGCTGTACATCATTAAGGCATCTGTTAAGGCTTTTCAATTTTTAAGATTTAAAAAAAGTATCTAGATAATAGCCCCATCATCTTTTAGCGACGTAATGTCCTTAAAAGGGTTAATGAAATAAGCTACGTTATTTTGACGTCATTAAAATGTTTAGAACTATTGGTTCCAGTATGGTATGCACTTTTCAATGATAGTACCTAGCTGGCTCTACTCGACATTACTCTGATTAGGCCTCACCAAATTAAAAAGTTGGTCTACGGATTTCCCGCACCATATTTTCGAAAATGTAAATTTGAAAAAAAAGTGTCTACGGATGCGCCCGCATCATTTTCAAAGAAATTTGATTTTTTTGTCTTTTTTGGTGGCCCTATTGGTGATCGATATCCAGATTTTGGGGGAAAAAAAAGAGTTTTGAAAAAAAAGTTCCATCAAAAAGAAAAAAAAGTTGCCCGCTCCACTTGATTCAAAGTTCAAGTCCACAAGACAAAAAAAAATATTTGGGTAGATAGACTCACCTTAATCTGAGTGCTGCTGAGTGTGTGGCTGTGTGGCTGTGTGGGTGTGGGGGCGGTAGAGAGGTGTTATGTTGATAAACCACCTGCTGCTGCTGGAGTGCCCCTGTCTGTGGTACCTGGGCTTATATACTGCCCTGGTCACATGACAGGAAGTGCAGGTGAAGCTGGTTCCTGATTGGCTAATATTGTCACATGGTATTACAGCTGGATGCTCATTGGCTAATTACTTTGTTAGTGTATAATACAGGTGTGAAAGCTTGTCTGGAGTGGACTGGAATCCGCTGGTGACTGATTGTTCAAAACTTTTTAATAGGAGCTTCATGAAAATAGTTTTTTTAAGAGACAATTTTTTTTAAGAGACAATTTATCCTTTGTTAGTCTTTTTGAATGTCACAGTTACATTGGATTCATCATTGGTCAAAATACCAATTTTTTGTCGACAATATAATACTAGAATCAAACCTTTTTTATACAAAACCGGTAGTTTCTGATATTCTACTATGTTAGAGATATTCATTATAACTGACGACAATCCAATCAATAATGCTTTGGGTACAGATATCACAGTTTATGTTTACCGGTATCATTATTTATAATTTTTACCCATAGCTGCGACCAAATAAGAGCACCTAAAATACTTGACTAAAAAAGTTTGGATGATTTTCAGCATAGCTGATAGCTAGGCCAAATAAAAAAAAGAGGTTTGTTTCAGGTCACCCAACCGAGCCTATCAAAACAGGGCCGACCCTACTCTTTTTTAATACAACTTTGAAGAAATTTTACCTTTACACAGAAACAGGCTACTATTTTCACGTTAGTATGTAATGTGAAATAGAGATGTGGCATGGTACGTGCAAATCTATACAATTCTAAAGGAATCTTTACATTTTTACACATTGTTGGTCAATTTTAGGGTGTGTAGAGCGGCTGGCTTGTACTTTCATGTAAACAAAAATCCTTATCCTAATTATGACAAAATGTTACACACTATTATATCATATACATGTAGTGTTGTACGTTAGGATGCAGCCCTGCATTTATTGCTTAGATACCATATCCCAGTAAACAAAAAAACGTTATACAACATTATATAACGTTTCTCTAAGGCTCCTTATTGTGCCAAAACTTTATATGACGTTAAAAACGCTATTTTGACATAAAGTAATGTGTTTTTGTTAGCTGGGATATCTATCAGAATTACTTTGCATAACAGGAACGAAATACCAACATATATGTTTCCGTATAGGTTTGGTCTCCCCCTTCACCCTACCACTCACAGTCAGGGACTACTTCAGAAGAAAGGACAGACTCACAAATGTCCCCGTGCTCAATTCTGTTCCCTCTAATGGAATAGATTCAACATTGTCCTTAGATCTGTGCCTGTCTGATATGTACATTATGTACTAGATTTTCTGTGAATGCATTTCTGATTTTTATCTTACATTTCCTAAAATCAAAAGTAGTCTTGATGTTTAGCCTATTGATTGAATCACATATGTATGTATGTTGAGTTTTTTCTCAAGGGTTTTCTGGTTGTTGAGATATATAACTTTGCAAAGTTAGGCCTTCCACTCTCCCTGCATATCCTTAGTTATTCCTAATAATAGGGGTTGTGTAAAGTCCCCTGGGGGGAGAGTGCAGTGTGGCTCTAACACCCTGGCCTAGGGAGGGTGTGAAGGTGTTGGGGCATTGCTATAAGGAATGTCTTGGCTTTAACCACCCCCCCCCCAATAGAACAGAAATGCTGACGGCCTTAGAATTGGTAGTAGGCTCATTATCTGGCCATGTCTGAGACAGGACAGGGGGCCTTCATGGGGGGTCCTCATGTCGTATGTCAAACTTAAGAAATGCCCTATGTCCCATGTCACTAGAGAAAACCCCATGTCGCTAGTGTCACTAACTAACTGACTATTTAGACTATAAAATCGTACTAAGCTAGTTGGCAGCCATGGTCATGCCCATAGGGAGAATTTTTTGAAATTCTTCAGAATAGAATTCTGCATTTTGGTGAGTTTTCAGAGCATTATAATATATGTTGCAAGCCATGAGGCTATTCTCATTCATGTCACTAAGGCCAATGTCGCATGTCAGACTTAAGAAATGCCCATGTCCCATGTCACTAGTATGGCCATGTCCCATGTCGATTTTAAGAAATGGCCATGTCGCCATATCGGATTTAAGAAATGGCCATGTCGCCATATCAGATTTAAGAAATGGCCATGTCGCCATATCGGATTTAAGAAATGGCCATGTCCCCATATCGAATTTAGGGGTCTATGGCCATAGGACAATTTATGGCTGTGTCTCATCGGGTGCCAGCTCTGACCGGGTGCCAGCTCTGACCGGGTGCCAGCTCTGACCGGGTGCCAGCTCTGACCGGGTGCCAGCTCTGACCGGGTGCCAGCTCTGACCGGGTGCCAGCTCTGACCGGGTGCCAGCTCTGACCGGGTGCCAGCACTGACCGGGTGCCAGCACTGACCGGGTGCCAGCTCTGACCGGATGCCAGCTCTGACCGGGTGCCAGCTCTGACCGGGTGCCAGCACTTACTGGGTGCCAGCTCTGACCGGGTGCCAGCACTGACCGGGTGCCAGCTCTGACCGGCCTGAATAAAATCGGGTTATTTAGGGCAGATGTAGATAGAATTTGTCTGAAAAGGTTAATGGATGTTATAACGCTCTAAACTAGTCATTAGGTGTCCATTTTTATCATCATTTGACCTAAATAACCCGTTTTTATTCAGGCCGGTCAGAGCTGGCACCCAGTCAAAGCTGGCACCCAGTCAAAGCTGGCACCCGGTCAAAGCTGGCACCCGGTCAAAGCTGGCACCCGGTCAAAGCTGGCACCCAGTCGGACCCTGCACTCTCCATTGTGAATCTACACATCCTGCGTCCCCTGTTCTAAAAAAGCAAAATTTACACGGTTTTCTGGACCCCTTTTTGTGGAAAACGCATAAAAGACCCCTTTTTCGAAAAAACGCAGTCTTTGAAGGGAAGAAGAACCCCTTTTATTTTATGAATCAAAATTTGTTTCAGATAGGAGAAACAGATAGTGGTGTGCACGTCACATTCAAACATCGCACATCCACCAAGACAATGTTAATTTATAGACTCCACAATCAAAGGAAAACCCATTGAGCTCGAAAGGACACCCTTTTGTTCCCTTTGTAATCAGTAGACTGTAAATCAATATATGTTAGATCCAAGGGGAATGCTCCGTTTTGAAACTCCAGCCCAATAAATACACTTATCAAAGAACGTTATCCTCTCGGTTAGAATAACATTGTTTGACTACGTAAAGTCATGTTTAAATGTAAGTGTTTCTCTTGAGTCATTGCATGTAAATGAACATAAATGTATACATTATATAACGTTATATGAACGTTCCTGAAGGTAAATTCTTCCATTTATCCAGTGAGATTCATCATTAAACGTATGCATGACTATGGGCACTGTGTCATGAGAACTGGACCGTATCAGCCCTGTTGGGTTAGAATGATGCTAGAATGCAGACAATGTTGGACACAACTCTCCGGGAGTTATTCCCATATTAGTGTTGGACGACAGGGCCACCTGGTGGCTCACTTCAGTGGTGGTGGAACTCTCCACTCAGGGAGACCATAGAGCAGCAAGCAAGCAGCAGGGACTCCATTGTTATATCTTCACTACAATACCGTGACTATGCATCTTTGTTTTACGTAACTTAAAGCGGATGATGACACAACTTGACCTTGATCAATACTCAACTAAAAGTACTGAACATTTTCTTCTCTTGTGAAATTATTATTACTAAAAGACCTAAATACCCTACTGTAATGCCATTCTCATCACCAAGGCATGGAAATATTACGAGGGCGTTCTTTAAAAAAGAAAAAGTTTTTGTTTTTACAGGTGACCAAATCAGTAAGAGAATATATATTGTTGGCAGAGTAACTTTTCCTTGCTAGCAATTAAGAGATAAACGAGCTTCAAAAATTGTGAATATACATAGTGTCACTAGACCATGGTATTTGTGGCACTGTCAGCCTTAGTTTAATACTGTCCATTCTTATAATGTGTCTTTCATTACAATTTGCAAAATAAAATAAATCTCCAATTTGGTACGGCGCACGGTGATGGAGTTCAACCACTTGAAATGTGTTCCCATGCCTTGTGCATTGTGTGGGTTAATTTTCTTTACTATGTGCTTTCATTATATAACCCAATAAAAACATTTTCTGAAAAATTACCCGAGGTTTGGGATGAGCAGCAGAAGTTTGGTCCAGGTCAAGCAAAGTCCTCATGTCGCGTTCATGTAACATATCCTCAATTTAGTTTGGGGATGGTTAACATTGAACATAGCATTTATCGATGTTGATGATAATGATGCAATGCTCAGTAAACAAGAAAATGTTATACAGCATTTCAGAACGTTTCTCTATGGCTCTTTATTATGGCCATACATTGCATATCGTTAATTTTTATTTGACGTAAAATAATGTATTTTTCATTAGCTGGGTATACTTTTAAATGAGTATATATACTCTTCACTTAATTGGGAAATGTGTGTTTTTGATTAAAACCCATTACTGTGAAAGTACTTATATTCACGGGTGTAAATTTACGCTGAAGTAGCAAAAAAGACTAATTCGCGGGTATTTATTCCATACTGTAGCATATAAGAATTTCGCGGATTTTTCATTTCCGTGAATATAGCGAAAATATATACCCAGCAAAATAAAGTATGACCACAGTATACAGCCTAAGGCAGGTATACCCCAAGACGTCATTGTACCAAATTACGTGTTTTTTGTCCTCATGTTATTCTTCTCCATCCTTAAGCATTACATTCTTTGGTAATTGATTTTGCTCACCATCAATGTCAATCTCATGGCCAACAGTGAAGCCACTCTATAAATTATATCACTAATCATGATTCGTAGGTGAGATAATTATTTTATGTAATGATCTGAATAGTAATTCATAAGTCAGGGAGTATGTTGATTTGAATTCCAGTTTATTCACATTTTGAATAAAGCAGCTTCTCTCTGAATAAGTAATCCAACAAATTCTTGTCTCATCAAACAAAGATGAAGCACTTATTATATTATTATGCATATATTCTTGGTTATGATAATCAGGGGAAACAGGGTAATGTACTCTGGTGTATCATCATTGACATTAACTCATAATTGTATTTCAGAGAATCATTTAATGAACAATAAATGCTATTATATACTTCAAAAAAGCAAACATAAATCAGAGCATATTCAAAATTAAAGTGGTTGATACACATACTATTCCTATATACATATGAAAAGATACCATTATCATATGTATACAGACTGAAATGCTTATCATTATATCTATGTTGTAAGTTCCATTGTTGCTTTCGGGTTTTCAGGTTGCTGATATGCCCACTATTGGCTTCATAGGCAACATATACTGCTTTGGGGGTATTGTCAATTATAGTTATGACATATCCAAACAATAGCGATCATTTTCATTTCAATCTCACACGCTATACACTTGTATAATGACCAAAGGTTTATTTGAGAAACTCATAGCTAGGATGTGCAACACAATCAACAATGGAATGGAATAAGGTTATCTTGTCAACCAAACAATATAATAGGATGATCATTATTACAAAAATGTATGTATGACGGTGATCCGCTCACTACCACAGACCAATTAGACCAAGGAGCGCGCAGTGGTGATATACCCCTGCATCCCTCCCCTGATTGGTTAGAGTTGTTATGAATCCCCGCCCTGTGATTGGATGGGCCTCATAACAAATCTGATTCCCGCCTGAAGTTTCTAGATCCCCTCTCCTTATAAGGGTTTGGGGTAACTAGAAACTGGATGTGGTGCCTCTCTCATGATTGGCTACATCCTCTCAGGTGACCACCGGTTTCTAATCCCCACGCTGGGGTATTGGAAACCTAGTTGCTCCACTGCCCACCATGTGGGAGTGTGGTGCATGGTCTAAAGTGGGTTCCTGGGTTCTCCACTAGGTGGAGATAGTGTGCCAGGTCCTGGGTATTTGCTGTTCTCTAGAGGTAAGTTTTCTAGAGTGCAGCTTAGATGTTTAATGTGTGTAGAAACTAGCCTCCCCTCTAGGGAGGACACATTATAGATCTATACCTGTTGGAGTTGGTGTTTATATATTGACTGCCATAGTCTCTATATAAGGTACCTTCCCCTTATAGTGTTGTGTAAGTATGAAAATTAAAACCTCCCTTAGGTGGTCTCACACAATACTATAGCCTATGTATTTGAAGTAAACTTCAATATATGTATTTGAAGTAAACTTCAAAAATGATCATTATTACAACATGCAGACAAATATTATCACTGAATTATTACCAAGTTATTTTTTCCTGATAACTTCTCAAGAATTTCATGGCTTCATGTACATGTGGAATATCTTAGACATGAAGACTCTCACCAGTACCTTGTACCGTATACCAACTTGTTGTATTCAGGGTTCTACTACTTGAGGATTCTACCCAAAACTTTGTTTCATCAAACTCTTATGTCTAATAAAGAAAATTGTGTTCTTAAGATAAATTGTGTTCTTACAAACATTGATATGTTAGCATTGCAATGAAAAGTGTTATTCTGTAGGTCTATGAGAGAGGCTCCAAAATATTTCAGCATTGACCTTTTGTGATCTTTGCTATGTAAACTCTTTATGTAATTAGTATAGACAGTGCATATTTTAAGATCATACTGGTAGGGTTAGTCCGGCCCTCCCACCTTCCAGCACAGAGAGCATGTACAACACTGTCTACATCAATGTTCTCCAAATATATATTATTTCAAATCGATATATGTTACGGAATTCAAATTGACAAAAGTACAAAATTGCCGACACTATGTCAGTTCATTGGATACAATGCAAATACAGTCTATCCCTGGCTGCTGCATGTATCCCATGAATCTGAATGGATCATGTTTATACAACTTAAGAAGAACGATGGCTGAATTCACTGAAAATATGTGAGTGCTTCCAAAGGACCATTGACCAGAGTAGTAGGCCCTCCTCCCACAACCCCCTCCCCCCACCCCACCCCTACCTCACAGTAAGGTAGACCTTGGGACCCACAGGTGAGTCTAGCTGAATAACAATATATATTTCAACCATATACATTCCATTCAATATTCTGCACCTACGGTTCCTGTATATTGTCACTGTGCAGAGTATTCAGTTCTGATATACTCTGAGACTGTCAAGAGCCTCCTGCATTGTGATCTGGTGCCAGGCTGGTGGTACATCTGGTACTTTAGCACCATACCACTCTGCCAGTTCATGTTTGTATTTAGCCAGAAACCACAGCCAGTACTTGGTGGTCTCCATATCGGGTGAGGGAGCTATGTCCCAGTCAGGTTCATGTTCCTTGTATTCTTTAAAAGGGTGCCATTCATTATTACACCCAAATCGGACACTACTCTGAACATAAAAGTTGCATGTTTCTACGGCAAGTTGTTTTGCACATTCCCCTGACAATTCATGCCAGCGCTTCCCTCCAACTCCAGCTGGCCTGTGCTGAATACACTGGTGGCAGTCATTAGGAGACAGATGGTTGGGATCAGTTCTCTGACACACTTCTCCACAGAATGGACAACGAGCGTCACATCCCCAGAGTTTGTCAAGGATCTGTTTATATGGAGTTGCACCTTCCCACTTAATGTTCTTGGCTGTCTCAGCTTTGAAATGCCCAAGAACCCTTTCTGTCATTTTTGGCAGACCTTTGATTATAAGTGCCTCCAGGTTCTTGAAGTTCTCCACCTCCTGTTCCATTATTTGTTGGAGACCCGGTTATGTGACAGGCAGGTCATGTAAAGTAGAACAGAACCTCTGAACCCACTTCTGAATGTCCGGGTTTGACTGCCTTTCAATGTATGCTGTCGTTGATTTGATGCACTGTTCAATAGAGCGGGCTAACCTCTCACTGTTAACTTGTGCAAACATGGCATACTTTGAGCCTGACCCATCTTGCTCATCAAAGATGGCCTTGTCAGTGAAGGAAGTTATCCATTTCTGGCCAAATCCCTTTGAACGGAATAAAAATGACTTGCAGTTTTCAAAGTCACCCTCTGCCAGATCCCCAAGAATTCTGATCAGTAGATTGTACTTCTGGAAACCAAAGTGCTGTAGTATTTCATTCACAACCTTCAACGTCATCTCTTTCCTCACAGCCTGTGTCACCAGGTCCTCCAGATAAGACAATAAGAGGTCACAAGCTATGACCTCATTTGCGCACTGATTCACCTTATTTCTGAAAAGCTCCCAGGCTGCATTTCTTTTCATCTCCAGCTTCCTGGCCACACTGTTTCTCTTCTCATATTCGTGATGGATTTTCTTGAACACCTTGATGGCATGATGACAAGCATGAACAGCTGTTTTCACTATTAGACGTGGAAGCAATGTGAAGAAATCCTGTTCTCTGTGCACAGAGTTCTGTTTGTCAATACCTTCCTGTACAATTCTGATCACATTGGTTGCATAAACATCCTGGAAATCTGACTGCTGACTGGATATCTCAGTCAGGTAGGTTTGTACATCAGTCAAGATCATGTGTACAGCTTTCAATGCTTGATGCTTGTATCGGAGTACTTCCCCTGGCTTTCCTATACCGGACACAGGCCTTTTTGCACTGTGTATGCTGATGTCACGCTCTGCGATCTGTGTTACTGTAAAAGTACCTTGTAAGGTGCTGCCTGGTGGGTAATCTGATTGTGGCTGTAGTTCTGCTTTTAGATATGAACTATCCCTTTCGAATCGTCTGTAAAGAAGATTTTCAGTAATTGCTTCAATGTTATCTTGTACGCGACCTTTACTTGGTACCAAGTCAGTGATTGACTGCTCCCAAAATCGATCAAACATCTTTTGTAGTTTCCCTTCATTTGTTTCTTTCCCTTTCATGTTGTCAGCAAACGCTCTGGCTCTTTTCATAACTTCTCTGTCAATATCAGAGAACCTATCTGTTTGTAGAAGTGCTATCTTTCTGTTCCTCATTTCCTGTTGGACCATCTGTCCTGCCCTCTCAAGGAAAGATGTTATATCAAACTGTAGGCTCCTCAATTTCTGGCTTTTCCACTCGATGACAATGTCCTTGAGGTTGTGAGATTCAATGAACTGCTTCAACTCTGAACATGCCTTCTCCTTCAGATCATTTCCCAGTTTTTCTAGATCAGTCCGAAGTGTGGTGTACTGATTGTCAAGTTCTGCTTCTGTTGTGCATCTTTCCGGCCTCACATTGGCCGTCCGGGTTAACCATGTAGCAATTTCACTCTCAACCTCCCAGCTCTTCTTGTGGTAGGTTTTCTCAAGGCTGTCATACGCCTTCGCAGCTAAGCTGTTTCTGAAACTGAATACAAAGTTCTGGGCCAGAACCCCTTTCCATAGATCCTGGACATGAGTGCTTGCATCTGATATGGTTAGGAAACTGCAACCTTTGTCTTTCAGGCTATTGAAAAGCTGCCATCTCACTTCCTGAACCCTTTCAGAGTACCCAGGATTCACAGGGGCCATTGGAGGATCACCGTGCCACAGGTCTGAGAAGTACCACACATTGGTCTCACTGTCAAACCGGATGACCTGGTTAAAGCAGTGGATGTTTGATCATATTCTCAATGGCACATGCCTGTTTGGTCATAGCATCCAGCTTCTCCTGCATCATCCTTGTGCCCTGCTGCATCTTGGCCTTAGCGTTGATTGCTGGTACATTTTGATGAAACAAGGCAATAGATATAGAAGCACAGAGAGGAAAGAAAAGGTTCTATGTCCCCATATGGGTATGAACATTGAAAATCTTAATGCTTTCAAGTTATAGTTTATTGCTTTCTAAAAATCTTGCAAAATGAATCTATCACATTTCTCTGTAAAACTGCTCTCAATAAGCATATTTTCACACCATTGGTAACAGATAACCTCTGGTCATTGACAAGCGTCGGTCATAGACAAGCGCCACTCAGACTTGGATCTATTTGGTGAGACAAAGCTTTTAACAGTGGTGAATTTAGAGAGGGAAGGCATTATTAAAATTGAAACAATCATTAGGAATAACTGTTACTAAGCAACCCCTGAGCCTAGCAACAAGCAAATAACACCAGTGGATTCCCAGGTTGGGATGGGGGGGGGGGGTTGGTATCATTAGAATTGACCTGGGTACCCAAGAAACCCATGTAACTAAGCAAATAAACATTTGGAATGGCTGTTGCTAAGCAACCACTCAACCTAGCAACAAGCCAATAACACCAGTGGATTGCTAGGTTGGGATTTAGGGGGGGGGGGGTAAGCATCATTATAATTGACCTGGTTACCCAGAAAACCTATGTTGCTAAGGAAATAACCATTTGGAATGGCTGTTGCTAAGCAACCACTCAACCTAGCAACCAACCAATAACACCAATGGATTCCCAAGTTTGGATATAGGGGGGGTAGGCATCAAAAGAATTGACCTGGGTACCCAGGGAACCCATGTAACTAAGCAAATAACCATTTGGAATGGCTGTTGCTAAGCAAACACTCAACCTAGCAACAAGCCAATAACACCAGTGGATTGCCAGGTTGGGATTTAGGGGGGATAAGCATCATTAGAATTGATCTGGTTACCCAGGAAACCTATGTTGCTAAGGAAATAACCATTCGGAATGGCTGTTGCTAAGCAACCACTCAACCTAGCAACCAACCAATAACACAAATGGATTCCCATGTTAGGATATAGGGGGGGTAGGTATCAAAAGAATTGACCTGGGTAGCCAGGAAACCTATGTAACTAAGCAAATAAACATTTGGAATGGCTGTTGCTAAGCAACCGCTCAACCTAGCAACGAACCAATGACACCACTGGATTCCCAGTTCCTCATTTAGGGGGGATAGGTATGGTCTAACTTCTTCTCAGGGCAATATAAACGCTATGGGAGAGTTTTTGGATTATTTGGCGGCCATCTTGGATTTTGGTCGGTTACGCCCCCAAGGGGTAAATTGAAAAGCTGGCAACATGGAAATTCTTAATCTACACCTTTTTTGGGTCAGAATTAGCCATGTTGCCAAATTTCTACCCCCCAAAAAAATACCCTTTCTTTTCATGCCATACATAACCTGGTGTACTATTTATGTGCCACTACTGTGTGGCTGTGCCTTGTGGTCATGTATCAGTGTGGCTGACTGCCACAGCTGCTACCAGACATTTTACCACCATCAGGCTCAGGGCTACAGACAGACAAACAGCCAGGAATTAGTCAGTTCTGTGATGATAAAAGTTTGGGTATTCTCCCCAGCATCTATTGCTATGGTTGCCAGATGACATCATGGTATGGGAGACGGTGTATACAGAAAGGAAACATCAGATAAATAACGGCTTGTGGCACTAATTTGACAGCACTACGTATGTGTATAGCTACAGTTACGGGGGCTTGTAGAGCAGGATTTGTGAGTTATGGACATTTTGCAAATAATGCAACACTCATTCTGAAAAAGCATTGAAAACTGGCTACTTATTTAATCAATCTAAATGTCAAAGAGTGAATGTGTGATGAAAACCTTTCTCTCTTTGCATAACACCTCTAATGCCAAAGAGCAATGTAAGGAGGATGGGAACAGAGACAGAGAATTAACCAACACTGACACTAACACCCTGCAGACCAATTACACCCTACAGCTCGTGGCAGTGGCAGTGGCACCCTGCTGCCCCTGGTGGGTATAGTTGGCACTATTCACAGCTCAGATCACACTTCAAGACGACAGCAGTCCAGCAGGATTAACTCTTCTCTGGGCACATTTTAGGTCTCAGTGAAATGTCACAAATAGGCAAAGGTCTAGAAGGTAGCATCTGAAAGCAAACCTACAACATACTGACACAAGAAAACTGGGATTGATTTTTTTAGAATTCCTTGAATGCCAATATTTCCAGCTGTCAGACCAATGCCACTTATCCTGGAATATACATAATTTAATGTTCAAACAAATCCTGGCTATACACTGAGCTCCTAAATATCAGTTAAAAGGCAAAAGAATTGACAAAAACCTTTAGCTAGTATACTGGGTCTTACTGTATGTGTCAGTATGCTGGGTTTTACCATATGTGTCAATACTATATGGCAGACACAGTAAGTGGCCATCAGACACACAGACAGGGAAGTGAGAGATACATCATGCATGACGCCCCCATGTAGAGCTGACAGAGGGAGGTGAGTTAGTGAGCTACATTAGGTACTATTGACACCCATCATGTTGTATACATTAAGTTCTATTGACACCTGACCCCTTCAGTCTCCTGACACATCAATGTTGTATACATTAAGTACTATTGGCACCCAACCCTTTCAGCCTCCTGACACATCAATGTTGTATACATTAAGTACTATTGGCACCTGACCCCTTCAGTATCCTGACACATCAGTTTTGTATACATTAGGTACTATTGGCACCCGACCCCTTCAGTCTCCTCGCACATCAATGTTGTATACATTAAGTACTATTGGCACCCGACCCTTTCAGCCTCCTGACACATCAATGTTGTATACATTGAGTACTATTGGCACCCGACCCTTTCAGCATCCTGACACATCAATGTTGTATACATTAAGTACTCTTGACACCCAACCCTTTCAGTCTCCTGACACATCAATGTAGTATACATTAAGTACTATTGGCACTCAACCCTCACAGCATCCTGAAACATGAATGTTGTAGATGACTTTTGCTGCAGCAGCTTGTGTGCCACTACCAGCATTTAGATATTTATCCCCCACTAGCATCAAGCGCTTTGGGAGATTTAGTGCCCTTTGAGATGAATTTCCCAGTTCATCTGCTAACCAACTTTAAGGTTTCATTCCTACTGGATTTTCTCAATTCTCTTATATCAGCATAAAATATGATGTACAATCCTAATGATAAATGTGTTGGGATAAACTGCAATACAGTTTTACTCTAAAAGTATAATGAGCACTCCCTAAAGTTAACTCACCCTATTTAGCTGGACCTGCCAAAACAGATAGTTACATCTGTATGCCAATGTCCAACCCACAGAGCTACATCCCAGTCAGCATTGTCAACATTAGAGCTCATCATCTCATCCTTCAGGGATGGTAAGACATGGAACAAGCATACTCTACTGACAGCACGCGAGCTGGTGTCCTACAGAAACCTTTGTACAGACTTTATATGTGGTTGTCATTTTGTCATTGTAATAGGGAAAGGAGCGGAGGCTGGCGCTGAAAGGGGTAGGAGAATAGCATTATGACAGCATCATATGAGGCTTGTCCCAATGGAGTTGTTCTTCACAAGGGTATATCTGTATAGTCCCTGAATGGACTCTCTCACGAAAAGTAATAATGGACATATCCCATATCCCTCTTAGCTACATAATGAGGGCTTCTCTGACATACAAACTAACATTCAATTAACAACATAAATATAAGAGATTGCATCTTATCAGGACTTTCTATTGAAAATTATATTCACATGTTGTAATAATGGATATATCCCACCTCTTTCTAAGCTGCACAATGATTGCTTCTCTGACATTCACAGCACAAATGTAGACATGTTAAAATTGCAACTTATCAGGACCTTCCATTGAGAATTATAGACATCAATACTGCAATCTAATTAGAAAAAGATGCAATTGATACATGGATAGAAGGGGAGGCTGGTGCATAAAAAGTAAGTAGCCATTTGGTATATTGTTGCGGCAGTATTATTGTACTTTGGCTGTGCTGGAACACCCCATGTATTAGTGCCTGCCTGTCAGCCGGGTCAGAGTGGTGCTAACTGTGATGTATGGTCTCTAACCGCCTGGAATGCAGCTACAGTCTAACTGTGTTCCCCATACCACACTCAGCACACAGCCTCATCTGAGAGATGCTTTACCACAGCCACCAACTATTGTCTGTTGTGGTTGGCAGGGCAGACCTCAGAAAGTACTGTGTTTCATATATGTTGCTGTTGGTTTGGTATTTTGGCTAAGATTTAACCTGCTTTGCTTCAATTCCTGTACCACCTGTATGACTTTCGAATATTAGAAATCACATTTAATAATATGAACTGGGCAGGGAGTGCAAGATTGTCACATCCCATGCTTGGTGAATGCCTTTGGGGTAAGTTGGAAAAAGGATGTCTGTAGGTAGCCATAACTTTGAAAGTTGCATGGCAGAGCTGTCAGTGCCATGTCCAATCTGCATTTGAAATGACCAATTCTAAACCGACCTTGTCTTAAATACACACAACTGGGACAGGTTGCCATGACAACAAGATTGGAAACTCAGGACTGCCATCACAGTAATTTAGGCTCTCTCTTATACTAAAACTGCCTCAATTGGAGAGGGGAAATAGGCAGTAAGTGGTGTGGGTTGAGGGCAGGGTTTACATAGAACTAATTGGTCCCTGGAGTTGACCAACAATGAAGAATGAGTATGATAGAAATTAATCTGATTGAAATTTTAGCAGAAATACACACTGCCTAAGACAACTGAATTATACTTTGAACTATACCATGGCCCTCTTACAGTTATCATCAGCACTTTATCAATGAATTTCAGTATAAAAATAATTCTACTTAATAATTTCAATGTGTCCATTATTGACAGACCAATCCGTCATTGAAAATGGCCAGTTCTAAACCGGCCTGGTCTTAAATACACACGACTGGGACAGGTTGCCATTACAACAAGATTGGAAACTCAAGACTGCCATCACAGTCATAAAGGCCCTCTCTTATACTAAAATTGCCTCAATTGGAAACAGGAAATGAGCAGGAGGTGGTGTGGGTATGATAGAAATGAATCCATTTGTAATATTAGTCCAAATATACACAGCCTTAGAAAATTGAATTATACTTTGATCCTCTTACTCCTATCATAAGCATCTTATCAAGGCATTTTAGTATAATGATAATTTTTACTTGATCATTTCCATGTGTCCATTATTGACCGACCAGCTTCCATTTCTGGAACTGCTTTTTTTGCCCCAGCTCCAATAAAGAATAACTGCAGAGCTAATAAAAGACCAAACTGTTCAATCAAAGGCTTTTTGTTGCCTATTTTAGATCAACCTCCTTTAACGTAAAGATCTGTCAGTATTTTATTTCACATTTCACCGCTCACTGACCTTTAGTTTTGCCGGTTACAGTTGTATTGCTGCTTTGTAGCTGCCTTGCAGAAATCGTAAACATAGTCATGTTTTTCTCTGTGTGAAATGTTTAAATTAACCCCTCGTTGTGTAAACCTTTATAGACTAAATTTTAGTAGCCTATGTAATGATACTGGGGAAGATGATACAAGAGGTGTTGCTGATTTCAGGAGATATTACTCCATGTTAGTTAACTGTATTATTGATAATGTCACTCTTGACATAACTGGTAGCAGTTGTGTCAATGAAGGATATCATTACAATTGATCATGGTTCAACTAGAAACATTTTATATATTATGTTAAGGTAACCATTAGATTAGCAATGTTAGACTATTCCTGTACACAGAAAAAACAAGTAACTGCTACTGTATAGATGAGGCATCTGGGGACTGTAGAAGTACATTCTGACCAACATGCAATGTACAACATGCAAGCCGCTCATGTAGGCCTCAGGACAGGCAGAGAAGATAAAAACAACTCTGTGTGCCTGACTAGAGCTCTGAAAAAGCTCTTCTAGATTCTGTTAACCATAGCCTGCATTACTGTTATCCTTAGACACTGGATTATGTGACAGACGCCTTTAATGCCAATTGTAATGTCTGGATATCACACTGATGCTGTCCTTGATGCCACAGTTGCATCCAATGAACCACTGCAGTAGACTAGGAACACAGTAACAGTGAGTCCCAGTTATTGACCTCTTGTGTAAAATAGATCACAGACATGCATACCTGTGTAGTCCAATCTACATGCCATGTCACTAATGAAGTAGGCCTTAGGGTGTACACATACAAGAAGAAAGCATCTTTTTTATAGCCTGTGTGAAGTCAGCCTGTATAAAGTAACCCTCCTATTCCCCCTTTCCTGTGTAAATGCAGCCAGCATAAAGTGCCTCTATCCCCCTCTCCCTCACCTTGTGAATTCAGACAGATTCTCCTAGTGAGACTGTGAGACCGTGTAAAGTGCCCCTTTCTTCCCTCTCTCTCTCCTCTGTGTGAAGTCAGTGTAAAGTGCCCCTTTCTCCCCTCCCCCTTCCCCTCTCATCTGTGTGAAGGCAGTCAGTGTAAAGTGCCTCTCTCTCCCAGAAGCAGCTGTCTTGGACCCGGCTGTGGCTGCAGGGAACAGCCGCCGGCTGCAGCCTCTTTGAGGACAACTCTCTCTTATTTCATCAGTCTTTTTCTCCTCCCTGATTCAATAAGACCGTCCCGCTAGTCTTCTCTGTGCAGCCCCCGGGCATTCCTTAGGATGTCCCCACACCATGAGGTTCTGCCAGCAATGAAGTGTGGCAGGTGCAGAAGGCTGGCAGGGTGTAGGAGGAAGTGGATCACAGGGTTTCTGTCTCCTGAATCAAAATACTCTAATAATACACAACTTTAGCAAGGGGTCTATTTACTTATACACAGGTTTAGCAAGGGGTTTATTTACTGATACGCAGCTTTAGCAATGGGCCGATTTACTAATACACTGCTTTAGCAAAGGGGCAATTTAATAATACACAGCTTTAGCAATGGGCCAATTTAATAATACACATCTTTAACAATGGGCCTGAAGATTTAATTCTTGCACAATCCAATTCATTTTCATGATCAGATTTTCAGGAAATGTTGGTAAATCCTTGATGTAAAACAAAAAGACATGTTGATTGTCAACAACATACTGCCACATGCCTGCCAGCACCAAATGTAAGCTTCTTCCGGTTGCCTCAGGTAGCCTCATGTTGCCTTACTACAACTCATCAATGTTCAAGTAGAGCACGTTGAGCACTTTATTAAGCTGATAATATGAAGACTATAATTCTTACGTCCCATGAAGGAATAAGACTAGAACAGACCAGGATGGGGTTGAAGGCACACAATCAAATATATTAATGCAAATCCTAATAAAAAAAACACATTTTTCTTTTTGAGTTAAAGTTATTGTATCTACATTGCCCCATTTTCTGCCCTTTTAACATTGGTAACTGTGACAATCATTGTCTGTGAAGACTTTGACTTTAAGCAGCTGAGGACCATGATGAAAAGTGACAGGTCTCTCTGGGCGTGGCAGGAGGTGCCAGGTCTGATTCAGCATGACACACATGTTAGATCCCACCACACCCATGTCACGCCACCCTCACCCTGTCCACACATCACTATCACAGATAGCCACCCAATCCAAGTCATGCCACCCTCACCATGTCCACACATCACTATCACAGATAGCCACCCGATCCAAGTCACGCCACCTCCAGCTGACATGACCTAAAACAAACCTCTAGTTCAGTGCCAAACTAATAAGTGGATTTACAATATTACTTTGTATTCAAGATGTCAGGAAATTATTAACATCGCCTTGACTGCTCTTCTGCTTGTCCTAAACGTAAGCTATGAATCAAAACAATGCTATTAAGACATCACATAATCTCATCAGCTACAACAAAAACCCAAGTCTACCAACTTTCCTGAAATGTCCCCCTTTCTTGCTGCATTGGTCTATAATGTGGAGCAGACAAGTAAACAGGAAGTGCAGCCATTGATGAACCACCTCCTCCTGGAGACCCCCGTGGCTGCTCACTCATGCAACAACATCTTTAAATCTGGCCACTCCTCCCCTCCCCAGCTCCCCTGTGATGTGGGCTTCTATTGATCAAGGTTAAATTGGATCTATGACGGAAGCTAAAAATAAGAGCTGACACCCAAGGGTGTAGGAAGTTGGACTCAACTACCTGCTTCCTGGAGCACTAAAGTGGTCATTCAGTTTAATAAAGCCATCTTGAGTTTATAACGTATTTTATTGCATAGGATGATTTTACAAAATACGATACATTCAAATGAGACCAACTGTCCTGATGTAGTATGATCATTGTCCTGTATGGACCCATATGAGTATGTTTACAGTATCATATAAACAGATCACACATTGCTCAACCTTTGAGAAAAGGGAGGTACGAGTGATATATCAATGGATACATCAGTGTTTGTTGCTTTTTGCCAGGAACATGGCTATAACCGTTGGCTTAGCCAATGTTTTGAAGGCTTCACGGTTTTGAGTGAGTCTACATTCTTTGCTTAGGTTATTCCAAAGATCAATCGACCGGTATAACGGGCTCCGTCTGAAGCCTAGAGAATGGAAACAACCTCCCCCCCCACATCATCACCAGTCTCCAAACACTAGTAGATGTATTGATTCTGGGATATCATTATGATGAATTGGAAGGTTGAGCAATGTGTGATCTTGTGTTTAGAGGATTTAGTTGCATTAGTGCACTTACACAAAAACCAAGGTTTCACTATGAATGAAACCATTGTTACCATGGTTACAGCAGCAGCATGTATGGTGGTAGGTTGGGGATTATTATGATGCAGGAAGTGGAAAATACACTTTGATGAAGGTGTAATAGTTATTTTCCCTCTCTGCTGCATCAAGAGTTGCTTGCGCCGGGCATGTTAGTGTGAGTGGCCTCTTAAAGCACTATAAATCAGTCACTGTGTGAGAGCGGGGCAAACACAGGAGAGAGATATTACCCAATAGGCAGATAGGAAGGCCAATAGGACGGGGCGCAGTAGGTCAATATGGTACTGACTGTGGAGTTGGGGTGTATGGTGGGGTGAGTATCCATATGATAAATCATTGCTAAGGAGTTGAAGAGTATTATAGGATGGATAGTTGAGGACAACTGGCATCTACAGAGTATGCAAAGCACCACAGTGTATCTTGTTTCTTTCCTATTCTACTGGATATCCTCCCTGGCCTGTTGTACTCTATTCTATTGGATATCATCTCTTGTATACAACTCTATTGGATATCCAACCCAGCCTAGTTTATACCCAATTCTATGGAAGGGTAAGAGATATCTAAGGGAATTGCTGGAATGATAGCAGGTGGTGCATAAGGAGGCAAGACAGAAGTATAGGAACACATGGGAGAAAGGGCCTGGTTTTCTCATGGTGATAGAAGGGCCCTCAGCTGGCGACCTTTCCAGCACGCCTCCTGAGGTCGATACTTCCGGTGGCCTCTATTGGAGACAGGAAATAACAGCAGTGGGAGGTTGTTGACGCTGCCAGGTTTCCCAGAGCCTACTTATCACTACCGGGTCACTGGGGATAGGTGGCACTTGTTACATTGTGCAGACTTTAAATGGAAGTGGATGTTTGAACTTCAGCTGTATCCCCTTGTAGATGTATCTATAGATATATCAGTTGTTTCTCTGGCTGCTTTACAGCATCTACTTAATGTATTTACGAAAGCTGTAATCATGGTGGAATCAAAAGGTCATTTTACGAACAAAGCTTCCTATTTATCCCTCCTACCAATTCATCATAATGGTATCCTGAATCAATACATCCACTAGTGTTTGGAGACTAGTGATAATGTAGGTGGGGGAGGCTGTTGACCCGCACATGGTCCCCAGTACAACCATGTTGATCCAGTGTGTTATTCTAATATGTATATAGGATAAACACACCCACTTAAAGCCAACTGCTAGATCATGTTTACATTTACCACTATGTTTCCTTCCTTATACTGCCTGTCTTCCTGATGTCTATTGGGGCCTGGAGATAATTGTTGTTGACCCTTCCCAGGTCATTAAGAGGTGTTCACTAAGGTGTGGAGATAAAAGATAAATGCCAGTTTGAACTTTCCCTCCTCCATCAATGTCTCCTTTTGGCCGCTATATTGATCACATGAATCTAGCATATCCTATTGCTACATATTGGCTAGCCATTTAGACCCATATACAACTCTTCCTAGCCTGCACTATTCAATCCATATATATATATATATATATATATATATATATATATATATGTATATATATATACATACATACCCCTTCTCTGCTCATTGTGCCCTTCTCCACCTTTATCTCAGTCCCTTCTGCTCTGCTCATCTCCTTCCATATTTGACAATCATTCTTTTCCTCTAAGCATCAGCTTGTTGTACTGTCACCTTCAGTCCCTAGTCCATTCTACTGCCACCTCAGGTTTGTCATATTAGTTTATACACAAACTGTAGAGCAAGCCCCCCTTAAACATCCTGCATAGATCGAGGGGGACACAATACACTGAGCCTGCTCTCCCTCCCCACGCCGCTCAAGGCCCATCCCCAGCATCCATCAATACAGTCTGTATGATGAGTGTATAGTTGATGGTGCAGCTCCCATACGGCATTCAATGAGGGAGCTCACCTCCTTCCCCCAATACACCAACATACCCTGAACACCCTCCCCTCCCCCCATCCACTCAGGGCCTATCCTCAGCACCCATGAATACAGCCTTGTGAGTGTGGCATGGGTTCAGGGTGGAGGTAATAACATCAGATTAGGGTATTGAGTGATTTCACTGCCTGCATTCAGTCAAGTGTAATGCTGATACCAGATGTAAATAACACAAATGGCCCTCAGGGACCATCTCACAAGAAGAGGGAAGAGAAGAGTGTGAAACAGTAAACTTCAGATGTCACTGCACTGCCACTAAGTTTGTACCTGCTTTGTATTGCGCTTGACTGTTACATCGAGTATGCTTATATTTATATTCATATTCATTACCTTTTTGGGATGAATAGTCTATTTACTTTAACCACATTTTTGAACATCACTTTGTGAATAAAAAATGTGTTATAAACCAAATCAGACATAAGATATAAGGCTCACTCTCACCAAATCAATGCAACCAAAATGTGGCCATACATGATTGGTGGCCGTACATGATCGGTGGCCGTACATGATCGGAAGACTATGAAATCCACCAGTTACCCCATGCACTCCACTATTTAACTCTTCTTACCATACCTACTAGCTGTAATGTATTCTTGGGAAGTTAATTAGGAAAAGAACACTCCCAAAATATTTATAGGGGCCTCAGGGGAGTGCCTTAATGCACGACCGATCATGTACGTCACATGACGTACATCTTATTACCCCACTGCTGCACATGTTTCTGATAATACATGTTTAGACTTAAATCGTATGTACACCTTGCTATGATTGATTTATGTTTTAAAAATGGTCAGAAAAGGTAATTAAAACAGTCAATAAATAATGGCCGATCATGTACGTCACATGACGTACATGATCGGTATTGAAATGTCATGTAAGATACTCTTACTAGACTCATCTACACATTTTAACCATTTTAAATACCAAGACAGACATTATATCTACACCTTGGTAAGGTTTATCTATGTTTTATCATAGTCAGAAAGGGTAGAGCAGTCAATAATCACCGATCATGTACGTCACCGATCATGTACGTAACATGACGTACATGATCGGCATTGAAATGTTATGTAAAATACTCTTACCAGACTTATCTACACATTTAAACCATTTTAGATACCAAGACAGACATTATATGTACACCTTGGCAAGGTTTATCTATGGTTTATCCTGGTCAAAAAGGGTACAGCAGTCAATAATCCCCGATCATGTACGTCACCGATCATGTACGTCACCGATCATGTACGTCACCGATCATGTACGTCACCGATCATGTACGTCACCGATAATGTACGGCCGCCGATCATGTACGGCCGCCAATCATGTACGGCCAAATAATAGTTGCATCGATCTGGTGAGAGTGAGCCATAAGTTACTACAAGTATATCAGTAGATCAGTTATTTGGGCGTGGAGGTATCAATGTACTTTGGTTCTGCTGGTAGGTCCCGTACATTAGTGCCCTGCCTCTCAGGCTGTGCAAAGTGGCGTTAACTGTGATGTATGGCCTCCAACGGTATGTACCTACATTCCAACAGTGTTCCCCGTACAGCACTCAGCACAGCCTAATGTGATAGATGGCTTTACCACAGCCAACCCCTATTGTCTGTTTGGGCCAGCTGCAGAAAATACAGCGTTTCACATTTGCTGTTATCTTGGTATGTCAGCAGGAAGCATGTGACCTGCTCACATTTAAGGGACCTCTCATGATGATGAGCTGGGCAGGGAATGGTCTGATTGCTTAAATGTCAGACACCAGGCATGGTGTCGTTCATGACAGAAAGTCTTTGAGTTATGAGTATGAAAATGATGTGTGTCAAAAGTGGCCACAGATCTGGCAGTTACATGCAGTGCTGTCAATGCCATGTCTCATGGGGTCATGATAAAACGACCAATTCTAAACCAACTACACAGTTGGGGCTGGTTGCTTTGGTAACAGTCATTGTTACAGTCAGAAAGGCCCACACATATACCAATATTGCTTCAATTAGAGCCACGGATTGAAATTTGTTTGGTTGAGGTTTTTGGATGTTTCATTGGTCTCTATGGTAATTGACAGATAAGAATGATGATAATCAAAGTATGTTATTTATGCTGCCTGTCTTTGAGAATTATCACAATGTGTTCTTACTCACATACTTTGAAATATGAATCACTGAAACTAGTGTTATTTGTCTGCTTCTTCATTGAAAGTTTCTTTGATATAGAAATTGCTTTGATGATTTCAGTGTGGGCAACAGTGGCCAACCAGTTAGGTTTCACCTTCTGCTTCCAAAACTACCCTTTTTGCCTGAGCTTCAATTAAGAATGGTTTTGGAGCTAATAAAAGACCAAGCTTCTCAATCAGTGTGTTGCCTCTTTTAGATGGGCCTCATTTAACATTAAGATCTGCCAGTTTTCCTGTTCACATTTCACCTCTCACTGACCTTTAGTTTTACTGGTTATAATTTTATTGCTGCCATGAAGCTGTCATGCAGAAATTGTAAACACATGTTCTTCTCTGTGTGAAGTGTCTCAATTTACCCCCATTTGTATTAACTCTTACAAACCAGTAAATAAAGCATCCACCTGAGAATCTGAATACCTCTATACCCAAGCCATCCAGCCAAACATTTTACCACCCTCCATCTTGAATACATCTACTGACTTCACAGACACAGACAGTGAAACTCAATAGGTATTAGTAGCCACACCTCCTGGGGTTGTCATCAAAACTTCTGATTGGGGATTCTCTCTGGGGCCATTTATAGTGAGCTCTAGGTCCATCAGATGTTTCAAACTGTAATTGATCTCAAGGGTTCCCAGATCTTGAATCTTGACATTAAATGATTAGGAAAAAGGAAAGAACAAATAAATCATTGGCAGATGCATCTCAGAAAGTATTCCTTGAAGAATAATGAATCATACTACTCTCTCTATTCTACGTTGATTACTTTGGGTTCCATAATTCCCTAATATCTAGACTCGATAGTAGTGGGTTATTTACAGCAAGAGCAGAGATAACCAAACAGGGATATATATTTTATTTTCTCATGATGTCACACTGTGGATGTTGTGCCAATTCCTTTGTTCCTGTCTCCTGTTTTATTCACCACTGGACTATTTTACTGCCTGATGGCATTAGTAAGATAACCTTGATGCAGGGCAGGCTAAGGAAAAAGGCAGCAGACTCCTTTTTCTGGAACTTTCATTCATCATGGGTAATGGCCCATTGTTAATGTACTTATTGTTATAGGGCAGGGGCTGGCAAGCATTCAGTGCTGAAAAATGAAGTAATGTAAACCACATATATAGTGAGCTGTTGGTGCTCGATTGCTATTAATTCTATGTAGCCATAAGAGCTATTTATGTATTTGTATATTCATAGGATCCTGATTACTTGCATAAAACAAGACATTTAGCGAGTTCATAATTAGAATCTTTGAAGGATCATGGCTGTCTTGATCTGTACATGTGGGTAATAGACAGTTAGGTTTGGATTGGGATGTTTTCTGTGTTCACACACCAGTAGGATGAGAAACCTCAATTATTTCAGTCCCAGTTTAGTCATTGTGGGTTTCGAGAGTGCTATGTATATATATGTTGAGCACCTTAATCTTTTTCTCTAAACAAACTGATTAATTCTAGAAGCAGGATCTATAGAAGAGTATAGCATTGACACAAGTAATGTAGTTTAATTCTGCACTGTATTGTACTGTACTATTTCTAATCTTTTCAAGCCTACCAAGTCTATATCATAGAGAATAGCGTAAACAAGTTCACCATGTCACATGTCATACACGCAGTGCGCTTAGCTCCCCCATCCTGCCTGCAACAGTGCCCCCAGGGATATTAATCCTCTAAAGTACAGAGTAGAAAAGTGGGACCAGCATGCATTGCATGCAGCATGACTGATGGAGCAGGTTCCCTTTCATGTTGCACTCTGGGTAATTTGGTTGCCGGAGGAGCCATTTTGTGCCATATGTGTTTGTTCAGTGGAAGGGATACTTATGATTGTTCAATAAATATAATTGTGAAGTAATGTTGTTGATCAGCGTACAATGTGGTGCATGTTTGCCTTTTAGCTGAATTATTGAGTTTCCTTAATGCCTTTACAGGGGAAAAATCTTATACACAAGGTTTTATAGTATCGGTTTTCCTGCCCTCAGCGTGGGTAAACACAATGACTCACCCTGCTCTGTGATGGCACTTTACTGCCCCCTGGTGGCCAGGGTTGGTACCATACTGTCCTAGGTCATGACCTCAGGGGAGATCTAAGGTAAATGTCACGTACATACAGTCTGTGTGCAGTCCCATAAAACCAGCCACTGTCCTCAGGTACCTTCCATTTTTATATGTACAGGAGAGAGAAAATTGTGGAACATGACTAGGTCATCAAAACTCTGTATGCAAATATACACATCTCCTCACAGGGCTTATTGAGGTGATTTTTAAACCAAACGTCAACCCCAAATTTGCCTCATGATAAAGAGCTACTGTATTGACACTCTTACCTATAAATAGTCGCTCATGAATATTTAACCTCTTTCCTTAGGCACTACATATTGGTTTTGTAATATGCATGGTATAGTGTATGCATTGTTCATGAAGGAGAACCAGACTACACAGGGATGACCTGACAGGGTGAGGTAATGACATATAGTAACTAACTACAACAGGAACTGAATAATAGATGGAGTTATGATAAATGAGGATTTAGTACTGCTACACAGAACCTGCCATTACATGGGGAGGACAGGAGACAAGGAAAGGGATTAAAGAAATGACAAGGACCACTAGCTGTTGACTTTAAATGTTGAAATTGAAAAAACACAAATCAATAGGCAGACAAGGACAGATGAAAGAATGATGAACAAAATAAACACCAAGAATATCATCTAGAAATAGCATGCACAAGTTGGAAAAGCTGAACCAACCGAGTAAAGAAGAAAGTGGCTCCTAGTGATATCTGCCCCTCATTCTGTGCCACTCTGTGTGGATCATATGTCCTTCCATTCTCACGTGACTCCAGGCTTGAGGTCACATGATTGGTTGATTGTGCAGAAGGCTCTCCTGTGGACAGTTAGTGCAGCAGGACTAGGGCAGGACAGGAGAACAGGGACCATGGCTAAACAGGCAGGTAAACACACTAGTGTAATCTATCAAATGATCCATCTTGAAGCCTCTGGGGAACACTATTTTATCTTAGAACCTAATCTCGCACCTCTTACGTAATACAATTTAGGCCCGAGGTTCATTTCTTTATTAGGACTTGGTGAGATTGACACTAAGGGGCATTCTAATGTGTTGATTCTGCCTTCAGTACTTCAATTAAATATGTGTTCCTGTGCACAGCAGTAAAGGTGAACCCCGATTATATTCCTAAACAATCAGAGTGGAAAGCACTGGGCCCCATGTGCTCACCCCAGATAGCCCAGCACATAGAAGAAGAAGCTGGGATTTGGGTGAGCCCCTAGATAATAAATGCTGCCTTATACAAAGCTGCTAGTACCACATGTTCATAGCTCACATTCACAGACAGTCGGTTGTCATGGTGCTTTCATTCTATAAACCAATGAAGCAAAAAAAACAGTTTGAAGTCCCAGGATTCCTAACTGAGAATAAAGTGCCAGCGTATAACCTATTGAGAAAATGGATCTCATGGAACGTGTAAACCTTTGTGGTCCCTGGTGAAATCTGACCATCATCCCGTGCCACTCTGTGTGTCCTGCCGTTCTCATGTGACTTCTGACTAAAGGTCATGAGACCTGTTCTTTGATTGGTCGGTTCTGCAGAAGGCTCTCCTGGTGGCAATTAGTGCAGCAGGACTGGGGCAGGATGGGAGAGTTGAGAGTTTAGAGTCATAGAGCCTCCATAGTCTAAATGCTCCAGATTATCCCAGACTAGTCATAGACATATTGGTTAAAACTGATATTCAAAAATGACTGAGGCAAATATATAAGTAATGTCCAGGTCAAAAAAGACTTAGCCTAATACTCATATAGATGGAAAGATGGCAGTGAGTTGGTCAGTATTGGCCGACCTAACAGTATTAACTAACCTAGGTTGGTAGTAAACAGGTGGAGGACTAGACCAGTGATACAGCCTGGCCTGTATTTCCAGGCAGCCTGTTAATTCAAGCTGCCCAGGGTGTTTGTACAGGTTGTTCACACTCTCCCAGCACATGACCCTGGTACAGCAGGCTGGGACTCAGGCTTTCACACCTTCTTCAAGCGGAGGCAACTGTTATGCCTGCTCTTATGGTTATAAAATACCAATTAGAACATGTAATTATTCAAAAATGCAGTGGACCAGGCACATACTGCATCCATAAGTTAAAAGGCGATGTACTGATCTATATCCTCTATATGAGTTTATTCTTAGCAAATACCACATAAAAATCGCAAATATGATTATATAAAAGCTATAGTGAAAACACAGTCCTGCTAATGTGCAGCCCTGTATTCCAGGCTGAGTGAAACTGGGCTGGGTGTGTTATGCAGGCTGTACTGTAAGTCCAGGCACTCTTCCACCGGGTGAAGGGAGCCAGAAAATGACTGACTATAGGTTAATCACTAGTTGGAGTCAAAATATCTCACAGGAAACCAGCAAAGTTGAAGTTGAAGTTAGTTGTTTTATTGAATACAATGACGGTGGATTGGGCTGGTTTTGGAGTTTGCAACGTTTCGTTGAAATTAATTCAACTTCTTCAGGCAGGGTGAATCACTAAAGTGACTGACTTCATGCTAGTGAATCTGAAGTCTATCACATACATTTTTAACACCCCCCTATTCATCCTCTTACCTCATGTCAACACCCCTGTTGAACTCTACCTCTCTCATATTAATCAGCCTATCCTTGCTTCAATCTGCCTCTTGCTGGAGGGGCAGTAGGATATGGACCTTTAAGGCAGATTTATCCACAATATTCCCTGTATGTTGATGTGAGCAGAATCAGACTCAATATCAGGCTCGGTGTTGTTTACTAAGTGTGCTGTTGAGTACAAGCAGGTCAATGGGATCAATAACTTACAAGATGGCAGACCAAAACCAACGTCAGAAGTTGTTCCATCAAATTAGGTCTTGGTTAAGGTTAACAATTGATTTGTGTTTTCCCCCAAGACAGCCTTGAGGGGTCGTGTGTTTAGCAGCAACATGCTGAGTGTGCAGATTCCTGCGCAAGGCATAACGTCACTGTACAAGATGTGATATATCCAAGAAACTAGATACTGCCTTATATGATTTCCAACCAGAATAACGTGCTTCATGCATGGCTTCCTCTGAGCTACTTGTATTAATGGTGGGAGTAGAATGTATAAGGTATAAACAATAGGTATGTTGTTTTGAAGGGACTGTCCATTTAATATGTGGAAATAAGATCCAGCCTTTCAGAAACACTTTTAAATCCCATTTCCTAAAGTCTTGGTAGGGCATGTCAGGTAATTTACACAAACAAAGCACTTTGGTTTTGAAACCATCTTGATGTTGATACCAATGATTTACTTTTCCTTCCCCCATTCTCTTTCCTTCCCTTATATCTCTCTCCTTCCCATTGTCATCCTTGCCTTTCTTCTGTCTTTCTCCTGTCTCTCTCATTTACCCTCATCCTGTTGTCATCTATTTATACATGTTACATTATAGCTGTGAACGCAGCCATTTTAAAGCAGTTGATTCTCAATCTAACAATCCTGTGTTGTTTACCACGGGTATCAGTGAGTAAGCCATTCGACTCCATTACTAATTCACTCAGCACAAGCCCAAGACTATAAAGGAGGTGGTAGTTCCATATTGCATCTTGTTAAAGTTAATAATTAGTCTCCTCTTCAAGCTAGACGGTGGGTGATTGGGGTATGCCATAAGACTGGGGGAGTAAACAATCCAGTTTATGATGCGGAGAGCCCTTAAGGCATCTGAGGTTGTCACTAGAATAGTATAGGTATAAACTCCTATGGACATATTCACAGAGTTAATAAGAGTTTCTTAAAGGAATTCTAACTTCAAAATGAGGCAGTACTGTTTTGTACAGGAATTATTTGTATGAATTTAGAATGGCAGCACTGTCTTCAATTAAGGTCTTTATGATATCACACCATCATTTCCTTTGGGAGTTGATTGGCCCTTTACAGCTGGCATGAACTGACATTCTACTTTAAAAGCTAATGTATCATATGTGTCAATACTTCTAGGTTGCATCAAGTCTTAATGTGTGTGCCCTTTGTCAGCATGATGCATAAATGCAGCCAATGTCCTTACATGGATACTAGCGACTCACACGGATGATTTAGTCATAAAAGAGAAGCAAAAATACTTGTTTGTATATTTTTATTTGAAGATTCAACAAAGAAATCAACATTGATTTGGATATGTAAAGATGCAAAGAGTGCATAAGATGGAAGAAGTGCCTATATACAGGTATAATGAGATCACAAGATGTCCTCCACAGGTGACCTTCACACCCAGAAATACACATGTAAATGTATATATATTCATGTTAACAAGGAATGTTGTAATGTTAAATGCCATAACAGGGTAGAGCTGTTTCAGTCCATTTAAAAAAATTAATTACACACTCAGAAAAAATAGCGTCATTGTCACCAAACCACTCTCACCTGAAAGTCAGGCAGCCTGACTTTCATGTGAGACTGACTTTTCTGAGTGTGTAGTCGAGTGTCTAGGTGTTTTATTCCTACAGATCCATTAACCTACTCCATTTTACGATGTGAAAGGGTTGAAATATATTGACATAGAACTGTCATCATTTTGTATCATCAATGAAAACATAATTTCTCCTAAATGTTACCATCAGCATAAAAATACATCAGTCAAGAGAGATAAATATGTTGAATGAAAATCACCATCCAATATTTCTGAAAAACATGGTATCATTACATTTATAAGTTTTGATCTGTTTGATTTTGTTTTTTAGAATGTGACATTTTTAGTACACTGTTAGGAAAATATCACACACACTTCATCTCTTTTAAATATAATCCATTTTGCAATGCACATGACAGATTTAATCATAGTTAAATATGATGGTGTATTGCTGCACCCTACCCATGTTGTGTGAGTGCCTTAATACACATTACCACCAGGACACACACCTCACTACACTACCAGCACCATCAGGACACAAAAGTGGTTAGAGGCAAACACATAGACATACCCATAGATGGCCGCGTTGCACCATATTTATACAAGTTGAAATACTAGGTGCAATCTATGACCTGTAAGCATGAATTTGATTTATTTCTAATCTAAATTATTTGAAATTAGTATCATTAAGTCTTAAAACATCCATTAACTTCTTCTGACCATTTCTATAAACATCTACGCTTAATAAGCCATTTTCTTTCATGCAGGTTACAGATTGCACCCACTCTTAGATGTCACCCTGTCTTAGACTTTCAACCTGTATTGATTTGTTTAGACACAGCCAGATCCATACTCAGATATAAATCCTTATTTATCCAGACTAGAATATCAGTAACACAGCTTTATATGAGAAACCAGTCTCCTGCACCAGTATGTATGCAGTAATACCATGTTAACTATGATGTAACATGCTGCAAGGCTGTGTGCCTCCAACTTCCATCTTGGTGACTGAGAAACTTGTGAATGAAGATATCCTATTCCTATCTATAGATATCTTTAATTTTAACCACATTCACAGTAAACAACTAAAATGATATCGAAAGAGGGGAATTTCAATATGTAAAGATCTAATATCACAGAATGTAGGTGTTTAAAGAGGAATGTGTTTACTGTTTTGCCACATTCTTTGAATAGTCATGGGAAAAAAATTATCTGTAATCCACCAGGAAAACTAATTCTTTTACTCTTTAAGTAGCCTCATAATCATTCCATCACTTGCTCTAACAAAATTGAAATATAGAGAAACATATACATACAAATATTAATATGATACACATGACCTCTCCCTCATGTCATAACCTATTTTTAATGGTGAAGGTTCATATATGTTGTATTATTTGCTGCATATGATATACACATAATAACATCATGGTAGCACTATTATGACAATAGTGGCATCACATAGACAAGTAAATAGAAAGTGGTAGTGGGTAATTACAATGACCTGGATACATAGAGGTCCTGTGTTACAAAATCTATACCAGGTAGCTATAAATAGACCACAATCCTATCAGCGCAAAAAAGGAGTAGCGCCATTTCCACATTAAGAAAAAACAAGAAAGACATCAATTGAAGTTAGTTGTAAGAATAATGATAGTTAGGAGTTAGATATGTGGTTCAATCATATATTTACAACAACTGGGTCTAGCACGTTATATGAAACAGTACTTATAGGAGAATTTGTAAATGTAAATTAACTAACTGCATAGGAAAAACTCCACCTAGTGGCGAACATGTGGTGGTCAATAACCTCAGTTAGGGTGTATACTCATGATACTGTATTAGGAAGAAAGTAGCAGAAACTTGAATGAGTTGAAACATGAAAACCTTTCATATGAAAATATTCAATTCGGATTCGTATGTACATATGGAATGTATGATGAAATAATGGATGTTTTAATATTGGATCTTATCTATTTCTGATCCTATTACATAATAAGCCCATATGATGGTATAGCGTCATACTATAATCTCTGGGCGATATGTAGATAATGTAACATTACAACATCTAACCCTTTAATGGCAGCATGATGCCTCCAAGGTCATTCAACGACACATCAATACAACCAAGTAACACCCTGTTGGTGCATACCTGTCATGCCAACCCTGCAGCAGTGTATCAACAACAGTGGGCTGGTATGATACATATATGAAGCCCGGGTGAGTTACTCTTCATGGTTGCATTTCTGCGTCAAGATGACCAAAGGCCTCAAGGCATTAACACATTATGCAGCCGTTAAAGAGCTAAACATAACATCCTGAGGTACACTCAATAGCCACTTCAGATTCAGATGAAAGGGGATTCTGATGCTGATTTATAATAAGATTTATGCGTAGGTCAGTATGTTTTGATAATCAGCACACACCTTTATCTAATCTAAACTATGACAAAGTAACCTATTTTGCGAACTTTAAACATGTATTTTACAAGTTGCTTTTTCAAGTCAAATTGAATCACTGGGAAGCACAATAGCAATCTTATATGGAATAGGGTTTCAGTTTATACTGAAGTCATGGCCTGTGGACCTGTAATATGAAAGAACTTGTTGACATTCTACGGATCGGCAATGCAAACATTGAATATAGGCCGATAAAAAAGAGTCCAGCTGAAGTCTGCCCTAAACTATGTTGTTATAAAAATATGGCTATTGAGTGCATCTCAAGTTCACACACCAATATCACATGGCTTTGTAGCACGATACTCGAAAGACAATGATGTGATGCAAAAACACAACCAGTCAGCCAGACCTCCTCCAATCGAGGAGTTGGCATGGACTTGAGAATGTAGCATTGCATTGAATTAGATATCTTAAAATATCTATATGAATATACAATAGACAAAGCAAAAACGAGTGAGTAAATTGACTTTCTATGTTCTGTTGGAATGATATTCATGAACCATTGTTCAACATATAACTTTCGAATTATCTGTAGATGAATATTTGAAAAAAAAGTGTAGTGTCAGCAATCTTTGATTATTTCTTTAAACATTAGCTTACACGTATTTCAGAAATCTGAAGTCATTGGTAAAGCTTTTTCTTGTCTATTGCACCAAGTTGATATTTTGCTTCTGATGTTAGAGTCAACTCACTTGTCCCTGAACTGTCCTGATAAGTGTCTAACAAGTGTCTCCCTGGGTATCCCTGCATCTCACTCTGCCTATTTTGACTGAAACTTATCAACATGTTAGTCCTATCACCGGCTTCAACCAACATTTTGCATATAACACGGTGCAGAGTGCAGCCTGAGGATGGGTGAAGTGGACCCACTATGTATAAACACCCTGATAAAACAGGTCATGCTACATTCAACCAGATAGCAACATTTTAAATGGTTTTGAGTGAGCAACGTCTTAAGTACAGACTTGTGTGAATCTGTTCTTGTGTGCTATATGTTCATAAAAGCAATAATATTTATGATGTATTATGAAATAGTTGTTCTACGGAAAAGTTCCCATCCATACTCATATGTTGTCCTCTAATTGTGACAGTTTTATTCTCTGGCTTTGTCTAGCTCAGCATATAACACTTTATCTTAAATTGTATTTTGTTATATATAACTTCATTATAGTTCCTTGAACCATGTTGAATTGACCTCCACTGAATTCACACTTCCATCCACTGTGCCAAACATTGAAGCCAACCTAGCCTCACGACTGTGCAATTTTCAAAGACAGCCTACTCATTTGTGTTATAATGAAGTACATTTTGTTCAATAAGATACTTAGAAGTCTGTCATTGAACAATTGAACTTAATACCTTTCAATTTGCAGGTATTTCTTTTAAATATGCACTGAATCCTCTCATTTAAAATGATACAGGCAAGCATCTGAAAATAATCAGAAGACAATTTTGTTCTCCATATTAATGTAAAAATCAGTTAAAATCAATATGATTTAACTTTGAGTGCAAGAACTAAAAGTCTAGGTTGGCGTTTTTATTTGTAGGCGGTGGGTCTAAGCATGGTTTTAGCCACGGTGACCAACGTATCATGAGTATGCTGATGACAAATAGTACTATGATAAACCCAATGATGTACACTGACACAGGCCCAGGGTTAATTGGTATCTGCACCAGCGGATCTGGAAGAAAACGGGTAAACATCTTCACTTCATGAATCTGAAACGGGGCACGCTCACACATCCAGCTACTAGACTTATATGCACTAGAGAGAATGTGGCATAATTCTGAAAGATTTTTGTCTAAACAGCATAAATAGTTCGATTAACTTTCAGGTATGATTAAATATAAAAACATATTGAGATATTGATGTTAACTGCTAAAATGTGACAGCAAATCTTTGTCCATTCCATATTACAATAATATAGACTGTGTACATTGATTACATTCTCTGCCCTTAATGATATCCCTACAGCACAGTAGGCTATTTGTTGTTTATATTCTGATTTTTTCTTTTATAACTCACCTATAGCTCTGTAGATTATTTGTATATTTCGTGCACTGAAGGTTTCACTTCTATAACAGAATTGTAGAACGACCCGGTCAGTCCTTGACTCGTACGTGTCTGTCGTCAGGTCACCATGGAAACGGGTCACCTCGGATACCTCGTCTCCATGTTCATCCAGTCCCCTCTCCCGAAGTACCACATACTCACAACTACCAATATAAAATGTGAAACACACATTCAAATGAGTGCAGACTGCAACTTAAAGGAAATTGCAATTTTTTTTAACACATTTATGTGGTCAATTTTAGGGTCTTTGGAGAGGTTGGCTAGTACTTTCATGTTAAAAATTTATTTATTTTTAGATCAAAAAAATCTGACCTACCGTACATTTTCTTCCCATGTTACCTGAAACGTACTTTTTTGCCTTAGTAAAGCTTTAAATCTATATAACTGCATATAGCTTAGCACATGTTGCCTCACCTGTGTAGGTCGTCACAGAAGGAGTGGTTGGCTGTCATGTGTATACTATAGTATACTGTACTATACCTGTGTAGGTCGTCACAGAAGGAGTGGTTGGCTGACATGTTTATACTATACCTGTGCAGGTCGTCACGGAAGGAGTGGTTGGCTGACATGTTTATACTATACCTGTGCAGGTCGTCAAAGAAGGAGTGGTTGGCTGACATGTTTATACTATACCTGTGTAGGTCGTCACAGAAGGAGTGGTTGGCTGACATGTTTATACTATACCTGTGTAGGTCGTCACAGAAGGAGTGGTTGGCTGACATGTTTATACTATACCTGTGCAGGTCGTCACAGAAGGAGTGGTTGGCTGACATATTTATACTATACCTGTGCAGGTCGTCACAGAAGGAGTCGTTGGCTGACATATTTATACTATACCTGTGTAGGTCGTCACAGAAGGAGTGGTTAGCTGACATATTTATACTATACCTGTGTAGGTCGTCACAGAAGGAGTGGTTGGCTGACATGTTGCGGCTGCAGGTGTCGAGCTGCAGCTTGCTGAAGGTGAGGTGGATGTGGCAGTACCCCGTACAGTTAGACATGATCTCCAGCTGACATGGCAGGGTGCGGTTACCTTCCCGCTGCGGGTTGTCAGGGATGCGGATCAGGCAGTGGTTGTCTTCTATAGACTGGGCCACTATGGGGACCCCATTCATCTCTGAGTTACACTTCTCTATGCATTCTGAAAGTATAGACACCAAGCTTTTCATCAATTATGGTAAAGTTGGTTGAGTTTACATGAGCATCTTGAGCAATTTTTATAAGTTTAAATCTGGCAAAAAGGAGGGAAAGATGGAAAATATATACAACATCATAAAAAAAAAACTTTATCATAAAAAGATTAACTCATTACCTGCTACAAATATAAATGTTTCATAGCAAATGATTCATGTAATTAAGTAAATTTTCCTTTGTTGGCAAACAAAATAACTGCAATAATATTGAATGATTCTAGCCATTACACTGTGCACACAGTGGATTAACATGGTTGCTCAGTTTTCAGTTCACTCAATACGGACCGTCCAATCAACTTTTTTTTAAATTTATTTATACAACTTCTAAAATAACCTTCTATTCTCTTCTCTCAAGCTAAACATATAGACTGTGAATCAGGCCGCAATCTTTGAGCTACCACACCATCTAACCATTCTAACTCTCCTCCTAACAACAGGTCTTTATATAAAGAAAGAGGTGACTTCTCCATTGCTGCCAAGTAAACTGAAAGCTATCAATTAGGTGCTCACTCATTATATAACATCTTTAAATCTAGCCACTCTTTCCCTCCCCAGCTCCCCTGTGATGTTCTATTGATCAAAGCTAAATTGGATCTATGGCTGAGGCTAAAAGAAAGAGCTGAGGGTGTAAGTTGGACTATCTGCTTCTTATAGTATTGAAATAGTAAATCGGTTTGAAGGAGCCATCTTTCCTTTTTTGCATTAGTTCACTTCCACACGTACCAAGGCTTGTCCATGTACCTCCTGTTACCATAGTAACGGCACTGTCATGTGTGGCTTTGATGTAGAAGGCAAATTTATTTTCCTTTCTCTGATAAATTTGTCCTAATAGTTGCTTGCCCTGCTGCATGTTAGCTTAACCATATAACTGTGGTTGGCTTCTTACAGCCCTATAGATCAGTCCCTCTGTGAGAACCAGACAAACACAGCAGAGAGTTATAACCAAATAGCCGGATAGGAAGGTCAATAGGACGGGTTGCAGTAGGTCAATACTGACTGTGGAGTGGGGTATATCAGTGTAGGGCTACACAAAGCCATCATTGCAGGGCAAGGCTTACAGTAAATCATTGCTATGGGGCTGAAGAGTATTGTAGGACTGTTGGGCAGGACAACCAACATCTACTAGGAAAAAAGAATCATTGTGAATCTTGTACTTTCTCCAGGGTAGGGCTATATGGCCAAATTCACCCTGAAGTAATTGCTTGATTTTATTTTCACAGCGCAGCGTAGTACGTGTAGCATATATAATGGGGGTATAAACACCATGGTACTAGAATTAAGGATGGTTCTCGTAATCCCATTTGCTGAATTCGTTTTCTATCTGCTATAATATGAATTACTGCCACATGCTAGATCAATATACTCTCTGGAATCAATATACTCTCTGGTTTATGTGATATCCCTGTATGTTCCTCAACCTTTCATACTATAGTGAGTAGGCCATATCAGCATCCCCATGATAACCAAGATAAGAGCCAACTACATTTTTTGCTAAAATTCACTCTGGTGATGATTGTAACACTGTAGTACCTTTCCTGGAGGAGCCACATCCTCCTTGATATTCTCAATGGCCTAATAACCCTATAGTCTATTGGTTATTATTCCTAGCATATTCCTTGCCTTGTTCAATGGAAGCATAACAGGTGCCTCTGGGAAATACTGGAATGATAGCAGGTGATGGAGAAGGAGGGAAGAGAGAGGGGCGGGAACACAAGAAAGGCAGGGGCTGTTATTCTCATGGTGACAGAGAGGCCCTCAGCTGGTGACCTTTGCAGCATGCCTCCTGAGGTCGATACTTCCGGTGGCCTCTATTGGAGACAGGAAATAACGGTGGTGGGAGGTTGTTGACGCTGCCAGGTTTCCCTAAACCTATTTCTCACTTACAGGTCACAGGAAATAGTGGGCACTTGTTACAACAGGCAGACAATAAATACAAGTGGGTGTCTGAACTAAGTCAGATAAAATACCTGTGTAGGTGCATTTATAGATATGCCTTGTTCCCAAGGTTGCTTCACTTACTTAATGTCTTTTGAAAGGCAGTAATCACCATTATATGATAGGGTATCATAGAGAGGCAAGCACATTAGTTAATCTGTTGCTTCCCCCTCCCTCTCCTACCACTCATCATGCCCCCTTATAGTGAAATCTGGTTATTAGAAAGGCCTCTTATAAGCAATATTCCTTCTGGCCAATATTAAATATATAGAGAGAATGGGCAGTTCTGGCAATGTGAATGTGTTCCTTATAACAGGAAGTTCCTTATATCAGTCCTCTTTATATACAATTTCACTTCTAGTGATGTCTATTAGAGACCAGAAGAAATATGTAGGAGAATGTTTTTGACATACAGCCATTTGCATCTTACATGTCCTTTAGCACAGTGTTTTTAACAAGGTGCAGAAATAAGAGATATGTTACTTTCCCTCTACTATACCTGTTCCCCCTTGTCCCTTGAATCTCATATCAGCCACCCATGTATACAGATATAGATATAGATACCGCCTTCCATGCAGCCTGTGCTATATACCATAGAGGTCACTTAAAGTGTTCTGTTATCATGTTGTATCCTTGTTTACATCCTCTGTGCCTCATTTCGCTCCTCCATCCCCTGTTCCAACCTCTCTTCCTCTCCCCCCGTGTCCCTTTTCCTTTGGCACTTCTACTTTCCTCTTAGTTGCTCCCTTCCTCTCAGCTTAGTATTAACATGCATATTGCCCACCAGGGGTGGGGAGTAGCTCAGGCGGTAGAGCTTTGGACACGGACATGGCAGGTTATGGGATAGAGTCTCACTAGCGCCCTCTGTGTGAAACTCCCCCCTGCTGTGTTGACATATAGCATACCAAAGTCCTGTGTATCTCACATTATGCCTGTGTAGTGTTAGATGTAAAACCATTTCCTCAGTAAAAGTGTAGGGGTATGCTTTCTACCTTCACTCACCTCATAGATTCGATCATCATCACCTCCCCCTTGGCACAGCCTTCAATGGCGTTCAGTGCCTTTCCCTCCATTAGGGGCTTCAGAATTAACAACAACATTGCCCACCAGTTTACAAACCAGAAGCCAGAAGCAACCGCCCCATACACTACGGTTTTACTGCACCGAGCATACTCCAACTGCCTCATCCACTCTGCCCCCTTCCCTAGCATCCATTGAGTGAGTGGCCTGGGTTCAACCCCATTTACACACACTGCATTGAACAAGGGAGACCTAGTCTTCATATACACTGAGCATCCTTCTCCCCCATTCACTCTGCCATGAATACAGCGTGTATGGTGTAATGATGCAACGAGGGAGCCCTGTGTCTCCAATACACCAACATACTCTGAACCCCCTTTCTCCATCAACTCAGGCCCTATCATCCCCCAATACATCAACATACCCCGAACACCGTCCTCTTCCCCCATCCACTCAGGGCCTATCCTCAGCATCCATGGGTGCCTGGTGAGGGTACCAGGGGTTCATGGCAGAGGTAATAAAGTAGGATTAGAGTATTGAGTAATTTCACTGCCTGTATGCAGCCTAGTGTAACACTGATATGCCACATAAACCATGCTACTGGCCATTAAAGGACTCGTCCTGACATGGAACATTGACATGAAAACCTTTCCAATCATAAATTTGATTCATTTAATATTACTAAAGGAAAGAGTATCAACTGGTAAAATAGCAAGACTGCTTTAATTAGAAGGAGCAAGGAAGAAGGTTGGCTTGATTCCTGTATAGACGGTTGCTTAAAATAGAACATGACCCTTTAGTGCTATTTTCAATCAACAATTTCGCTGTTAATGATTTCACTGTGGCCAGCAGTAACCGACCATCAAGTATCACCTTCCACTTCCAGAACTGCCATTTTTTGCCTTAGCTCCAATAAAGAATAATTTAAGAGCTAATAAAAGACCAAGCCGCTCGATTAGTGTTTTTTTGTTGGCCCCTTTTGGATCGGCCTCATTTAACACAAAGATCAGGTTTATTTGTGTTTCACATTTCACCATCTACAGCCTGACCTTTAGTGCTGCTGGTTATAGTTTTATTACTGTTCTGAAGGTGCCATGCAGACATCGTAAACACATGTTCTTTTCAGTGTGAAGTGTCTCAACTTTCACCAGCTGTTACTTTTACAGACCAGTTAATAGTGCACTCAACTGATAACCTGAATGTGATTAAGGCAGGTTGTCCCATCTTCTAAAGGCAATTAAATCTTTATCAAATATCAAAGAGAAACAAAGAAGGGGGGGGTTCGAAGCTAGTTTCTTGGATATTTCACTTTGAGGTTTTTGGGAGAATGTATGATATTGGCCACAAATATACATAACAATGTTTTGCAGAGTAATCAAAACTCTTTAATGTTCACTTATATTATCAGTATATATATATATATATATATATATATATATATATATATATATATATATATATATATAAGTACCAGTATTTTATTATTAATATATTTGATTAGTAGTTACCATGGTTATATGATTATATACTAATTGATAGGCAGGATGCAAAGTACTTAATGCACAGGCCTCTAAGTATCATCTCATTGCCATGGTAACTGCCTCTTATTAGATAGTTTCCTGGGCCAACCCCACTATCAATTATAAGTCTTATAACATAGCCCTTAATGTTGTCTGTAGAGACATTATCTGTTGTTGAAAATTTAAATGATATATTTTGCAGAACCAATCTTGGGCAGACCTGTGCAAGTATGGCTTTCAACAGGCGTACTATGCCATCCTCAGTGGTAACCCATTGGACCCTACCACAGTAGATCCTGGCTTCAACTAAATATGTTAAACATGACACACAGACCCAACCTCATTTCTTGTGAAGGGAATGTATAAGTAAATTCTGACTCACACGTGACAAACAACATGCAAACCTATCATGTCTGTAGATTCTGCCTCACTCATGCTACCCCTCCCCCTTCAGAATGCAGACGGTTTAAAGTGCCCCTCCCCCTCCCTCTCCCCTGTGTTAAGCTAGCCTCTATCTCCCAGAAGCAGCTGTCTTGGACCCAGATGTGGCTGAAAGAAACAGCCGCCGGCTGAAGTCTCTTTGAAGACAACTCGCTGTTATTTCCCTTATAAAAAGCTTTCATCTTTCTCATCTCACTGATTAGATAAGGCTATCAGCTGTCCAGCCGTGGCAATTCTTTCTTATTAGACTTATTAAAGGCTTTCATCTTTTTCTCCTCACTGATTAGATAAGGCTATCAGCTGTCCAGCCAGCGCAATCTACTAGCAGATGAAGCGCAGAAGTCACTTATTTCATTATTTTCCATCCTTTTCTTCTCACTGATTCATTAAGACTCTACCATCTTCTCTGCATAACTACTGTGTACCATCTGTCAACACACCGCTTGTGCTTCAACCTGCCTAGAGGTGCCACTCTCCTAGAAGTAGGAAAACTGGTGGGGTGGGGGCAGGGGGGGGGGGGCAGGAGGGGTTAGTAAAAGGTAGCAGGGGAAAAGTGCCATGCCATGCCCTGTTCACAATAGCACTAGACATAAACTAGTGTAATTTGAATACAACAAGACATGTCATGATGGCATTAAAGCATCTTACTGGAATTGAAGATGCTTAAAGTGTGACTTTCAGCAGTTCAAGCTATACTTAAGTGCCAATATTCATGCAGTGTATGTACCCATAGCTAGTACTGCATACAGTGGTAAGCCACTAACTTTAAAAACCTTACTTTGGCATTTCAGGGACTCCTTTCTGTATTTAATTTTGAGCCTACAGTGCAACTTTTTATATTTCCTGGAAATTTCCTTTGAGGTTCCATATATCTCTGTTTTAAATTTAGACACAGTTGCCACCTTTAGTTTCTGTGTGTTGCTGTTCATTTAAGTCATCGCATGGTGTATTGCCCTTTACTGCACAGACCATCAGAAGCCATAGTCCCCTGCTATAATAACGGATGGGAATCCAGACTCAGGCTATGGGCCTATTTACAGGCCCAACAGACACAATTATAGAAGAATGTATTTTGTGTTATCATAATTGAGCACCCACCATGTTGTGCCACCTCCTTTGTTCCACCCTCATCTGCTGTTTTATTCACCACTGGACTATTCTGCTGCCACATGGGGTTAGTAAGATAACCATGATGCAAGGCAGGCTAAGGAAAAAGAAAGCTGACTCTTTTTTCTAGAACTTCCATTCATCATTGGTATTAGCCCTTTGTAATGTGTGCTTATCTTTCATAATGCAGGGTTAGTAATGGCTCAGAAGATGAAAGGGGAAGTAATGTTAATCACATTTGTGCACTTGACTGCTCATTGACTTCAGGTAAAACCATTTACTGATGCCTTTGGTCGAACAGGGAGCAGTAGTCCTGTATAGGTTTAAAATGCAAATATTTGTGTGTTACCATAAACAAATTGTTATCCCCCAATAGTTTGTCAATAAGGAAAATATACGTATCATATTGCAATCACAACCATCAATATTTCACACTTTAATTGCATATCCTTGATGGGACCTGGTCCCCCTGTTATGCAAACTAAATATGTGAAATTCAATCAATCACTGATTTAATCAGTCAATTTATAACACTGCATATACAGCTGGATAGGTAATATAGTTTGGCCAATCTATGATTCTGGGTGTAGGCCAGGGTTTATTGTGTGAGCAGCATTCAGAATCGAAACCACCATGATTGATGTACTGTATAACATACACACTTATGAAGGCCGATTATCAGACATCATCTAATGTGTGAATATTGCTGCCTTACAGAGTAAAGGATATGACTGCATCTCTGTCTTTGAATATATATTATGTCTAGTGGCAGTGTCAGCCTTGAACCCACACGCATGTTTGTTTGATAAATCCAGCACTACAGCTGTTTATATTGCTACCAAGTCCTCCCAGTCTAGATATAAATTACTGACAATAGTGTAAACATGTTTAACGCACCTGACTTCAGTCACGCAATACACTGTACTCCCCTCCCCATAGCCAGCGTCCATGCCTCCAGGGTATTAATCCTCTAGAGTATAGAGTAGAAAAGTGGGACCAGCATGCATTGCGTGCAGCATGACTGATGGAGCAGGTTCCCTTTTAAGTTGCACTCTGGATAATCTGGTTATTGTCAAGGGAGCCATTATGTGCCATATGTGTGCTTGTTGACGGGAGAGTATTGGGTATTTTTAAAATGATGGATGATGCTTTGGTTCACAGTGCAATATGATGCAGGTATGCTCTTTAGCTAAAATATTGATTTTCTGAATGCCATTCGTTGCTTTTATTTAAATAAGCATTCTTGTTTATTACCTTATTTCAATTCATGTACCTTCCCAAATTGAAAGATGTATTATTCACATGTACTTCAGACAGCATATGCAGCTTTTATTATAATAATACAAAGACTTCCTACTAAGAATTCATAGCCCATACTTGATGCCACTGAAACAATTCCTAAGTTATGTGGGCAATTCCAGCCTCTAGACCCATCCCCTGTTTTATCCTGCAGCTAGACACACACTGTTAAAAAGAGCATGTGCGCTTTGGAGTTTTGATGATAAAAGACATCTCTGTACATCTTCTTCAGATGCTCCCATTATCTATCATTACGATGTATAGGAACCACACCACCGCATTCTCAACTATATTTTTGGTTACTGTAAACCCTCGCGTATAAGCCTAACTCGCGTATTAACCACACCTAAACTTTGTGCCTATAAGCCGCCCCAGCGATCGGATTATGGTGACTTTAGTTTAGACCATAGTAGCAAAAACTCTTGTATAGGGCAAACCCTGACCCTAGGCCGAATTTATATAAGCCACATGAGCAATATGATTTGGGTACTAGCTGCAGCCTATACACAAGGTTTTATGGTAATGACAAGAACGTTGCTCGCTAACATCATAATACTGTGTGTATCTTACCGTATCCATCCGCAGTGTGCAGCAGGGACACCAGGACCAGGGCCATCAGCAGCCCCATCAGGCAACCTGCAAGGTACAAAGTAGCGGTATTTCAGTTTCGGATAATGGTCCACATACACATACCATAAATGTTTCTATAAGATGACCTCACATATAAGCACACATTTATGATGGCAGTTTACCATTTCACTGCATGAATTTCTGTATTTAAGCAAATTTAAGGTGCCTTAAAGGGGCACTGTAAGTGACTTTAAGTTCAATCAAGTCATGTAAATGTCTCAGAAACGGTATTTGAGTGGATAAAAGTTGCGTTTACTAGAATTGAACATGCTTAAAGTTTACATTCGAGCTAGCTTTATTTACTTAAATGCAAATATTCCAGCAGTGCATGTTGTTATAGATGCTACAACAGTATATAACTATATACCAGTTTGTATAGTCTAAGACTGATGTGTTGTTTACCACGCATGGCAGTGAGTAAGCGGGTCACACCCATCACTTATTCACTCACTACATGCCCCCACACCACCAACCAGGTTGTTCCTTCAAATTGCATCTTGGTGAAAGTTAATAATTAATTCCCTCTTCCGCCTGGCCGCCTACAAGGCCAATGTTTATAATGCTGTGGGGAGTAAACAAACCAGTACCAGGCATAATGGGATGTAGGGGTATTTAGGGAGTGAATTAAACATCTAAGGAGTTCAATTGTGGGAGTGAGCTAAACGTCTAATGAGCAAAATCTGAGGAGTTAATAAAGGGTCTTATGACTGTAACTTTAAAATAAAAGAGAATATTCTCAATTGCCCCCCCCCCCCCACATGCCGATTCGGAATAATTCTATCGGCAATTAATCCCCCACTTTTCACTCTCCCCTCCCTCTCAAAGCTACATCCTACCTGCATATCAATACAACTGACCCCCACCCCTCGTCTTAGGCTTATGTCATTGTATAGGGGCTCTTTAGTACAGATGTACAAAGTTAAAAACAGGATAAAGTGAGGGAAACATGTTGTGCAATGTGTTGTCATTCTCACAGCACTTGATATGTAGGAATATGATACTTAAGTATATGACCCCAAGCATAAAATTGACTCTTTGTGGTTTAATGCAGTACATCCCTGGTTCTATGCATGAAACCAGGGCTGCATCCATACATACAATCATATTTGGGTCAAACATGGATACAGCCTTGTCAGGTAGATTTGCCAAGGCTGCATTCATTCATCAATACTCCAAAGGTAATACTGGATTAAAGATAGTATCTCTATTAACTGAATTCATCAAAAATGAGTTCCTGTCTACTAGACTTGAATTACCATATTTTACAGACTCACCTAGGTCCCACCACCCTTCTAGTTTCTGGTCCTTGGGATACACCCACCTAGTTCCCACCCCTGGGAGTTCCACCCAAGTTCCTAGCCCTTGAGTTCCAGCCAGCAAGTTCCCACCCCTAGCAGTATCTCTGGAAGGGTTGAATACCACCGGCCCCACCACCCCCACCACCCTCACTACCCCCACCACCCCCACCACCCCCACCACCCCCACCACCCCCACCACCCTTGCTCCCCACACCACCCCCACCACCCCCACCACCCCCACCACCCTTGCTCCCCACCCCAGGCCTATTCTCTTATCACACCACAATATCCTATTAATGCATGATTTTCCCTGTTATCAGCGATGTCAAGTCATAGGAAACATATAATTGAGGAATATATATATATATGCAAACAGCATAGTAATGTTGCCTGGACTGTGTGAGGTGCAAAACCACCTTTAAGGACTAATAATCCTGTAATAAAGCATTGTGCGGCCCTTAAGGAGTTATGTGAATAGACCTACGTGAGTACAGTATCTGACAGCTATTATATATAGGCATGAATTATCTTGTCTAATAACGTCCCATGTTTCATATTATAGACTACACTACACAGATAAAAAGGTAGAATCACAGTGACTCCCAAATGGGGGACTGGACTTGATCACTCAGCTAACTCTCCCCACGATTCTAAAGTGACTGCTAATCATTTAGGAGTCTTAGAATAGGAGTCATTATAGAGTTATTATAGAGTACTTCTAATGTTAGGGAGTTACTTTTGAGTCCTGGGGAGAGTTACCTTGAGCAGTGATCAAGCTGGGAGTCACAGTGATTCTACTTCTTTTCTCTGTGAACACAGTTTAAGTTATATATCAAATCTAACCTAACCACTTTTTAACTATCACATTGGAACACATTGTTTTACTCGGTCCAGTCGTACATGTGATTATATAGTATGATTATAAGTCAGTGTATAAATACATGTACCTGATTTACTTGTTAACAGCACCATAACAGCGGTAAACATATCCTAAATCTGACGCTGACCAAGATCTCCAGCAGACTGATAATGACTGCCATGCCTCAAGGGGAGGAGACTCAAGTAGGTATTTGATTGGCTGAGCCGGCCACAATGTGATCTAGTCGATTATACATATACCGATGGCACCATGCCGGAAACTTGCTACCTCTCGGCTTACAGTTGGAGTGGAGCTATGGCCTATACTCCAGGTTACATATATGGGGGTCATGAAGAAGACCAAGTTATTTGGTTGAAACGTTGATTAATTCTACATGCTCACAAAGCAACCATGTATTTCTCTGCTATTAAAAAGTCAACTATACTGTATAAGCATGATTGTGTCTTGGTTTTGTGTGATATCTCAATCTAATTAATACATTTAGGGGTGGTGGGGGTTTAATGTTCAGCAAGATAATGAATCTCATCGTTTAGTCCCACTAAAGTTTGCTCTGAAGAAACATTTGTACAAGGGTGGAAAACTCTTTGTTTCCAAGGGTTCAAAAGCTTTTCTTTTCTTGCATATCACGGATCTCTTTACGTCACCAACACACTTAATCCACCATAACACAGGGAGCTCTTAGCCATGTAAGAAAGGCATGATACATGCATCATACCCCTGGTCGTCATAATGTATAAATGCCGCTCTGGCGAGCAGTTCCTCAGTGCTGAATTCAAGCTTGATGCCAACCCTAATCAGCTGAGACACTATCTTAGTTTGCCAAGGGGCCAACTTTTCTTGCGTATCACCCATCTACTAACGTCTACAATACACTTAATCCACCATAACACAGGGAGCTTTTAACCATCTAAAAAAGGCATGATTCATGCATTATACCCTTGGTCGTCATAGTACATAAATACAGCCCTGAACAGTGCTGAATTCAAGCATCATGCCAACCCTACAGGGTTGAGACACTCCTGACGGGTTGGCATGATGCACCAATCGATCAACAGCAAGTTAATTGCCCAGGCTGCATTGACCACAAAATGTCATCATATAGCGACACATTGTCCTTAAAGAGTTAACTTACCAGGACTAACTGCATGTGTATAATGTGCCTGGATGTGGCTAAGTACTGAACTTTCAAACTCATTATTACCATGCAGGGATAGGCTATTGGGGAACCTGGGACTCCCCTATCAATGGCACTATCAGATTTAGGTGGTCTTCTAAAAATAGCCCACAAACTGCTGACGTGTTCTAAATGACGTCCCAGTGCAATAGACTTAAGGAGGCATTCTCACCACTCACACATAACCACATAGTAGACTAGAAAATTACTAGAATTGTGAGTGGGATATGCTTGGTGATTATGCCACTTTAACCCTCTTGAGTTTGAAGCTTGACTCATAACACTCTGTTCTCTGGGGTATTCGTGGCTCTCTTTATATACCGGAAGTTACGGTGCATTTGCAGACCAGGAACAGAGAAAGATGCTCCCAAGTGCTTTATCCATTGAAAACCATGCATACAAGTCTCACGGTACCCGTAGTGTAAGCCTGCATGGTAAAGGCTTGGAAAATAGGTGAGATTAAATTGACATTTCATTGTGGTCTGCTCATAAACTGGGTCACCCCTAGCACTCACAGGCGCGTCCCCCGTACAAATCCAATGTGGATGGATGGCTAAATTTGACAAGGCTATTATGGTTATTTTTCAAGATTGGCATTCAATGTGAGTCCTATTGACATGCGACATAAGGTTTGAAAACATAGTAACAGGGGAAATGGGTAAATCTTAAAATCTACATGGGATATGGACATTATTAAGGGACATTGACATGCGACATGGCTCATTTTAAAAATCGACATGCGACATTGAGACCCTCACCCCAATCCAGAACTCCAATACAGTGTGGATAATCATCAATGAAATAAGGAGGCAAGTGTAGGCATTCAGCATTTGGCTGAATGCCAGTAGAGGCACTCAAAGCCTCCCTCTGCAGTTCAGCCCTCAGGAGTAAACAACCCGTCAGATGAGGGAGGTTAGCCCCCACCCCACCCCTCACAAATGGCACAATCCAATTAAGGCTACCATAAGGCCATTATAACCAACACGGGCCATGCGTGTAAACTATAATTGTGCCGGCCGGCAGATATCCACCTTAACTATAGTGTAGGAGGCTAGTCTCTGAACGAGTAGCTGCTCACCACCTCTCATAATACTCGATATATCTGAAGTTGTACCACTGGTGAAGGATATATTGGTCTGGTAACTGCTACCCACTAATTGATTGCACATATTATAACCTCGACATGGAGTGGAACTATCAACACTTTTCACATATAGTACTGCCAGGACTAGGCCTGCAACTTAATGGGCAGGGAATATGAGGATTTCTCATCATCTCAACAATCTCTCTGGTCCTTCTTAGCTATCAAATCAAATGTGCATGGTCAGTGCTAATGCTAGATACTACCAATGAACTTTTAAAGGTAGGGCCTTCATCATAAATATCGGCTTCACACAATAGTCCTTATTATCTAAAATGGGTTGCCGGTTGCATCTATAGCATCCCACCTACAGGAGCTGTGTAGCCCAGCCTCCCCCCCCCCACCTGCTGACACTTCACCCCACTCAGTGTATCTTACATAAACAACATAATCTACTTTTATGCGTCTACCTCCCGAGTGAGGTGTCTGCTCCGGCCCTCACTCCACCCACTCAACACCCAGCTTGTAGGCAGCCCACAACAACCTCTGCTTCCTGACGGGAAAAAGAGAGGTTCAGAAACAGTGGCTTCTAATTGACCGTCCCCTAATCTCTGGTCACTTTAGGAGCTACACTAAGGTGGAGGAGCAGTAGAGATTTAGTGGATGTGTTGTCATCCCTTAACCTCTGGTCACATGAGGAGCTGCCCCAAAGTGAAAGAGCAGTAGAGCTCTAACGGAGGTGTTGTTTTTACAGCTATAGTGCACCTGCTTGTGTTTAGCAGTCTTAGACATATTGGGCAGAATTGATCATCAGTGCTGCAATACGCCATTACTGTGAGACATTGTTTTGGTAATAGATAGTTTAAGATTAGACAACCTGTACGTGTACTTGTACGGCAAGCTCTATAAGTACAGCTTCCAGTTCAGATACAGGTAAAGTACTTAAGACACTCCCTCTGTACCCAATAAGGTGTTTATTACATAGGAATGTATTTGTCTCAGAGTCAATCTGAACACACAACAGATACTCATATATGTTTCAATTAAATGGGCAGGTTCGCTCTATTTACATATACATGTATTTTCTTTGTCTACCCATTCTCCCTTCACATGTATACGTGTAAAGAGGCCCCTACATGTCCAAAACGTCCAGCCTACAAGTTGGTGTAGCCGTACACATCGTGATCTTAAACTCACTATTATTGCCAACCGTTTTTGGTGTATGCCTGCTATTGTCAATAGGTTAGGGTGTATAAAGCCGGCTCCACTCTATCCATTATTAGAAGGGAAATAGGGGGACTTTATATTTGTGGCTGCAGTGAGGAAATGACAACTACAGATGAGACAAAATGTCAATGGGAAGCCTTTGATTAAAATGCCAACCGTTTAATAATAGTGATAATATGACAATGACAATAATTCTCATAAGTGTTGATACTGCATCAACTGGAGAATTGATTCATCACATTCTTGGCAACTGTGAAAGAAAATAATTTCCAGATAGTATTAATAGAAAACTGCAATTGAAAACACCCAGAGGTGTTGATGTAATTACCAAATAGCGACAGGCAACTGTTTGAATAGCCAGTTTGAAACAACAATAACGTGCTACTCGGACAGAAGGGGCTCTCCAAAGGAAGATTACTGGGAAGCCTTATGGAAGTAATACTCTGAACCCAACATACTGCAAGTTATAACGGAAGTCAACAACAGATACATAGTCTTGTATCATGCCATAATCAGTGAATATCCGGATTACTTGGAATCAACCAGAATAGAAACATTGATAGGAATCACTACCAGCTGTAATAGGCTACAGATAGCATGAGTGGGTTCCTGGAAATAGTTACACGATACCAGACACCCTGCGGTAACCAAGTCTGTGGCTGCCCCGGCCATTTCTATCCAGAGGCGTATCCATAATTGCCCCTCATTTGTGTTACACCATGTTATATAACCCCCTCTATTAGCCTTGTATGAATGCAGTACAGAGCCCGTACTCACTTCCCTCTTACACTGAGGCACTCACAGAATGGTAATGAGTCTTTAGGTTATATTGATTAGTGTCACATGACCAAGAACATAACAGGTGGCGCCACTGTTCACCAGACCAGAATGCATTGTGGGGGAGGTGAGGCTGCTACAAAATACAGGATAGAAGTGTGTAAGACCTGGTTGTGTCAGCTCTCACCCCAGCGTCATGCCGAGAAAGTAGTGCAGGTCATTCAATCGTTCATAAATGGTTCAAGATAATGTTGTCTCACAGAGAATTTGTTTGATCATTGCTACATTGATGACATCTAGAAAAAGTAATCTGTGGGAAAAAGGATTTTTTGAATTATAAAAACGGCAACAGGCTAGCTTTGTAAGCATTATGGTCTGTTACCATACACATTTTTCGCCTAAAAGACTTTGGTTATCTGAACCATAATTTGGATGGGTCTATACTATTGTCACTAAAAGAATCCATGCAATCAAACCCAATTTTTAGCTGACACATTGGAGAGTTGCATACTGCTCTTACCTTGGCCCTATGTTACTGATTTACCTCTACTTTGTGTAAGTGCTTCATCCAGGCCTGTCTATAGCTTCTTTTATTTATAATTCCCTTTTTGATAACTTCATGATTTATCAATGTTGTTCCTTACAGCTTTATTGAATGACCCCATTCTGTTATGCTGTGAGGTTTGCATCACCTTTGTCAACAGTTAACCTGAAATATATCTGATAGGATTCTGATAGAAAGTACTTTGTTTTGCATGTCTCATATTCATCTCACTTTCATTTCAAGTTTTTCGCAAATCCCCGAGTGATTGTAAATCTTCCGGTATGAACACTTTGTTGCTTTCATACTGCAATTATGAACATGTCTATGATATTGCCATGCACCATTTCTTTGCAGTATCATTAAGTTGAATTGGCCACCTTAGAGGGTTTTACATGGCATTTGCTGAAGCGATGCATCATAATCACAGCTCCAGTTGGAGTGTTTTCAATTAGATACCTCTCCAAGGGTAATAGAGAGGCCAGCCGATTGGATCATTTTATGACCAGTTTAAATCAGCGGCCACGTACCGTAACATGCATAACTCTAAACTGCCTTGAGAACTGCTATTGTGGCTGACTAAAGGCATTAGAGGCATTAGACACACTAACCCTTTAAGGGTTGCATGATTCTACAATGTGCCCTGCCATATAACTTGTAGGGTATGTATGATGTTTTGATGCAGTCCTGATGAGTTATATGCCAAGGCTGCATTTATGCTAGCGAACAACAAAGAGTGTGATGCAGTAATGCCCTAGAAAGCCGTTAAAAGGATAACATAAAAGATGTTTCATCTCAATCTTATTAGCAATGATCCATGCTTCTTAATTAAAGGAGATAGGTATACAATGCTGAATGGTAAACGCCCCGACAGAGGCGAGGGAGTATGACTAAAGAGTTTAATGAAATGCCAATAAGGCGGAAGCACTAAAGTGACCTTGCAAAAAAAATCCATATAGTAAGTCGCATCTAGAAACATAGTCCCCTGACAAATCAAGCATTCAGAATGTTATTTGATTAGAATGGTGCTTTGGAATTTGTAAAATTTGCCAATACTTTACATTTGATCAATTAGATTACATGATCTTCTGCAAGAGCAATAGACTTCTCCAATGAACTTGAACGTCAATAGGCTGTTGTCAAGCTTCTTGTAACATCTAATACTACTTATATGGTTCCTCAGACCTGTTAACTGTCAATAAACGTTATTTTTAATGATAGTTTCCATGGTGAACTTTCCATAATCAGATAAAAGGTACATAACAAAGGCTTTAAGGATCTTCACTAATGTTTTAAGGAGCTCTTATGTCCTGGTTTTGTACTGAGAGACTGAAAAGCCTCTACAGAAGAACTGTCTCCTCCCCATCATTATAAGACTTACTGGGTATTACTCCTGCACTGACAACGCTCCATCTCCACATTATTGAGAGCAATATGGCCAACTCTGATGTCATAGCAACTGGACAGGGGATTGGGCCTAGAGCACTAGAGGTCCCCAGAGGACTTCAAGGGGTGGAGGAAGCCAGGAGGGCCCAGGCCATTCTGTAACCTAACAGGGCAGAGGAATCACTCTCTGTGGGGTTCAACTTTGTAGCACACCCACCTAACAAAAATATGTTATCTCACTTCAAAATAATGTCTGCCACAGTAAGGACCCATAAGGAAACATTATACAATGTTGTTTTTGTTTACTGGGCAGGCATTCTGCACTCACATTCTTGGCCTACACTAACAGCAACTGCATACATAGACACGAGCAAGAGTAGATTTATATTTACATTTACAGTGATAAAATCAACAATTTTGATGATTTGACAGGTCATCAAATACGGGCAAGGGTTATTTCACGGGGGTGTTAAATACGACCTTCCTTGGTTGAGTCAATGGGAGTGCCATATTCACCATGAGATGAATACATTCACTTTCATTTGCTGCTGGTGACCAGGAATAACAGAGAGATAAAACAGGCTCTTAAGGTGGCTCCATATTTCCTCTCGTGACAGAATTGGCTGAGCCTCCTCTGCCCTGCCCCCTGCCTGTAGGGTACCCTCAGCCCTCACTGAGTCTGCACGCTCTGTGAAGTGTCCCCTGAGAGTCTCGGGTGTTCACCAGAATAGCCCTGCTATCAGACAGTGGCCTTGGACTGAGAGCCTTTGAGTTTAGTCACCTTTAAATTTAACCCTGAGAAGAGTAACCGATTTTAGGTTATTCTGGCATATTGAGTAAATCAAGCACCACATTCACTTGTTGTGGTGATACACCACTGCGCACAATGAATTAATGAGTGTGTTGCATTGATTCATCATGCATGCCATTAAGTCTGTATGATGCATAGATGCCCCATTTCAAATGCCCCATTTTAGCATAATACATAATACATGAATGCATGGGCGAAAACCCCCAGTGCCGTATTAAAGTACCACACCCACCGTACTGCTTTTATGTAGTATGTGACGCTACGCTATGTTGTGATGTTGACACAATCTTTGAGGCACTGTGCCTCTTGTTGTGTGTGTAAATGTGATTTCCCCTGTACACGATAGAAACTGATTTAACAGGAGGCAGGAAAAGCTCTTGCATGTTGTGTTCCCATTACATTACTGATATTAGACACGCATCTCCATTAAACTAAAATAATCCTATTGCAAACCCATTTGTAATGATCATTCATCTGTAACAAGAAATGCTTAACATCTCTTCGACTGTAACCCCCTCCCCGCCCCCTGCCATGTGTGAGACAATAACTAGTCCCATTCCATCTAGCGACATGGCCCTACCAATAATCTAGAAACTAGAAATTATCAAATACTTTGGCAATGTTAAAGGTTTACTGTGGACTGCAATAGTTGGCCTAATTCACAGTAGTATTCAAGTTTATTATCTATATTCAATAATTGTTGTGCATTATATAATTGATCGCCGCTATTCTTCTTTTTTAGTTTTATTTCAAGTTCAAATAGCATACTCATACTATTTTTGATATGACAATAGTCCAGCTATTGACTGCATACATTTACTGAGAATGGCAACAACATTAAAAAGAGGAGGTGAGCTAGGGCTGCGCCTGTCCTATTGCTCATTCTCATTCCAATAGCAGCCATGTTGTTGCATGTTCTCATTGCAGTATACCACCATAAGCAAACTTCTTTATTTAAAAAAGAGCACCCAAAGAAGGTCTGCCACTCACTGAAGATGAGTGGGAGGAGGGGGCATTTCTTACCTGAGTTTATTGCAATTGAAGAACCATTGATGTTTTATATAAAGGATGTTTGTTATACATATGGGAGTGCACCCTTTCAGCACAACTTGCGATTATTGTCGTAGCTGTTAATAAAACTTTGCAATAACAATAGCACACGCGTTATATGTTCTAACTGCAGTTTACCACCATTAGCAGTGATAAGCAAACCTGTACATACAAGCAGAGTAGACCCAATAGACATGTTCCCTGCTTCCTTCAGAGCTCTATACTCTGTGCAGTCAACATGCACTGAGTGGCCTGAGCAGCTCGCCTTGGGTGCTAGAGTTATACCTACAGGAAACCTGGCCCACTCTGTCTGTGAGCTTGCATTTCATGGCTGGCATACGTTCATGAGTGAGCTTTCAACAATCTTCTTCTTACCTCACTTTACTTCTGTTGGCTATACCACCATTTGAGCCCTGTGCTATTAGGCATGGTGAAAAATCCTTACAGAAGACCTCCCTGTGACCCATATAATTATGAGACCTACTTCATGCCCTTCATACCCCTATACATAACATCAAACAGTCATAAAGCCAACATGGCAGACTGCAGTTCATCAGTCCTGGAGCTAGGAATAGTGCCAGAGTCCTACACCCTGTAGCACATCATGACAGTCCCATATCAACCATTCTGCTCTGATAAAGCTGGTTACAGCTGATTAAACCCTATCTTGATTCGCAGCATGAATAGGTGCAGTGATTAAAGCTGTTGCCAATGCTATAGCTCTGGGGCAGGGGCTGGGGCTGTAAATTATGAACCATGTCAACAACATGTTTTTATCACACAAGAATGTTGATGCATTTTCTGTTTGCTAGTGGTCACTCATGGCAGGACTCATGGCATTAGTGAGATAGATGCCAGTGTTCTGGAGGCAAACTCTGTGTATATTCCCCTCCCACATTGGGTTCAACATTAGGCTGGTTGAGGGTGAGGAAATTTCACCAAAGAAGTGTATCCAGTGTTCTGCAGGCTATATCAATGTAATGCCATTTTGGTTGAAAATCCTATTAAAATTGTGGGAAAAATGGCAGCTATTCAGAATCCCTCCTTGGTACTGCATGGTCTAGTCGAGGAATGGAGTAGCAATGCCAGTAAGGGGGTCATGGATAAAGGAAGGAGGGGCAGAGGGCCCCTCTATAGAATGCATGATAAGGGAACATGTCTGTCAGAGTATTGGTCCCTTGAGAGTATAGGGTGTTCATGTGTGGGACTGTGCTATTAGACATATGGCTTCTGCTGTGTCTAACCTCTATATGAGTCATCCTGGCTGCTCCTCATAGGAATCAGCAGCAGCATAATGACTCTTAAAGGATGCCAAGTTACCTTAAGTACTCCCTTATCATCTTCCTACATAACCAAAATGCTAAAGAGGTCTTGCCCTCTACTTGGGGTACAGATATATGTTTGATAAGGGGACCCCCTAAGGCACCATCACCCATCTCACCATCTCCCTCCCTCACACCATTCATTTCATCAGTTTCATCAGTCAAACCTGAATCAAGAAATAACTAAATCAGGCTTTAAAAGGTGACTCAATTACATTTCTAGTATTCTTTTAGTTTCACGATATCGTCACATCACATTCTGCCAAACACCTTTAATGCTTGCTCGCCCCAATCACCTCATCCCTCATTTATCCGTCCCAGCTTACTGCCCAGCAGGGATCAGCAGCCACTAAATGCCTGTTAATTAGCACCAACTGCCACCAGGGGGCAGCACCAGGAGGCAGCTCATTTACAGGTCTTTAGTCAGTGTCTCCATGAGCCACCAGGGGACTCAAGGTGTCTCATCATAAGCAGAAAATAAGCAAGGAAGAAGAAGATTGGGATGCAGCAGTAAGTTGACAGTGTGACGGGTGGTAAGAGAATTCAGGTTAATTAAAGACTTTGAAGCAAACCATAGGTGGATCCTAGAAGAACAAAGTAGAGAGTTAGCAAAACATATGAAGAGGTTTGAAATATATACCATTTGAACATTCACAGAAAACTGAAATATCTCAATGTGTCTTTACTTATTTTGCTAAAATGCAAGACACAGATATATCACTAGAAAATATACATGAGGAAGTTCTGATTGCAAAGATAGCCTTCAAGAAATACTTTCACTGTTCTTCAAATCTGAATCGAACCTACAATAAGAACCTAGCAATGAAAAGCGTTACTCCATGACCAAAGACAAAAAACACTGAGAAATCTTTATTTGCTCTGCCAAGATTAATATTTCCCTGCAGTTATTTCAGTAAACAAACCTCCTTGGTGCAAACAATGGGCTGCAGTTCTGCAATGAGTTGTACTGGAAGGGCTTCATTGGTATCAATACAAAACCTTGCTTTATTGAGGGCATAGTAATCAACAGAAACCCAAATGAAACCGTAAATGGCTCTTTGTGATTTATTTTGTGATTCATGATCATGGCAAACTCCATAATGCCTCTATGTAAAGCTCAGATAAATAGATATCTGAGAGTTTTAATGATATGCCGCCAACACAGATAAAGATACTTTTGGCAGACTGATTCCAGTAATCTTATCAAAAGGGAATTTGTACCCAGAATTCATGTGTCTGGTAACACCAATTCAGGGCAGTTAAGTTACTTTCCATATCTGTGTATCATGCTAACAAATGGCGCCTTTTAAGACAATCCTGTCTGTGAAATTGAATTTGTTTGTTATGACTAGACGGTAATAAGATAGCAGCATGTGGCATACACATGAACAGTTGGTGACTACATTATCATAACCACTTTGAACATTAACATTTAAGCACTTTTCTTTTCTGAAACTCTCACTTAAAATAAAGCAGCAGAAAGGTCAGTAAGCGCTACGTGAATGTAAGAGAAAGGTGATTATAACATTTAATGGCATATCCTGGAGTGACAGAGGTTAGTTTGACTTTAAGCATTCCAATCTTGCTCAAATACCAATATACATGCAGCGGAACTTGTATAACAGGTCAGGGCTCTGATCAAACTGATTATCACAGGGTGTCTCCTATCTCATGCCCCTTTCCTGGAACCAACTAATGCCATTCATCAGCATGACAGCTTGTAATGATTCCCAGTAATCCCTGTCATTCATCATGGCTTGATGTTAATCTGGTGTTAGGGATGTATGCGCTATAAGCCCTTGCCCAGTATGGTTCCATTATATCCAGCTTACTATTAATTACATGTAGCTCAGGAACAGCCATTCTAATGATCTATATCCCTAGTTAGACACATTTTCATGGTCCTGAGGTTGATCCTTATCATATCTTCCCCCACAGAATTGGACTCAAGAAAGTTGTTGATGCTATTGTAAAGAGAGAGAAGGAACAATATCATATAGTGGCCTATTTCAGTATTGTATCAAACATATTTTGGTGATTTTCCACATTCCCTTCCTGGTCTCCTCCTCCACCGCAGCCTCTATACCCACATTTCTTTATATCCTCCTGCCTGCAACATGCCCTTCCCTCACATATCCCCGCCCCTCTCACATCCCCTACCATACCTCTCCCAGCCAATGTCCCCTCCTCTTCTCTAGGGGGTATGGGAGAGGAGGGGAAATCCATTGCAGGAACAGCTCAAGCAGATCCCAGTTAACGAAATATCATTTTCTTGAAGATCTGCTTGACTTTTCAATCAGACACTCAAGCAGTTCATGTACTTTTCTATATTCCTGAACTATAACTTTTCAAAAGCTGACCTTGAGCTAAACTTAGCATATAAGCAGTGTAAGAGACAATTGCACCCAGGACTGTAATTGGATCAAGATGTAATGACAGGGGGTTTGTTGTTGTCTGCTGGCCAGGCCCTGATGTAGAACAGAGACTCACCGTGCGGCCGTGTCCTCCCCTCGTACAGGTCCATGTTAGTCCACATTGTGGGTCTGGTGGTGGTAGGTGTGGTGTACAGCACCATCCTGCTGTAACTGGTATCCAGGGTATGCGGCACTCTGTGTACTGGTGTTGATATGATTATAGAAATCTATTGTTGAAACTGAACCGTTCTATCTATTAGCCTTATTAGTTCAAACTAATAATGGAAGTAGAGCTTCAGCTAACTCTTAACTGTATTAATAATGGAAGTATAACTTCAGCTAGTGCTGAAGAGTGCTACATTCACTGAATGTGCCCATATCAAGTATGCTGCATACATATGTTTACTTCAAAGAGATGATGCCTTTCCAAAAGTGTTGCACATTGAGTATCCACTTTCTATTCACTGAGTTACATTTGCGTTCTTCCTATGCATAGCAGTATTAACACTGTGTATATCTATCCGATGGGTGTGTCCCTATGTCAGTGCAAGTGCAACAATGATTGAGGGTTGTTGTTTGGAGCTGAGGCAGATCTAAACCAAGCCCCTCAAAGAGAATGCTTGATAGTAAAAGCTGTGTCTCAAAACTTGATGTAGGTCAATGCCTTTGAATCCCCTTGTTCCAGTGATAAATCCAAGTTGTCTTTCGTTCATTGCATGTAGGATCAGAGGTAGTCCTTCTTACTTTAATACAGCCAAATGATGCGTCCCACCACAGCTTACATTCCCAATTCACTGTGTGTAAGTGTGGCTGCTGCTCTCGCTGGTTCCTCTGTGTAGAGGCTGCTCACAGTGCTGGTACCCTGAGGCCCCAGGTCCCAGGTGGTGGTAATGGTTAAAAGCCTACTCCTCATATACCACACATCAATACAGGCATATGGCAGCAATACACCAGGGGCACTCTGCTACAAAGGTGCTGCATGTGGGGGTGGGGTATCACAGGGAGAGGACAACCCCTTTGGTGTCCTGAGATGGTAGATGCTGTCACTCTGATAGCAATATCATTAAAGGCACAGAGGCAATGATATGATTAAAGACAATAGGGTACCAGGGTGAATGGGATTTTTGTTACTCAAGGCTCTTATTATATCATTTATGTATATGTTCTTCTCAGAGAAAGATTCCCTTTCTTTTCTAAAGACATTTGGTATACAGACACCCCCTGCCGCACATCAGTGACTGGTTGTAGCTATGACACTTAAGTGTGTGGAGAATCTATCACTCAGAGAGCCGTCTTCATCACTCCCATTGCCTGCTCTACCATGGTGCAGTTACACCTAGAATGGCCAATCTGCAGCACTCAGTTATATAGATACAACTGTTACAGCTCCATATAGGGGTGGATATCATGACCCAGCTATACTGAGAGGTGGGAGCAGCTCACAGGGAGTAGTTCAGTGTAAGAGACAGTAACAGACGGGGAGTATCACAGGAGAGGGGAGAAGGTCAGGTTGGACAGCAGCAATTGAACACTAGTAGACTTCATTGTTAATGGGAATTGTTATAACAAGGACTACTAGAACACAAGTAACAAGGGTACATCTCCCGGCAAGGAAAACCCACTTTCTTCCTGAGTTTCCATTTAGTACAAATCAGTACTCTGCATTGTAATCCTTCCCGGGGGTTGGTTAGTCATGCTCACATTCAAATTATCCCATTATCCAAGGTGTGAGAGCTGTGAGCTGTTTACAGCAAACTCACAGGCTACTGATAGCATCTATGTATCCTTACACTCCCTTACATAGCTCTTATATTATATGGCTATTGTGAAGATGAGTTTATTGGATAGCCTTTGAAATGGCCTATCACTTGCTGTACTCACCGAAGTGAAACAATTTAATAACCTATAGTAAATCCGATTGATTCAGCACTGAATGGTGAGATGATGTCATGTGCCTCTCACTGATCAATATCTGGTCCGTGTAAATCCTACTCTGGTATGCGGCCTCACTCAGTCCCCTCCCACTGTCACTGCTGCATTCCTGCACTGGGCATGAGCTGCTCTGTGAGCTGCTCTGTGAGCTGCTCTGTGAGGTTCTTGTTATTGACCTGTTTATTGCACACCAGACTTGGTGCAAAAGGGGCAATAGCAACAGGGGCACCTGCAGACTGCACCCAGTTCATGTCCCATTTAGCACTACTGTGGTATCCAGGCTCACAGTGCTTTTAACATAACTATACTCCATAACATAACTGTCTTCCCTAGTATATATGGTATTAATCCATACATATTGGATGTCAGCCTCCCATACTAGTATGTCCTAAGCTGCCTGGTGTGTCTGGCTGGCTCTCAGAGCCTCCCAGTCAGGGCCTGTTGTTGAGCTGCTCCTGGCTGGGGAGAGAGCTGCTCCTGCAGTAGAGGCAATGTCCCGCCTGCTGCCTGTCTGTGTGGTAGTGGTAGTACTGCTGGTGGTGGTGCCGTGCCTCCCTCCTGCTTTCTAGCGTACCACAGTAGGCCTTTCTAGTGGTGTATGGGTGTCTTAGTAATAAGCCTGTCTAGTGGTACAGTGCCTCCTTCCACTGCCTACAGCCATTTACGGGTGTCTGGGCAGATGAGGGTAACTCCCCTGGCTCTATGTACTGCCAAAGGGCTGTCTCTGTATGTCAGGGAGTAATAGACCTGTACAGATCCTAAATGGGTGTCTGAGTAACAGGCCTGTCTAGTGGTGGTGGTACTGCAGCTTCTTCTGCAGCCTCCTGGAGTGTACAGATATCCGAGTAGGCAACACTAACTCCCCTGGCTCCCTTCTTACCATAATAGGCTTGTCTCTGTGTAAGATGTCTCTAGTGGTAATGGAGGTACAGCTCCTCCCAACACCTCCTGCAGTGTACAGGTGTCTGAGCAGATGACAGTAACTCACTTCCTTACACCATGCAGCCTGTAGGGTGTCCGCTGGAAGCTGTACAGGCCTGGGACTAACTGCCTGAGGTAGAGGGAGTGGCTCAGTGTTTGGGCAGGTGGTCAGGAAACAGGGAGCTGCTCAGGGTAGAGCAGCAGACAGTGTATGGGCACCTACTGGAGGCAGCCTGCAGGACGGCCTCCTCCCTGTGTGGCCTCCTGTGGTGGAGTGGTGGCCGCTGACTGTCTGTGTACCTCTCTGTCTGACTCCCAGCCACTACGCACACCTCTACCAACACAGCCACGAGCAGCAGCAGCAGCAGCAGAAACAGCAGCAGAAGCAGCAGCAGCAGCAGCAGCAGCAGCAGCAGTACCCACAGAGGCAGCAGCAGCAGCAGCAGCAGCAGCAGTACCACCAGCAGCAGCAGCAGCAGCAGTACCCACAGAGGCAGCAGCAGGAAGGATTGCTACATGCTGGGGCTGCATTGGGTAGAGTCTATCCCTCAGCAGTAGGCGTATACAGCTTAAGACATATTTTAAGTTCTCAGGATAGAAAGGCAAAAATCACCACTGCAGTGTGGGGTTAATAAGGTGAATCAATAGAAAGCCTCTCACTAGGACGAACATGTCCTGTCAAGCTATAGATGGTAGGGGGCTGATACAAGAGATGGTGGACTATGAATATTAATATAAATTTAAGCAATGATTTGAAGGCTTAAAGGACCTTTTAATCCAGAAATGGCCACTGCATTAACATACAATTCACTGAACATGAGGATCATTCCAGTAATTGGCCAAAGGTTAAATGATGAATAATATCTTTTGGAAGTTTGGCAGCAGTGTTGATGAAGGCAGTTAGACATTGAATACCAGCAAGTGCAGCATATTGCCTTAAGTCATATTTCAAAGATAAGGTAGATTCAATATGGATGGGGATTTGGTCAAACCAGCTCCTTAAAGGAGAGAATGATACCCAAGGTGACATGTGTCTTCATGACAAAGTCAACACCAGTCAGTAACTTGTGTGCACTGCAGTCATACATCATGCAGCCCCACCAAATGTATATATCCCCAATCGAGTTACATATGCAGTATAGTCAAGTTACTCACCATGCATCCCTTTATGCATCATGTAATGCAGCATTATGCAGCTCTTTAACTTTTATGGATGGCATGTCGGTAAGATGGGACATTAGCTGTCATGATCCACCAATGTAGCATGCCGACCCTTTTGGACTCTTCAAGGTTTGCATGATGCTTGAATGCAGCACTGGCCTTGTAATCATTAAGCCATCCTGATTACAAAGTAAGTTAAATCTTATAGTTTGAGTAACAGGTGAAAGAGGGGAGTTGTAGGCAGGCCCACATCTGTCTTCAATCTAGTGATGGCATGTCAGGGCACAAGCTGATCCCACCTAACAGTGGCAATCTAATGAAAATGTGTTTGCATGAATGAGGCCACCACAACAAGTCATGATAAAGCATGACTTATCTTAGGTCATAGTACTGACGGGCTGGGGATCAATAGATATAAAGGTATGTGGCTGTTTCCCAGTAGTGGCATGTCTGGTGGCAATAAAGCTGGCATTAGAACACCAGCCAAACAGAACTCAAGAATGATACAGGTTGGTATTGTGTGCATTTCTCAGGAAATAAGCTCTATACACAAGGTAGATATTTGAGAATCCCAAGAATAGTGAACATTCAATGTTTATCTGAGGCATTCCTGTGAATATGACACAAGAACATGTGTTATTAGGGATCAGGAGTCACAACACAAGAACAGCACAAGATCCTTTTGTAGGGCAAGCAGTTACTTTAAGTCTGATGGATCTCCTACTGTGGTGATTGATCGAACCCTACACAACAACAACAACAACAACAACAACAACAACAAACACACTGTTGCTGCAACTGGATGGTTCTACATCTTTCTTATTCAAGTTAAAAGCCATATCCACCAAAGCACATAAATGCTCAATGCCTTCTTGTTTCCATCATGCATAAATGCACTGATGGCTCATTGGTATAAAATGTAGACTCTATGGGCCTGTTAACCCGTCTTTAAATGAAGAAAATCAGAACTTGGAGTATAACTACAGCATACTGCATGGAGGCTTGGAGTACCAAGGTCCCATAGGCTTAGCATAGCGAAGGCTGTACCACCATGTGACAAGTGTTAGTAAAAGTACCATAAAACCTCCCGTATAAGCCTAACTCATGTATAAGCCATACCTAGACTTTGTGCCAATCCTATAAGCTGCTCCTGCGATATGATTATGGTGCTTTTAGTGCTCTACCACAGTAGCAAAAACCCTTGTATAAGCTGCACCCTGACTCTGGGCCAATCCTATAGGCCGCACCAGCGATCTGATTCGCTCACTAGCCCCGGATTCTACATGAGGTTTTACGGTTTTACTGAATAGCCTGGTGGTAACTCCTGCTGTTCTACTCCTGCCTCACACTCAGAAAAGTCAGTGCCATTGTCTCTAAAACCACCCTCACCTGAAAGTCAAGCAGCTTTCAGGAGAGGGTGGTTTTAGCGACAATGACGATGACTATTATGTGCTCTTGTATTCCTGGCTACGTGTCCCCCATTACAGCTCATCTCTTGGTTCATGTAGGTATCGATTTATGTATCAGCTCATGATTTATGTACACCTCCTCTGACACACTTATTGACTGATCACATTCTCATAGTGCATAGAGAAACGCAACAGCGTCAAAAGAGAGTCCAGGTTGTCTCCAGAATGACTCCCTTCTCTGGGGGAGCCCAGGCCGATTAAGAGAGCCTAGGTGGCTCCCTGGCTAACCTAAGGTAGTCACATAGCTGCCTGGCTCACCTAAGGGAGTCACATAAGGACCTGGACTCCCTTAAGAGGGGAGTCATTCTGGAGGCAACCTTGACTCCCTTTTAATACTGTTTCTTTTCTCTGTGTGTATATCTCGGCTATAAACATTGTACATAACCGGAAATAGTCCACTATTTGTACCAGAGGATTCATTTTGACCAGGGAACCTTTTTTCATCTGAAAATGTATCTCTTCTGTCCTCAAAACTGACATACATTTTGGATTTCTTATGATACCAAATACATGCACATGCAAGCCTATAACCAGTCCTACATGGTCTATGGACACCAATGATCTAGACATGGTAAATAATCTAATTGCTGAGGCAATCTGAGAAGTAGGCTACCCGATAAACATATTGTTATCTGGATTAAAAATAAATAAAATTGTAGCCTATTCATAAGGGTATCCACTCCTCTGGTTTTGTATAGACAGTCCTGGTAATGTCATTAATTGCATGGTCTTTTTTCCTCAGATGTCTAGTTTACTAAAGACTCTTACCTTTGTGGCTTGCTGACATTTGACCCCAACCAGGCAAGATGTTCATACCTGAAAGTAAAAGAAAAGGACATATTGTTAGATTTGTCAAAATGATAAGATAGTAGACTGGCAATACAACAAGAAGAAGAGAGTTCTCCCCTTGCCACGCTTGTCTCATCAATACGTCTCCCTGCATAGATGCGAATTCTATTGACTTAGACCTGAGTCTAACAACAGAGCTGGCTACTTGCCACTGCTTCATGACTAGAGGCTGTACCTTTAAACATGCATTACTAGTATTTACTGAAAAGGACTGAACGTGGAGATTTGATTTGATTTCTTAGAAAAGCAAGGATATTTTTGCGGATCAAGGGAAATACTCATATTTTGATTAGTTCAAAAAACACGGGATCCAAACTGCCTTCAGAAAGCTGGAAAGGAAAATTGAAACTGGGCAAGGAGAAAAACATTTGGCCATGGTTCTCATTTTGCCTTGTTATGGCAGGCGTCCTCAATGCATCTTTCTGAGCATTACCTTCATAACAAATTGTGATGCCTCAGCCTTGCTGCAAAGCTGCCAGAGACTTGATAAAATGGCTTGTTAAAAACAAAGATTGGGGTATTAAAACCTATGGATAATGTGTTCCCCCATATATATGAGTAAACGAAATATGGGAGTCAACGGCAGCACCTGGCACTATCCTGGTCAAGTGACTACAATGAATATCACATGGATTCGTTAATATTGTGTTATTGCCCAAAAGTAGGATTCAGCCGTCCTTAAATGGTAGACACACTTAAAATTCATCAAAAAAATCTTAAAACTGTGTGTTTGTTATTCCTCAGAAGAAACTCAGAACTACCGAATTGCTATTACCGGGTTGGATGGGCTGCTGTACCTCCGCTACTATACTCAAAACTAGATCTGAATCCTAAAGAGGACGCAGTAGTTGGATCCTTCCCTGTTGTTATGGGCATCCCTACAGCCAGCCCCAAACAACCCTACCACCACCATCCCAGTGGGCACAATATACAGCTGAACATTGAATCAATGTTGAGTAAACATTAAATCAACGTTGACAACCATCTGTCAAAGAGGGTCCTTTGGCAAGGCAAATTTGCTCATTCAACAAAGATCCTTAAAACCAATACTAAAGAGTGGCTGTAAAAACATACACCTTATAACCTCAGCCTACATTATAATCATAATTCATTGTAATATCAACAAGTAGTGGGGATTAGAAGTTGTGTTTGATATCAAGTTACGTATTGTTGGCTAGAAGTTGGCTGTACAATGAACCAAACCACAGCAGCGGATAACCTTTGTGGTGTCTCCACTCAGAGCCTGACCAACTGCCCTGGGTGTCACACAAAACATGCTTCTCTTTTTCAAAAGCAGCCTTCAAAGTTTATTAGCTACCCTGCAGTGTTTAGGTTAGCGCCATGAAATAGGGTTTTTATAGTTCAAATGACAAAGCACCTTACCCTTTTAGCCAATGGTTCATTGTGACATTTTACTGGAAGTGGCACATCATACAAAAACATTGCCATGAACAAGGATTCCCATTGTGTTCTGTGACAAGTGGCACATTGAATGAACAGAAACCTTTCCTGCTCTGCCACTGCAGGCAAGAAGGTGTGGGAGTCAATTACCCAGAGGCCGAATATCGACACCTTATTATTGGCATCACGTTATCTCTATTATTAAACCATTGTCTTTTTTCATAAATGTTCCTTGTGGCAATTGGCCTCCATGAAATCCCTCTATTTATGTGCTGCTGCCTTGAACATGAATTCCAGCTAAAGGATATTGTATAAATCAATAATTTCCACTATAAATTGGTGTGTTTTACCTATGATGCATTATTCTTGCATTATGACCTAGAGAGAAAATTGATTCTGTAGCTGAGAACATGTACTGAGAACATAAATCAATGGCACTGGGTGTTATGATGGTACTCAATAATGCCGCCTATACACTTGACTTATATGTGGAACATTCCCTTATGATAATTATATAAGTTGTAAGGTTGTAGAACAACACGTCAACTCCTTAGTCCACCTCCTGTCCACAAGGGGTAACCCCTATCAACTTTGTATGTTTTGTGACTGGAAACTAAGGCTGTATCTCATATAGTGTCAACTAGCAGCCATTTTGTTTTTTAAAAAGCTCTCTTTTTCTGAGCAGGAACACCAGGTTGTTGAGGGATGACTATAAGCTGCTTAGTGAGTGGGTGGAGACAGGTGAGCAGATGAGGAGGGTATGTCGGTTGAGGCAGCTTAGACCTAATTGTGTTGTTTATGTGAGACTCAAGGACTGAGGGAGGTGCCTGGATAAAGTGTACTTATGAGAGGCAGGTATATAAATATGGAGGCATAAACCTATGATGTTTTAACTAGATCACTTTCTAGATATCGAACGTCAATCTTTACAAGAGTATTGCAAAACTCATGGTTGTTGAAACCATCCTAGTTCCTATGACCTATCTACATCATGGCAGCTTGACCTAGAGGTAAAAGGTCACATGCTATACCAGTGTGTTCACAATACAACAGTGCAATGGACTACAATGTACTGTAGGTAAGCTCCTATCACTGTCTTTATGTGCTTGTGACTCCTGTGCTTTATCAGTTTATGTAAGGGTTGCTATTTCTGGTTGAGAAGAGGCAGGTTCAGTATCAGTGATAAAACAGTTTATTTCAGTTATTAATAGCATCCTGCATGCACCAGTGCTAGGTTTCCTGTCTGAGTTTACATCAGGAAATCCTGTCTGCCATGCTAAAAATGGCGGCAAGGGATTGGCAATATTCACTGTATTGGAATTAGCCTGAAGATATAACATTCCTTTTCTTGTCAACTAAAGGCTCCAATTGATGTCTTTATATGCTTGAAGCTGCTGACCTTCATCAGCTTATGCTAGAGCATATGGTTCTAGTGTCGCAGAAAGAGTTCAATATCAGCTATTTCTGGTGTGGCAGAGGCACGTTGAGCATTGTAATAAAACAGGAAGGACACAGCCTTGAGTCTAGGTAGGATGTAAAACAGTTTGCAGAAGTTATTAATAGCACATACTGCAGCCAACAGTGCTAGCTTTTCTGCCTGGATTTACATCAGTGAATGTTATCTGCTATGGTGCAGAAATGGCTGTAAGGGATTGGCAATATTCACTGAATTGAGGGTGACATTATAGCTAAGATCAAAACTAGGTTATCATTAAAACTATTGAGTTTAATTAAATTAGATTCATGGCCAAAGGATTATATTTCATATTTCATATTTCAGATAGGGCTTCTGCCTCATCCATCCCTGATAAATGTCAGCTGCAGAGAAGTCATAGCTCTTGTACTCGAGACATACACCACATTGAGCCTGACATTAAACAGTTCATCAATAGATTCCAGTTAGGGATGGACATTAATATTGAAGTGTACTTCGCTGAAAAACTGCACTATAATAATAATAATAACTATAACAGATTTTGAGATAATGGTCAAGGAAATAATGCATCTTAGTTTAGGTTTTACAAAAAGCAATTGCATGCTTTCCATTGCTGCGGGTGGCGGAAAGCCTCAATTTGTCCATTGTCATTCTCTACTTTCAGTTTGGAAGGACGAGACTGGAGCGCGGCAGAAAAAGTGACCAAGTCACATGATACTTCCTAATTAGCTGCCATTACCGGTGTCCTTTTCATTGGGGAAATTCATTAGCTGCATGATGAAATCTAAACCTTGAAGTAATGCGTTAAGTGCAGGGATAAAGTTTTGATAATTTTAGGGAGCTTTAGAATTCATTTCAGAAATCAATGAAAAAGCAGAAATATGTACTATATATTGGTGTTTCAAAGGAGCCAAAATAGAGGCACAGCCACAGGATATGATTACCCTAACATACCAGTTTTTATAGTAGCAACATTGGTATGTGGGCCTCTGAAGGTAAAGTCCTACACCCTACTGATGGCCCCTTCCATCCCCATCCCCATCCCCGTCCCCATCCCCATCCCCATCCCCATCCCCATCCCCATCCCCATCCCCATCCCCATCCCCATCCCCATCCCCATAAGAACTAGAAAAAGGCCCCTTAATTCAAGAAGACCATCAGAAACCCCCAAAAAAGGCCCCTAAATTCAAGAAGACCATGACAGCTAGAAAAAGGGATCTCTAAATTCAAGTCAACTGTCTAAACTAGAAAAAAGGGCCCCTAAATGCACTTCAACTGACAAAACCCTAAAAAAGGGGCCCTGAATTCACAATGATCATCAGAGCTAGAAAAAGGGCCCCTAAATGCACTTTAACTGTCAGAACTAGAAAAAAGGCCCCTAAATTCACAAGACCATCAGAAACCCCCAAAAAAGCCCCTAAATTCGCAAAGACCATCACAGCTGGAAAAAGGGATCCCTACATTGATTTTAACTGTCTAAACTAGGGCTCCTAAATGCACTTCAACTGTCAGAACCCCAAAAAAGAGCCCCTAAATTCACAAAGAACCTCAGAGCTAAAAAAAGGGCCCCTAAATTCTCTTCAACTGTCAGAACTAGAAAAAGGCCCCTAAATTCAAGAACACCATCAGAAACCCAAAAAAAGGCCCCTGAATTCACAGACCATCACAGCTAGAAAAAGGGATCCCTAAAAAAAAATAAAAAAGGGCCACTAACTTCACAATGATCATCAGAGCTAGAAAAAGGGCCCCTTGATTTACTTCAACTGCCAGAGCTAGAAAAAGGGCCCCTAAATGCACTTCAACTGTCAGAACCCCAAAATAGGGCCCCTGACTTCACAAAGAACATCAGAGCTAGAAAAAGGGCCCCTAAATGCACTTCAACTGTCAGAACCCCAAAATAGGGCCCCTGACTTCACAAAGAACATCAGAGCTAGAAAAAGGGCCCCTAAATTCACTTCAGCTGTCAGAACTAGAAAAAGGGCCCCTAAATGCATTTCAACTGTCAGAACCCCCAAAAAAGGGCCCCTAACTTTACAAAGAACATCAGAGCTATAAAAAGGGCCCCTAAATTCACTTCAACTGTCAGAACTAGAAAAAGGCCCCTAAATTTAAAAGAAAATCAGAAACCCCAAAAAAGGCCCCTAAATTCACGAAGACCATCACAGCTAGAAAAAGGGATCCCTGAATTTACCTCAACTGTCTAAACCAGAAAAAAGGGCCCCTAAATGCACTTCAACTGACAGAACCCCAAAAAACGGTCCCTAAATTAACAATGATCAACAGAGCTAGTAAAATGGCCCCTAAATGCACTTTAACTGTCAGAACTAGAAAAAGGCCCCTAAATTCACAAAGACCATCAGAAACCCTAAAAAAGGCCCCCAAATTCACAAAGACCATCAGAGCTAGCACGAGGAAGCCCTTTATAGGGAGCTCTGGTTAGTGGGAGCAGCTTTTGGTTAAGGGAGCAGCACACAAGTGCCTACTGTTGGCAGCCTGCAGGACGTTATACAGGGAGAACCTGTCAATATTCCCTTGCACCAATCACCTCAATCTTTCTCGTTACCGTATAAGCTCTTCCCCTCATCGGCTAGCGCAGGCCCAAGCTCAGTGCAGTTCAGAGCTGCTTGATGCCCCGTAATTAGCACCAGTGGGAAACAATAATAGAGAGCTGCTTCACATAAGACATCATCATTAAGAAGGGAAGGATAGAAGAGATACACACAAGATGTGGTGCCTGGGATTGTGGTCTGCAACAGTAGGATGTAGGGCTTTGTTAACGAAAGCAAAGTAAATCATCATGCTGACCCTATGGGTTGATACACTCCCAAAGGTTCTGTATTATACAGAAATGTTAGCATAAGCTATCAGGGCTGAATGACTACATCATGATGGCAAAAGGCATATCTCCTTAAAGCACAATCCAGCCTTTAACGTTGGACTGGGAGAACCTGTCAATATGCCCTTGCACCACTCACCCCAATCTTCCTGCTACCCTTACCCTCCCTTCATTGGTTGGCGTAGGTCCAAGCTCGGTGCGGATCAGGGCCACTTGATGGCCCTTAATTATCACTGGTGGGAGGCGATTACAGAGAACTGGTTCACAGGGGACCTCAAAAGGAGGGGCGAGGCTAGAAGAATTACACAGGGGATGTGGTGCCTGAGATTTTGGTCTTAAATGAAAGGATGCAGGGAAAACCATTCAGCATTGTTAAAGAAACCAAAGCAAATCAGTGGGGAGGAAATAACTGTTGGCTCTGCTACTTCTGAAGAAAACAGTATAATAATAATGAGAAGAAATACACTTGCATTACAGTACCTTTCATTCCGAATGATTCTGGACCCTGTTTTTGAAATTGGCTATTGGTATTTTGCTTCAACATGAAATTGCAAGGAAAGCAGAAGAACACCTTATTTTCTTATTTCAATTCAATCCAGACCCTGTCAGCTCTCAACTGCCATAAGAATGCAACACCACATAGAACCCTGCTGGAGAATAAAGGCCAAGAAATATTTCTTTACTCTGCCATGATCTTCATTTTTCCCAAGTTATTATAATAAATAAAAGGTTTCTTCTCATCCAATTGCCTGACAAACAATATGCCGCTTCATTGCAATAAAGACACTGCAGGTCTTTTAATCCTGTCCAACCTAAATAAGCCTCATCAAGGACCCACACAATCAGGTATTAATCTTCAGAAGTAACATGAAAACCGCCATGATTGCAGACAGTTTTATCACTCTTTATCGGGATCTGCAAACATCTGCCCTTTATCTCTATTTGAAATTTTGATAAAAGAAGAGATTGTTTGAATCATTCTCAATGGGATCATTCCTGTCATGTTAACTTTAAACCTTGGCAAAAGTTATAGAAAGGTGGTCATGGGAAGAGTTGGGTCCTGGTTAGCATATGTGTGTGTTCTTTGTAGCCGTCATGCTGCAATTCAAATAACCAACACTTTAATTTGAAGGCAACATCTTCATATTCCATACACATCACATGCCAGTAACTCATGTGAACTGCATTGTGCATTGGTATGATGCACCAATGCAGTGTCCCTAAGTAAGTCATACTGGTTCCGGACTGAAGTGAAGTCTGACTATCCTATATTGGAAAAATAAAGACCACTGTATTGCAACCTGCACACTCTAATCAAACTGTTGCTGAAAGTAGGTTCACTACACATTCTGCATCATGTTGGCAACGGGGTATTATATATAAAGACATAGTGCAGCACTTTGCAGCTCTTAAAGGTTTACCCCTTGAATGAAAGGGGCAGGTAGAAGTAAAGGGATTCAGGCAGCAGGCATTTGGCAGGTATCCAACTAACAGTCACATGCAGTTTCATCACTACATGCTCATGTAAATCAGGTCACAGCAACAAGCCTTGATAGAGCCCTGACCTAGTATAGGTCAGTATGGTTTAGGTGCTAGAGGGAGGAGAAGAGATCAATAAGTGTTAAGGTATGCGTCTCCCAATAATGGCATGTCAGGTGGTACACCCGGCTCCCAACAATAAGTCACCTTAAGGCTGATTGATCTCCTACTGAAGTGATCAATCTAATCCCAAACAGCAACATTTATGTGGGGGAAATGAAGCGTTTAGGGCCCCTCAGATAGCAGCAATGCTGCTGAGATGCAACTTAGGTGTTGGGACCAGCTTAGGTACAGACTGGGGGCTGCCGTTAAATGGGTTTACATTATTCTGATTGTCTATGGGTACAAATTGAGAGCTATGTTCACTAAAAGCACATTAATGCATCATGCCTTTTTGTCTTTATGATACATGAATGTAGCCCTAGTGAATAACTCATTGACCATAATGGAGACTCTATAGGCTTGAAACACTCCCCTAAGGATGTGTTGCTATAAGGAGCAGTGGCCTGGTGGTGGGAGCCCCTGCTGCCTCCAGTGTATTGTGTGTCTGTATGAGCTACATGACTATGGGTCCTGCAGGTACTTACTGATTTATAAACCAGCTCATGATCTATGCAGAACTCCTCTGACACACTTATTGATTGATCACATTCCCATGCAGTGTACTTTGGGTCAATAAACATGACATTGGTTTGAATTATTTACTTAGGAATTTCTCTTGAAGAGGCAGCCATTTGTGACCATCAAATGTATCTTCTCTATCTTAACTTAAGACATGCTTTTTGGTATAGTGTATGAAATCAGATATAACCAAGCATCAATCAAGCTGGAAGAGCACTGTGAAAATCTCCCAGGTCTCCATGTAGTGAGTTAGGAGGTACTTCCCCTAGCTGAACCAATGAATTGTAATGATACAATATAACTGTTCATTTTACGCCACTTGCAGATACAGTTAAAACGAGGGGTTTGCATGGTAACATAGGGGTGGCCATTACTTAAATTACTTAAGCATAGTAACTTTGTTTCTAATCAGTGCAGTTTTTTGTACCATGAAGGAGAAAAAGGGCAAACACACTATTTCGTCCAGAGAAAGTTGCATCCTGAAATCAGTCAATATGCACTGAGCACCCTGCGCAGCCCTCCTTGTGTGCCAGCTTAATACCAAGGGGGCCACAGTCTGTCTGTGAGTGTGCATGCCATCACAGTTTTATAACCGTGAGTTGGCCTTCAGCAGCCGTCCTGTGGCCACCACCTATTGGTGCTGGCCGTACCTCAGTAGGAGCCCCCCCGGGGAGGCTGCCAGCACCGGGTCTCCTTCTGAGGTAGTTGTGTCCTCCACTCTGTGTGGCTGATATTCAGTCAATGCCCACAGGAACTGAGGCAAATGTTAACCTTTGGTGGCCACAATAATAAAACCAGGTTTTCTCCAATAGCCAGGAGTATATGGGTACCATACATTGTGAATAGGAACCCAGCAGCCTGATACCTACAGGATAGATATTATATTTTTTTAAAGTGCATTAATGTTATATGTAATATGTCCTCAGTCGATATTAGCTTGATGCATTAATTTAGCCCAGTGCTGCATTCATGTATCATGCCAATGGTTCAGGAGCGTATCAACCCAATAGGGTCTGCATGATGCTTGGGTGCTCACTGGTGAGTTACTCCCGCCAGCTTAGCTAGCATCATTACAATGTAGGTAAATATTTAAGAACTATGCCAAAATAATAGGTCTATATTAGGAACATATATCCATGAAGTGCTTTACTTCTTTCATGATTTAAAAGTGACTGTGGACCAAAAATGAACAGTGACACTACAACTGAGCTGCCTGCTGCTGTTTTGTGTTCTGAGGCTGAACAAGTGAAATGTTAAATTCTGATTATTTCCTTCTTTTGGCGTAGCAGCACCTAAACACTGACTCCCACCAAACACTTCCCCACTTGCTTCACTCAATCACCTCATTCCTTAATTATCCTCAGGATCCTTCCCAGCTTGCTGCCCAGAGGGGATCAAGCGCCACTTAACCCTTTAAGGCCGACCAAAAATTTCTTTTTCTGGTGATGGGGGCGAGACATTTTCACAGGAACTACCCCTAGGGCCGAGCCTTTGCTGATTCCCATAGAGTTATGTCGACTATAGTCGATGCTCGGCCAGCCATGGTGTCGACTATAGTCGATGCTCGGCCAGCCATGGCGTCGACTATAGTCGATGCTCGGCCCTAAAGGGTTAATGCCTGTTAGCTAGCACCAGGAGGAAGCACTAGGTATCAGCGGGAGACAATTATGGACAAATCCTGTTTTACAGGCCTTTAGATCTTGTGTTGTATAGTTGCTACTTTATTAATTACCGCAAACTGAATGAAGGTGGGGCATGAGCTTGCACTGCATTCTACACACTGCCATCCATGGTGGACTTGACGTTGGGAGTCAATGTATGGTTTAGGTCGCCTGATCTTTGGGAAACAATAACATGTGAAGACTTCAGAATATACCAATCACAAGGTAAAATCCCTAAAAAAGTTTCCCTTGAAAGACAAGCTTTGAACTCCCTCAACACATTTACAAAATTCTATAACTCCCACCAATCAATACCCCTCAGGTTTTGGGAGTTTACCCCCCCCCCCCAAGACTTTATCTACATTCCGCCATCCCACAGACTACACTTATCCCACAATGCATTCTGGTCTGGTACACAGTGGCGCCACCTGGCATATTCCTGGTCATGTGACACTAATCAATATAACCCAAATCCTCATTACAATATTGTGGGTGCCTCTGGGTGACATCATCCAGGGACAGTGTGCTGCAACGCCTTTATATAGGGCTAATAGAGGGGGTCAGGTAATATGGTGTAAGAGAACTGAGGGGTAATTATGGTGCCGGATGTGCTTAGATCTATGTGAATAGATTTGGCCGGCACAGACACTCGTCTGGTTACTGCATGGTTACTGCATGGTGTCTGGCAAGGATTATAGTAATCTATTTCTCTTATAGTATCCCATTCATTAATCATGAATTGATTCTGTGGGCTGTATCTGTTGTTCACTGTGTATCTGCTATACATCTACACCTTATATGCTATACTTTAAACGTTGTTGGTGAGAGTAGTCTGAATTTTTTATCTTGAACCATCATCTAAAACAGACAGCTATATATAATGAATTACCATTTCCCTAAAAGGAATCTAAATGATATCCAAATACAACCACTAAAATACTTAAATGTCATAAGCGACATTAAACTATAGATGTTAGTTGACGGTATCTACTACGTCTTCTTATATTACAGCCAGCTACACAGTCTGATACTAAACTAGCTTCATAGCACTGCCAGGACACACATGTGGGGAAGGGGAGGTGATAGGTATGCAGGAGCAGTCTAATGATGTAAACCCCAGGTAAACAGTCCTAAGATGAATAGGCGTCTTACAAAAGGGATGCAACTGTCAGACAAACACACATGGGCAGTGCCAAAATGGGAGTGCATCATGCTAACCCTTTTTTGCCATGATGCTAATTCAGGATTGGTGGGTTAACCCATGGACCTGCTTTCATGAATTCATCCTGATGTCAAAGCACATAGTTTGAGGCCTTAAAGAGTAAAGTATGATATCCCACGACCAAGGGTGTGCTGCACTCAGGTACCGCTGTCCTTAAACAGTTAACTGGTAAAGTATGACATCGCACTCAGTAGCTGCTATAACTATTACAGGATATCCAGCAGGGCCTGGTGGTAAGGTCCCTCTTTAGTTCTACTGCAGTGAATGCTCATCTGCAGAAAGGGTTTCGTACATAGCCGGCAAACTGCAATTTGCAAACAAGGTCTCTGCTCAAACAAAATAATTCAATTTACCATTCAAAGAATCAGAAATCCTCATGTTTTAATCTGATTTAAAACCCTGCAGGTATCATCTTCTGCAGGAAGCTGTTGAGGAAACAAGAAACGAGCTTTGCCATGTAATTATTTCACTGTGTTATTTCAGTTAACAGACCTTCTCTGCCTAATGCGGACATTTTCTCAGCACATAACTTGGCAAAAAATATGCCAAGCAAAGGCAGTAGTTTATTGTGGCTTCAGACAAAAATAATCCTCCTTCTTGGCCCCTATCAATATTAGTACATAAACCACATTAATAAAAGTCTGGATATCCCCCCAAAAAAAGTTTGGTGCATTATCTTATCAATCTAGCTGTTCAAAATGTTAGTGTCTTTGGCATCAATCTATAGTTTTTATCATTTATAGTAATGTGGAATGACATGGCATTAATTGATTCAAACACATCAGACTTTTCATCAGACTGTTTTTATTTTCACCTGGAACGGTACAACAGGGAAATAGAATTGAGATACAAAGCCAATTTGATCATACAAGATATGTGTGGTGACAGGCTGGCATTACTTTAGTTATGACAGAGTGCCTGATATCTCATGCAGATTTCCTGGAAGCTAGAATGGCTGGAACAACAGCTTGTAATGATCTCTATCAGGTTTGCTATTACAAATGGCATATAAGTTATCAGCTTGTAATGATTCCTGTCTGGGTTTCTATTACAATTGGTATATAAGTAATCCCTGCTATTCATCATGGCTTGATCCCCTGATGTTAATCTACTGTTCAGGTTACATACTGCATGAGTGCTGGCCCTCTAGTATTCCACTCCTAGCACTGCACACAGACAAATCCATTGCTGACATTCCATGTTATATGGAACTGTCATTTCAATTTATTGACAATGATCCCCAAATGAATCTCAGAGTAAGGTACCTTCAGACTACAGTGGTTAGAGTAAAAAATCTGTGTGCTGAAAAAAACTTGTTTTATGTCAGACAGAGAGGTAGATGTTTTGGTGTATTTTGGTGGTAGTATGAACCAGCTTGCACCTTTTTGGAGCGTTAACCAAGAACCGCTTTGTCCTGAGTGTCAAATAAAAACAACCTTCAAACTTAATTTTCTATCCTGCAGTTTCAATGTTAGCTCAGAGGAATACTTACAAAAAAAATTTAATCCGATGAATCACCATACCCTTTAAGGGAATGGTTTACTGTGGCACATTTTTCTAAAGAGGAGTAAAGTGCTACTTCATGGTTGTAATAATAATACCCCCAGGCTTTATACAAATACATTAACTAACACTGGTTTCCCTCCACCAAACTTCACTTGTCTTATTAAACAAATATGAAATGCTCCAACTAACATTCAATGCAGGTGCTATTGTTATCCATTTTATTCCTATTATTGAATATCTGTATTGCCTATGTGACAATTGGTGCATTGAATGAACAAAAAACTTTTCCTGCTTCTTCACTGCATCCATGAGAGTGTAGGAGTGAATTATCCAGAACATCTAATTATTAACCAAAAAGCAATAGATAATAGCAAATACAATTATAATAAAATATAATTTCAGATTTAAGATATTATTTAGTTGTCTGTTTTATGCATCGCTGATAAATGTAAACTACCGGTTGTGGAGAAATCAAAACTAATAAAGATAAACCTTTTATACCAATAATAAGTTGATTAGTAAACACAACCACAACAAAAACTAAAACTCCAGAAGTGGGATGTACACCATATGGAAGGATCACTTTTAGCTGCATCATAATCTACAGGTCTATATTCATGCCTGTATCAATGGTACATCATATTATGTGTTGACTTCTAGAGACCACAGTAAAAACACAATGCACTTCCAAGGGAGTGGCACATTTGGTATCTTCGCTTCCACTCACTGAATCACCTTTGAGCTTCCATTTTGCAAAGTGATATTGACATTTTGTATATTTATCAGATGACCTTTGTGACCTTTGTGGTTAGCAGAAGTAGATCTACACTGAGACCTTCGAGGAGTATGTTGGATGTATAAGTAATGTGCAACTCCCTTATGCTCCTTTTTAATTCCATGCAGGTTATTGGTTTTGCATGGAGGAGATCGTAGGGCCTGACCCTATTCACTAACACCTGCATGGAGGAGAGCAGTATGACTCTAATGTCAGAGTTATGGGGATGGGGCTTGGAGGTCTTCCAGTCAGCAACATTAGGACCAAGGGGTGGTAGCTGGGGGCCTTAAAGTAGATAGAGGAGGAGGCATAGGGGGAGGAAGAGGAGGAGGAGGAGGAGGAGGAGGAGGAATATAGAAGGGGGAGGAGGAGGAGGAGGAGGAGGAGGAGGAGGAGGAGGAGGAGGAGGAGGAGGAGGGGGAGGAGCAGGAGGAGGAAGGGAGAGGAAGAGGAGGAGGAGGAGCAGCAGGAGGAGGAAGGGGGAGGAGAGAGTTGTCTCAGTCATATTTCAATGTAAGATCAGCGCTCTATGCGGGGTTTGATTAAGGTGGTACCTCAGTGCCTCATGCCACATTTCAGAAAAAAACCTCAAAGACTCATTCGCTGCCGCACTCCAGTAGGATATTCTATCCAAGATATTTTTCTACATGGGATATAATTGCAAATTGTACTGTAATTGATTCATGATTCCGAAATGTGTACTTGTTAAAAATGATCAGTTTAATTACCTCAACTTTAATTAATTAAATCTAACTTTTACATGATTGATAACGATACTTTGCTTTCAGATTGGAAGGATAGAATTGACAATTGATTGTGAAACAAAAAGCAATCACATAACGTGATATTAGTAATTAGCTACTGGTGTCTGTTACATTGGTGGGATTCATTAGCCACAAGCTGGAAACTGATGATTGGAAGAACACCCTAAAATATCATAACACAGGATACTTGGTGACTTCCAACACTTAGACTTATACAATGGCTTCCCAAGGGTGTGGCACCTTCACTTCACTTACACTTAGGGTAATACCCTCTCAGTTACACTTTGTATCATCTGTAACAACTCAGTATGTGCACCTAAAGCAGTACTCAACATCAATACACTGTAACAGGGGTAGGGGTGGTGTTTGCCTTTGTACAAGCCTTGAAATTGGTTAGGTAATAGTCCTTATCTGTCTCAGAGTACATCATGGACAATTACTCATACAGCTCATATAGAAGTAATTGTTGAATTTCCCAAATTCCCATATTGGTACTGGTGAATCACTCTGTGTAGGACTAGTTGAACATGTCACATCTGCTAGACCTTACTTGGCGCCACAATGGAACATATCTACACTATGATTACCCCTGTATAACACTCAGATACCAATATTCATGCAGCTGGCCTTGTATAACAGTTCCTTAATCTGGTTACCCCACTGTGTCAGTGTTTCTATTCCAGGGATTCCAAGTGATCCATGTCATTCATCAGTTTGTGATACCCTCATGTTAATCTGTTTATCATGTTGTGTCCTACATGAGCCCTTGTACTCTACTGTTCCATTTACATCCAGCTCTTACCAACATGGAGTAGTCATGTGATAGTGTTATTTGGATGTGCCATTGACCGTTGACATTGATTATTCAGATTATCTCACAGTTGTCTAACCTCAGAGTAAAGGTTGCAAATACAGAGAACTGACAATGACTGTGAGTAGAAAGGTGTGATAGAGCAGGTTCTTTTTTTTTTTTGTTTTTGAACATGTTTATTTGCAACAATCAATCTTTACCATACATCTGCGGTGCTGCATGAATGATGAACTTAACCTAACATTACAGTTGGTGAATGGGCTTATCTACGCAGCTAGAAGCAAATTTTAATCAATTTAAATTTAAAAAGAAGCTGTTGATCAACCTTTTTCTTTCCTTAAAGTTCCTTAAAAGGGAGGTTTTATGCAAGTCAGGGTATATGCCTCCTAATGCTAAGCATGTTAACGTAATCTGTGCAATTTGCAAACTGACATTGAATATGAAGATAGTATACTCTCTCCTGCCATAAATCAGCCGTACAGTACATCAGCAGGTTGTAAACAGATGGCAGTACGGCATCCCCCGATAAGCCTGCTAGACCACAATATCAATGTATATTATGTGTGTGGTGTATGGCGCTCTTTACCCTTCACTGTATGCTGCTAGTGCAGCCCCTAACCTGTAATTAGGCACAGGGAGGGACAACCCTCTCCTCTCACATGCTGAAACACAACCTGTGCACAAAGGTAATCTCACATCATCTATCGACCCCCAGTCTGTGGCTGCAATATCTACACCTCTTATAAACTGTGATACAAATCACATTGTGCTATACTTTATATTGTTTTGAAGGATTACCTTTGCTTCCCTCTTGCCCCACTACACATGTTATGTTGCACTACCTATTAAAGCCTTGACTACCATTCACTTAGGAGAACTACTGATATCTTATAACTTATATACCGTATTCAACGTAATAAGCGCACACAACCCGTTTTGGGCCGATTCTGATACTAGAAATAACCAAACATTTCTAAATTTTTACCCCAATTAGACTCTTAACTACTAAAAGGTGTCCATAATAATTATTTTCTGTAGGGTGTTCTCTACTATTTTCCCACAAATGGCAGGAGCAGCTTCCCCAACTCCTTACTGCAGCTAAGAGGGAGGAGTGTAGGTTACCTGGAGTTGGAATATAAACATCTTGTTATTGGCATTAAGTTGGTACTAGCATAAAAACCATCATCCCTTTTCTTAAGGTTTCTGTGTGACTATTAGCCTGCATGATGTCCCTTTACATTTGCTGTTTCTATGAATATAAGTTCCAGCTGGGAGTGATAACAAAACCCTGACCATTATACACTGAGAGTAAGCATATTTGTGTCAATCAGGAGCTCCAAACGGTGTCTTTATATCCTTGAGAAGTTCAATATCAGCTAATTCTGGTTTAGGATAGGCAGCTTGACAATTGGAAACGGACCAGGCAGGATTCTGGGAAGCATGTTAACTGTTTGTGGTTTTAATAGCATTCTGCAGCAAACAGTGCTAGGTTTCCTGCCTAGTGTTACATCAGAGAATTCTGTCTGCACCCTCAAAAATGTGAGAGTCATTGTCACTAAAACTACCCTCACCTCAGAGTCAGCCAGTGCCTGACCCTAAGGTGAGGGTAGTTTTAGCGACAATAACTCTCACTTTTATGTGTGTGTGCAACCATGCTAAAATGGCTGTAAAGGATTGGCAGTATTGACTGTGCTGGGATTAAGTTAGAATGTATCGGTCCTTTTTTATCAACTTCTTTTTTCTAGAAGCTGCAATTGGTGTCTTTAAGCCATTAAGACTGCTGACCTTTACCACCTTATGTCTGAGCACCTATTTCTGGTGTAGAAGAAGGAAGTTTAGTATCAGCTATTTCAGGTTTAGAAAAGGCAGGTTGAGTATTGATAATGAACCAGGAAGAACTCTAGGAAGGATGTAAAATAGTAGCGTAGCATCTATTCATAGCACATCCGGCAGCCACGGTGCCAGGTTTCCTGCATTGTTTTACGTATTAAGACTGAAACTATAGCTGAGCTCAACATCAAGTCCATGATTAACTTTATTAAGTTTAATTACTAGGTAAATGGAAAGCCATTTGCACAGAATTAGAACTCTGGAATTGGCGATATACACCACATAGGGCTTGACATTACAGGATCATTAAAAGATCAAAGTAAGGGATGGACGTTGATAATGAACTTTTGTTGGAAATTATTCCTAGAATAGGTCATGGTGAAGATAACTATTGATAATTCTACAACGACTGTAAAACAAAGCTAAAAATCTTTTTGCATTTGTGCAAATGCTGAGCTAGACATTTAACATCGACAGCTGTGGCTATGTTTGAAAGAATAAAGAAGACAAAACTCCAGTTACTACCCAAGCCTTATGAACGGAACAGATAGACATTTGATAGTCATATATAATACTTTGTGCATTGTTAGACGTATGGTCTAGGTTTTTCTACTCACTATGTCCAATAAAGGACCATCCATGTTGTTTAATGTATAGCGTAGTGATTATGCATCTATAGGGGAAGGATACCTACTACAATAAGTCACCTCAATGAAGAAATGTCGTAACTGATAATTTTCAAACTTAGCGGAGAAATGTTGTAACTGCTTTGTCATGATCATGTGACTATAGATAACATTTAATATGATCTGGCTAGATATGATCTCTGGGTATGAAACTACTGTGTAAACGAAGATAAAATGCCATACCTTTGCTATTTCATTTATGAGAGTTTTCTGAACACCGCTATGTTTCAGATATATAACCCTCATTCTGCCATCATTGCATAGAAATAAAACATAAACAGCCCTGTAGAACAGGTATCAGTTGTAACAACTGCAGTTTAACAGCTCAACTCATACCACTTTGATTCTAGCACCAAAGTGGCAGATTACACTGCACTGACCTCTGCTGGCCATGAGCACGTCGCTGAGTGAAAGTTAACAATGTTAAACTTATGAACGAATCTTGTCCGAATCTCAGCCCATTTATATCAGTGGAATACATGTTTTATATATTGGACATTTACTGGTAGCGTAGTATTGGATCAAAGAACAGTCTTGAACATACACTTTATAGATATCTCATTATGGAGTGTAACATTGCATTGCAGCCGGCTAAAAGCCTTAATTTGTCAATTCAGCCATTGACGTTCTCCACTTTCAGATCGGAATGATGAGATTGTTCGTGGAGCGCGGCAGAAAAAGTGACCACGTAACGTGATACCTCCTAATTAGCTGCCATTACTGGTGTCCGTTACATCGGGGAAATTCATTAGCTGAGGAATAAAATCTTAATGCTGATGTGTTAAGTGCAGCCATTGGCTTTTCATTATTTATTGAATTGAGAAAGATGAAGTTGGAAAAGTTATGGTTATTTTACTTCTTGTAGTTGACGGAGCAGCTATGTATTCATGAGAGATTTTGTTTTGAAATGTTCAAATTTTAGTTCTGATTTACAATTTCTAATATTCATTCTGGATGGTCAATTTCTAGTGTTCTAGAACTTACAGTTCTATGGGCCTTTAGTGTTTCTTATTCATTATGCAAATATCATATATATATATATAAACAAGATTTGACTAAATCAGTGATTCGATGGCAAGTATATATATAATACAGAAGCAAACTAAAGACACATTCCCATGATGTGATTCTACAAACACAGTTGACGATACATGGAGCCAGTGTTGGAGTATCCTGTCTAGATTTATTGGCAAGAGGCCTGATTCTGTCAGCTTACTGTAGTACATCAGTTTTCCCCCCTGTAGCTATATTATAGCTATAAGACTTACCCTCTGCCCCTGTCCTTCCATCGTGCTGTGGTTTAGTACCCATCCTCGTATACACAATCGATCTCGTAGTCCTTGTAGTTATATATATACAGAGGGAGAGCGTTATCACTCTGTAAGGTATCTAGGGGTGGGAGCCCTGACAGATGCTTCGGTAAGGGTACTCTCTATCAGCGTATGGTAAGGTTGTTTCAGGTATTAATCCAAGTTGATTTCTTCTATTGGACTCAGTAATAATCCAATGTATTCTGCTTCAGAGTTCAGACTTAGTTAACATAGGCACACTGTAGATACCAGTTCAGCTTACAATGTTCCCAATGCTGCCGCTGCTCTCTCTGATTCCTCAGTAGTATGTACCTACAAGGCACCAAGTCCCAGGTGTGGGTGTTGGTTCAAAGGACCGCCTACTCCTCATATACCACAGGCCACATCAAAACAGGCATACAGCACAAATACACCAGGGGCACTCAGCTACAAAGGGGGTGGCACTGCTTTGGTGTCTTGATATGGGTTAAGGTTTCACTCTGTTAGTGATATGAGTAAAGGCACATAGGCATCAATGGAAATAAAGAGATGAGAGAGACTAAGAGGGATAATAGTTGCCTCAATACTCTAATGGCGCTATTTCTGTACATATATTTTCTTTAGAAAAATTCCCTTTATTTGTTAAAGGACTGTGATATTCTGACACCAGTAGCAACCCACATCAATGGCTGGTTGTATTTTCAAATGTGAAAAGAATCCATCTCGTAAAAAGCGCCGACCATTACTCCCAGTGCCAGCTCTATCATGGAGCAGTTACCACTATAATGGATAACCTGCAGCACGCTGTGTATTATGTACCACCCGGGGCTCATCTGTCACAACACCTTATAGGGGCTGGGTGCAGCTGTACTGGGACAGCACAGGGCAGCTGCTGATGTACAGACTGGGGGGAACAGCTCAGGGTGAGTAGCAGTTTAAGGTCTCAAGGTAGCACTCAGGCTAGGTAAGGGGAGTGGTTCAGGGAGAGCCCTTTAGCATTGGTATCTCTTATTGTTTGTAGATTTAGATTATTTACATGTAATGCTGAGTGGCACAGAATGTGTGAATGCCCAGGAGCAGCAAGACATCCCTATTGCCATGTAACTATGGCAACTGGTAGCTTGATCACAAGTTCATCTTCTTAGTTATCCGCACATTCAAAGTATCCTAGTATGCTAGGTGCAAGAGAAGTGAGCCCTGTAGCATAGTAGAAAGTAGCATGCTTTTAGTAATACAGTAGTATTGTAGGGGGCACCACCATACAGCAGATTCACCAGGCTGGTGGTCATGTCCCAAATATGGGGGGAGTAGTTAGAACGCTAGGAATAGAACAGCAGCTCGAGGAGAGCTCCGAGGGAGAGTTGCGGGGATCGGGTGGCTGAGTGTAGACGTGGTCCTGAGAGGATAATGCAATAAAACACCAGATTGCAAGAACTTGGATTGTTGTCATACATAACATCATCACAACGAGAAGTACATCATCACAACACGACATTATAACAATTGGTGCCGAGTTCCCAGGATTTATCCTCTCAGGATTAACTACTCATCTCTGGATTAAATACTCTTCTGTGCTAATCTCTACTAATTGTGACAAGAGCAGGTAGTATACAATAACCCCCCCAAAGATGAACAAGGAACTGTGAGTACACACTGTGATCATCTATAGACTATGAGACTATGACAAGTTTTGGAAGCTGTGTTGGGAACAAGAAGAACAGCTATTGAACAGTTATGATGTATATGTAATATTGTATTTTGTAACAATAATCATAATCATTGAATGTGCATGAGGATTTCATACAATATTTTATTCTTTTAATTTGATAAAATCTTACTACATGTATATTATCTGCATGTATCGGCACATTGTAAAGGGTAGCGAAGGGATTCTGCGGAGTCAGAGCTGGTTGCAGTGATACGAGACGATACAACCCTTTAACATTAGTGCGGCCTTTATCTGTCTTCTGTCTGTGAGCAGCTCCCAGCTGGTGCAGTGAGCAGCTCCTCCTATCAGTTCTGAGTAGTATAGGAAAATTGGGCTTTGCTGCAGGGAAGGTAGCACTGGAGCAGGAGGCAAAGTAGTATATGAAATGAAGCTTTGGAGCAGGCACATAGGTATATAAGGCAGTATAGAGAATACAAGGGGGTATACATAGGTCAAAATCAAAGAAAACAAAATGAATCCTGAGGTAGAAAGGGAGCTACAAAGCAGGGAGCTTATAATAAAACAGCTCCAAGAACAAGTACAGGTCCAGCAAACTCGACAGGCACAGTTGGTTGGCCAACATGAGGAGGCTGTAGCTCAACTAAGGGGAGAGCTTGGTAGGGCTCAGGGGGCTCAGAGGGAAGAGAGTATGGTTGTAGGGTTGAATAAATTAGTAGGGGAGCTGGTTACCACCCAGTTGCTCCAGAATATACCCCACTATTCTGGCGAAACGAAAAAATACAAAGAATGGATAAAGTCCATTGAACGAAACGCGAGCGCTGTGTCCGAGACGGGAATTTCCAGGAATCGACTAGCTGCACAGTCCTCAAAAGGAGTAGTAGGTGAGTTCATTCATAGATATTTGCGTGACCAGCCTGGTGTAGATTGGGAAACACTGAAGGAGGAATTGGCCGTCCGTTTTGGGGAGGTCATAGACAAAGCTCATGCAAAAAGTCTACTGAGAAGAGTGACTCAGCGGGAGAATGAGAGCGCTACAGTTTATGGCGAGAGGATTTTGGAACTAGCAGAAGATGCTTATCCAAACACTGACCTCAATTCACCTGTGGTTGCAGGTCAAATGATAGAAATCTTTATCGACGGGCTCCGCGATCAGCGTTCAGCGCAAAAGGTGCTGCGAGGGGTAAAGAACAAATATGTAAAGACTCTTACAGATGCTGCGACCATTGCAAGAGAGGAGTCAGAATTCCAAAGGAGTTTGCTATTGCGAAGAAAGGAGACTCCCATGGAGGTGGACGGAATTGGGAGCAAAGAATCTGGTCCAGGAAGATTCAACGGGGGGTATGAGACAACTTTACAGTGTTTTAACTGTAACGGTGCTGGGCACTTTGCACGGAATTGCACGCAGCCCAAGAAATGTTACGTCTGCAATAGGCCGGGGCACTTGGCAAGGGACTGTTGGTTCAACCCCACACGAAGACAGACAGCAGCGCAACCAGCGACAGGGCAAGTCTCCTCTCAGCCGCCCGCTCAGTTTTCACGAGGAGCACAAGCTGCTAACTATAGCCAACAGGGAAACCAAAGGGGTTCCACTGCCTATCCGCCCCACTAAGTGGAACCTACAGCCGAGAAGAAGAAGATGGGCGAGAAGGAAGAGTTATTACCTTGAAGGAAGATCAGGACTCTAGGGCATCATGCAGAATATGTATAAACAAACAGCGAACACGGGCATTGCTTGATACAGGGGCACAGATTTCACTTATGACAGTGGGCTTCTTTAGACAGATCATGCGACGACAGAACGTGAAAGTTCACAGGTCAGATGCCATTCTCATTGCAGCCAATCAGAAAGAAATCAAGAATTTGGGTGAAGCAGAAATCCTATTCAATGTCGGAGGTATTGAGTTGAAACATCATTTTCATATCGCAGAGGATCTAAATTACCCAGTTATTTTGGGGTGGGATTTTATCAGGAAGAATGGTGTGACAATTAATGGGGAGAACCAAACCATGCGATTAAAAGATCGAATTATTCCCCTGCAGGATAATGAAGAGGTAGCCACACTTGTGAGATTAACAGACGATATTGTACTACCCCCTCAGACAATTGGAATGGCCCAAGGAAGGCGAGCAAGAATGACAGGCCATGAAGATGGTCAGTACATCTGTACAGGAATTCCTACAGGTATGCTGGCAAAGGAACCTGGCCTGGTTGTCATGAACACATTGAACAATGTGATTAAGGGCAGGACGCTTGCCGTAAATATAGTTAATTCAACAGGTAAGTCATACACCTTGAAGAAGGGCACCGTTGTTGGAAGAATCGAAAGGGTGAGTGAAGTTAAGGATACAAATGAAGAGAAGAGGCCAAAGAACTGTGAGGGAAGTACAGTAGAAAGAAAAAACCGCAATCTCAATGGCTATAAGACGCTTGATGAGCTGCTACAAGAGAATGATGACTTATTCGCGAAGTCTGACTTAGAACTTGGGAAAACACATCTCCTTGAGATGGAGATAGATACAGGGAATAATGCCCCTATTGGTCTACCCGCATATCGAGCCCCTCTCAGCAGGAGGAAAATCATCGAAGAAAGGATAGAAGAATTACTTGAGGCGGGGATGGTGACTAAAAGTCACAGCCCATGGTCTGCCCCTGTGATATTCGTCTCCAAGAAAGATGGTGGAGAACGGATGTGCATAGATTACAGGAAACTAAATGATGTCACCAAGAAATTTACATGGCCGTTGCCTCATATTGACGACCTCCTCGCGGGTTTCCATGGAGCAAAGGTGTTTAGTACACTTGATTTGAGGTCCGGGTACTATCAACTGGGAATGAAGAGTGAGAGTGACAAGGAGAAAACTGCCTTTGTTACACACTATGGGCTCTTCCAGTTTAATGTGATGCCTTTTGGTCTGTGTAATGCCCCCGCAATCTTCTCAGAAATGATGACGGAAGTCCTCAAGGGAATTAACGGAACATTTGTTACCAATTATCTCGATGACATCATTATCTGGTCATCAAATGAAAAGGAACATCTGCAGCACCTAGCCATAGTCTTTGACAGGTTGAGACAAGCTGGGCTCAAATTAAAGAGAAGTAAGTGTGAGTTTCTTAAAGAAGAACTTTCTTATCTTGGGCACACGGTAACTGCCACGGGAATCAAACCGCAGACCAAGAAAATTGAGGCGATTAGGGATATGCCGGTCCCAGAGAACATCACAGATGTGAGGTCATTTGTCGGCATGACTTCATATTACCGCAGATATATACCAGAGTATGCCACGGTGGTAAGGCCTTTGACCGAAATTACAAAGAAAAATGCCACCTACAAATGGTCAACAGAATGTCAGGAAGCCTTCGAGAAATTGAAGCAGGCTCTTATCAATCCACCGTTATTGGCGTACCCAAACCTCAACCAGGAGTACTTTGTTTACACAGACGCTTCCGACACAGCCGTTGGAGCCGTTTTGATGCAACAGCAAGATGACATACTAAAACCCATCGAGTACGCATCCTCACAACTAAACACAAGAGAACAGAAATGGCCAACCATTGAAAAGGAGGCATACGCTATAATTAGTGCGGTAAGGAAATTTAAGGCATACCTTTGGGGTGCGAAGTTCACCATTCGTACTGACCATCAGCCGTTGCGGTATATGTTTCGATCTGAAATGAAGAACGTGAGAGTTCAAAAATGGGCCATGGAACTCAGTGAGCTAAATTGCACAATTGAGTATATCAGCGGGCCGAAAAATAAACAAGCTGACTTCTTGAGTCGACTACGTGCTGTCAATGTAATTAATTCCAATCGTATTCAGGTGGAGATGAGTGAAGACGAAGACCTGCAACGTTCTGACACAGAAGAGCCAGTCCCAGAGCTAACACTAGGGTCCATACCTTTGGACACAAGAGCCGAACAAGAAAAAGATGCAACACTTAAGAAACTGGTGAAGGATTCCCGATATGTTGTTCTGGATGGAATACTGTATTATGTATCAGAGCGTCCCGATCCCGGTCTGAAAGTGGTCATTCCGAGACAGCTCCGAGGAATTGTTTTGCAAGAAATGCATGACAACATGGGGCATATGGGTATAGAGAAGACCTATAACCAAATCAACAGAGATTATTTCTGGCCGCACCTTTTTCGCGACGTGGCTAGGTATGTGGCGAAATGCGTGACATGCAACTGCCAAAAGCTTCAGAGAATAGTACCACCCTTGGGGGAGATGGATAAAGTGACCGTTCCCTTACAGAAGGTTGCAATGGATATTGTCGGGCCATATCCTCAAAGTTTCAAAAAGAACAAGTATCTGTTGACCATGATTGACATGTTTAGTGGATGGGTAGAGATGTATCCTATACCCAATAAATCTGCTGAAACTGTTGCCCACAAAATCCTTACAGAGTTCATTCCGAGACATGGGTGCATGAGAACCCTATTATCGGACAATGGGCCAGAATTTGTCAACCACATTGTCAAGACCATCTGCAAGACATACGAGATTGCACGCATCACTACCAGCGTATATTATCCACAATCTGACGGAAAATTGGAGAGAGTGCATAGGACTTGGGGGGACATCGTTAGGAAATATGTAAACGATCAACGCGAGTGGGACGAAGCAGTTCCATCTGCGTTATTGGCGTTGAGGTCAGCCACTAGCAATGTCACTGGTTACTCTCCCTATTTCCTGATGCATGCAAGGGATCCAATATTACCTCTGGACACCTTACTGCAGCCTCGACGAAAATACCTTGGGGACGAGAATCATCAACGGTTAATGGAACAACATCATAGGGCCATGGTGACCGTACACAAGAACATGGAAAGAGCCAGGGAGAGAACTAAAAGATATCATGACCGCAAATGCCGTCTGGAAGAGCTACAAGTGGGTGATGCTGTGTACTTGTACAATAACACTCGTACTTCCAAATTAGACACAAAATGGAAACCATACTACCGTATTGTGGAGAAGATGACACCATTAAATTACAGGATCAAGAACATAGTGACGGGGGAAACAACCAAAAGCCACAAAATCCATCTGCGCAAGGCCAACCTAGACTGGGAAATTCCAAGACCTGAGAAACAATTGAGGCGGGCACAACTAGCAGCCTCCATGCCGTCCAGGGAATCTGAAACAAATAGAGAGTCAGAGAGCACATTTACTGGCAGTGTGTCACAAAGTAGTGATAGTGAGGACAATATACCTCTAGCTAGATTGCGTGATGCTTTTTGGTCTAGTGAGGATGATATCCCAGTAGCTAGATTAAGAGAACAACAGGTACAAGAAGATGAAGAGATTGTCACGGAGTCAACCCAAGATGTGGAAATGTCCACGGGTACGAGTAAGAGAGGAAGAGAAATAGACCGGGAGAGTGATTCTGATGAGATTCTTCAACCGGGAAAGATGAGACGAGTAGAGCCAATAGACAGAAAAGGGAACCAGAGAGACCTCAAGAGAGAAAAGTCTTTAAAAACTTTATTACAGACACTAGCCGACTTGGTGTAGAGAGACACTAATTCCTTCCTTTCTTTCTACTTGCAGGGCACTCTTACTACTGATGGGATGGTTGTGTGCGGCTTATATTAAACAACCAACTGTAGACCATGTATTCTTCCGTAGTCGGTCCGAAGTTCATACCACAAGGTCGCGCTGGATAGTGGGACTTGTGATAGATTTCAAGACCTACAAAAGCTACCTGCTATTCACCAATAGGACATTGTCGAATGCTTTCAGGATAACACAACAAGGAAAAACCTACTTTGATGGTCTTCATTTAAGCCACCAGGTACGAGGCAAAGAGTTTAAGAAGCTAAATGTCAGCCATAAGGAAGAAACGGAACTCAAGCTGAAGCTATACTATCAGGTCATGAGAAGCCAGCTTCAGGAACTAATCACTCTTGAGGACCTACATAACAGGAATTGGCAAGATTTCCTCGAAATACAACCCATCGGCCACAGTGAACTTGAACTATCTAGACAACGGATTAGAAATCCTCAGAAAAGGGCCATTGGTGCTATTCTAGCGGGTATATTCGGGGGTGTAACCTTTTTAAGGGGAGAACAACTGCGATCAGAGGTCAACAACTTAAAGGAAAACCAACAGGTTATGAGAACCGTGTTGAAGGAAAGTCTATCCCTCATCAACTTAACAAGAATGGAGGTTAAGGAAAACAGATTTGCTATCAATGAAATAGTTAGCACAATGGGAGAGCTAGTTGATGCATTTAATGAGGAAATACAACCTTTGAAGCGCTTTACGATAGTATCTCAGCAAATTCAAACTAACATTGGTAGGGTAAGGGATCTGGTAACCGCTGAGACTGCCTTAATAGCTGACTTACATGGGAAAATAGCTAAGTTGTCGACTAAACGATTATCACCTACTATATTACCTGCTCCAGAGCTAGTACAAATATTAAAAGGGGTAGAAGTAGAAATTCCACCTGAGCTCATGCTTCCGCAGGATCCTAGAGAACGACCCTTCTATTATTACACGGTACTTAGAACAAACACTTTAGCCCTCGAAGATAAGTTAGTAGTAACCATAGACATACCATTGCTGGATGTATCACGCAAATATAAAATTAAGGAGGCAATAATGTTGCCTGTGCCCTACAAAGAAACCAACTTAACAGCAACATATAATTTAGAGTTTACGAATTTTGCAATCAGCGAAGACGGGCGGCAATATGCCATATTGGGATTAGAAGATCAACTAAATTGTGGAAAGCCTGATATAAAGTATTGTTCTTTAACATCTGCGGTAGAGGAAACTAATCGACATAGATATTGTACGCTATCCTTATATCAGAAGAACCAAAAGAAAGTAAACCAATATTGTAAGATCAAGGTTAGTACCAAAGTGAAATTGCCTGTCGCAAGGTATCTGTCCGATGGGGAATGGTTGATTGCTACTGAAAGGGAATTTTCTATGAGAAAACTCTGTGTTAATGTTGATATTGAATCGCATGTAACTGTCACACCGCCGTATACTATGATTCTGTTAGAGTCAGGATGCAGAGCACTGTCTGATGTCATTGAGCTACCTATGTACTTTCAAGAAAGAAGGGAGTATAAAGTGATGCGCGAAAACCGGATTACGACACCGTTGAATGTCCAGCTGACCAACATGAGTATCTGGAGTCAGGTAAATGGGCGTCTCAACATTCGCAGCAGACTAAGAAAGCTCGGCGACATTGAAGACACTGACATTTCCGTCTTGGCGAACATGTTGGATAATCTCGAAGGGGACGAGACTATGCCTTTAACGCAGGTCATACTGCCATATGTCATTATAGGGGTTATTGTTATTGCCATACTTGGACTGCTCTATACATGTCGCAAGAGACTACTAGGACTGATAGCACAGAAGGTAATAAAGAGACTTCACGCTAGTGCACCCGTATACATGGACCTCACCCGGGACACTACTTGTCCTTTGTTACCATGTACAGACAATATTCCTGCAATGCCTCATACCTCGAGAGACTCGCCTACTGGAGAACAGTCTCTGCCTCTGACTTCAATATCTTCTTCACCACAATCTCGAACTAAGACTACGCTACCTATGACAAAACTTACCAAACTATGAACTCTTCTGCTGGTGAGCAGATTCGCATGTCGACGGACATGATAATACCACAGCAAGGTCGAAGGACAATGCAAATATGAACTATGGCTCGTTGGACTTACTATTATGAGTTATTGGAGAATGACATTGAGGACTAATCAGTCAAACTGTGACAATTATTGTTATTCATAAGCACAATTACAGGTGTTATGGTGTGACATGTATTTAATCAAAGACAATATTATTACTATTATTATTTATTCACAAGTATAGTCACCAATTGTATGAGGTGACAGGTGTTACTGCTCGGGTTCTTTAGCAGTACTAAAGAACTATCGGGTAGGGGAGGGGTGTAGCATAGTAGAAAGTAGCATGCTTTTAGTAATACAGTAGTATTGTAGGGGGCACCACCATACAGCAGATTCACCAGGCTGGTGGTCATGTCCCAAATATGGGGGGAGTAGTTAGAACGCTAGGAATAGAACAGCAGCTCGAGGAGAGCTCCGAGGGAGAGTTGCGGGGATCGGGTGGCTGAGTGTAGACGTGGTCCTGAGAGGATAATGCAATAAAACACCAGATTGCAAGAACTTGGATTGTTGTCATACATAACATCATCACAACGAGAAGTACATCATCACAACACGACATTATAACAGCCCAATCACAACGTAATCCAAGGGTAATGACTTCACAATCATAATTCCTTTGTGAGTTTTCGAATGACTGGTGAAGGTGAGCTTCCTCTCAATTGCCGCCTTCACTGAGTGAGTCAATGTGATCACTGATATTGAATCTGGCTGATTCAGCACTGACTGTTTGGATGATATCGCATACACTTACTCCAATCATCTGCTCATCTGCTGATGCTCCTCTCTGATCAATATCTGTTCTGGTATGCGGCCTCACTCAGTCCCCTCCCACTGTCACCGCTGCATTCCTGCACACCGGGAGCAGGAGCCGCTTGTTATAGACCTGTTTATTGGACACCAGACTTGGTGCAGAAGGGACTACAGCAACAGGGGCACCCAGCACCAGACTGTTCAGTTCCCATTCAGCACTGCAGTTACCTTACCCTGCTATCTGTGGTAGCAGTGCTTTATTAGAACTGTGGTTCAAACTACTCTGTGTGCAAGGTACCTGAATGTATCCGATAGGTATCTGGTAGTAAAGGTTTTTAGTCCATATACAGACAGCTTAATAGAGTAGTATGCCTTAAGCTGCCTGGTGAGTCTCCCAGAGCCTCCCAGTCAGGGCCTGTTGTTGAGCTGCTCCTGGCTGGGGAGAGAGCAGCTCCTGCAGTACAGGCAATGTCCCACCTAGAGCTTGTTGTGATGCTGGTAGTGCCGTTCCTCCCCTGGCTCCCCTACATACCACAGAAGGCCTGTCTCTAGTGGTGGTGGTGGAGCAGCTCTTCCCACAATAGGCCTGCCTTTCAGTATGGGAGCTGCTCACACTAACTCAGTCCTGCTCACAATGACCACAAGTGGTAATGTAAGGGATATAGATGGACAGACAGGTTGGGTAAGGGGGAGCAGCTTAGTGCAGGGTGGCAGCCAAGGTGAATCCCAGTATGTGGAAGCAGTTCAGAGAGGGAGAGCAGCTCATGATGTGGCCTTTAGGTTGAGGAGTAGCTCAGGGTTAAGGGAGCAGTAGGCAGAGTCTGGGCGTCTAGTACAGGCAGCCTGCAGGACAGCCTCTTCCCGCTGTGGCCTCCTGTGGTGGAGTGGTGGCCGGTGAGTGTCTGTGTACCTCTCTGTCTGACTCCCAGTCTCCACAGGCACCTCTACTAACACAGTCACGAGTAGTGGCAGCAGCAGCAGCAGTAGCAGCAGCAGCGGCAGTCTGTATTGGTCCCTGCTACCGCCGCATTGGGTAGAGTCTGTCCATTACTAGATGCCATAGCCATGGATGCTTGTGTGCATCCAAAAGGGTGTGCACATTTTGTATTGATGTACTGATGTACAGATTTGGTTCTAGATGCACTGATGTCATGCTTTGTTAAAGATGTGTATGATAGACATGAGCTGTTGATGTAAGAGATGGTGCTTTCACTTGTCAAATCATTGCTTAAATATTACTATTCAATAGTCCACCACCTCTTGTACCAACCCCCCCTACCATTCTATAGGGGTGGCAGGGGATCTGCAGCCAGCTGGAGGGGGCATGCTCTTTAGGCCCGGTTGCTTCTTGTTACAGCTAGCTTGACAGGACAGTTTTGTCCTAGTGAGGAGGCTTTGTATTGGTTCACCTTTGGCTGAGGTTTACTAACCCCACACTGCAGTGGTGTTTTTGGCATTTCTATCCTGAGAAATCAAAATCTGTCTAAAACTGTTCTCCCCTACTGCTGAGTGATAGACTCTATCCAATACAGCCCCAGCAGGTAGCAATCCTGACTGCTTCTGCCTCTGTGGGTACTGCTGCTGCTGGTACTGCTGCCGCTACTACTACTGCTGCTGCTGCTGCTGCTCGTGGCTGTGTTGGTAGAGGTGCGTGTAGTGGGTGGGAGTCAGACAGAGAGGTACACAGACAGTCGCCGGCCACCACTCCACCACAGGAGGCCACACAGGGAGGAGGCCGTCCTGCAGGCTGCCACCAGTGGGTGCCCATACACTGTCTGCTGCTGCTCTATCCTGAGCTGCTCCCTATTTCCTGACCACCTGCCCAAACACTGAGCCACTCCCTCTACCTTAGGCAGTTACTGCCAGGCCTGTACAGCCTTCAGAGGACAGCCTACAGGCTGAATGGTGTGCGGGAGTGAATTATTGTCATCTGCTCAGACACCTGTACACCACAGGAGGCAGTGAGAGGACCTGTACCTCCACTACCACTAGAGACACCTTACACAGAGACAAGCCTATTACGGTAAGAAGGGAGCCGGGGGAGTAAACGTCGCCTATTCCGAGATCTGTACACTTCAGGAGGCAGCAGAAGAAGCTGTACTACCACCACCACCAGACAGGCCTGTTACTCAGACACATGTACAGTGCTGCAGGCAGTGGGAGGAGGTGTACTACCAACACCTCTAGACAGGCCTATTACTCTGTACTACCACCACCTCTAGACAGGCCTGTTCCTCAGACACCCGTACACTGCTGCAGGCAGGGGGAAGAGGTGTAGTACCACCACCACCAGACAGGCCTATTACTAAGACACATGTACAGTGCTGCAGGCAGTGGGAGGAGGTGTACTACCAACACCTCTAGACAGGCCTGTTACTCAGACACCAGTACACTGCTGCAGGCAGGGGGAGGAGGTGTAGTACTACTACCACTAGACAGGCCTGCTGTGGTACACTAGGGAGCAGGAGGGAGGCACGGCACCACCAGCAGTACTACCACTACCACACAGACAAGCAGCAGGAGGGACATTGCCTCTACTGCAGGAGCTGCTCTCTCCCCAGCCAGGAGCAGCTCAACAACAGGCCCTGACTGGGAGGCTCTGAGAGACAGCCAGACACACCAGGCAGCTTAAGGCATACTAGTATAGGAGGCTCATATAAGGATTAATACCCTATACTAGAGAATACCACTATGTTATGGAGTACAGTTCTGTTGAAAGCACCGTGAGATACCAGGGTATTTTTATTGCAGTGCTGAATGGGACAAGACCTGGGTGCAGTCTGCAGGTGCTGGGTGCCCCTGTTACTGTACCCTCTTCTGCACCAAGTCTGGGGTCTAATAAACAGGTCAGTAGCAATCCCCTCACAGAGCAGCTCACAGAGCAGCTTACAGAGCAGCTCACACCAAGTGCAGGAATGCAGCAGTGACAGTGGGAGGGGACTGAGTGAGGCCGCATTCCGGAGTAGGAATTACGGGGACAAGATATTGATCAGTGAGGAGGCTCATGACATCACCTCACCATTGAGTGCTGAATCAATCGGATTTACTATCAGTTATCAAATTGTTTCACTTCGGTGAGTACAGCAAGTGATAGGCCATTTCAAAGGCAATCCAATAAACTCATTTTCACAATAGCCATATAATATAAGAGCTATGTAAGGGAGTGTAAGGATACATAGATGTTATCATTAGCCGTGGAGTCGGTTGTAAACAGCTCACAGCTCTCACACCTTGGATAATGGGATAACCTGAATGTGAGCATGACAAACCAACCCCCGGGGAAGGAGTACGATGCAGAGTACTGATTTGTACTAAATGTCAACTCAGGAAGAAAGTAGGTTTCCTTGCCAGCAGATGTACGCTAGTTACTTGTGTGATAGTAGTCCTTGCTATAACAATTCCCATAACCAATGAGGTCTACTAATGCTCAACTGCTGCTGTCTGACCTCACCTTCTCCCCTCTCCTGAGATATCCCCCGTCTGTTACTGTCTCTGACACTGAACTACTCCCTGTGAGCTGCTCCCACCTCTCAGTATAGCTGCAGCAGTCCCACCCCCAGTACATCTGTAACGGGCAGGGTCATGATATCCACCCCTATACGGAGTCGTAACAGTTGTATCTATATAACTGAGTGTGGCAGATCGGCCATTCTAGGGGTAGCTGCACTATGGTAGAGCAGGCAATGGGAGTGATGAAGATGGCTCTCTGAGTGATAGATTCTCCACACACTTAAGTGTGATAGCTACAACCAGTCACTGATGTGCGGCAGTGGGTGTCTGTATACCACATGTCTTTAGAAAAGAAAGGGAATCTCTCTTTGAGAAGAACATGTACATGCATGATATAATTAGAGCCTTGAAAAACAAAAATCCAATTCACCCTGGTACCCTATTGTCTGTAATCATATCATTTCCTCTATGCCTTTAATCATATTGCTGTCAGAGTGACAGCATCAACCATCTCAGGACACCAGAGGGGTTGTCCTCTCCCTGTGATACCCCACCCACACATGCAGCACCTTTGTAGCAGAGTGCCCCTGGTGTATTGCTGCCATATGCCTGTATTGATGTGTGATATATGAGGAGTAGGCTTTTAACCATTACCACCACCTGGGACCTGGGGCCTCAGGGTACCAGCACTGTGAGCAACCTCTGCACAGAGGAACCAGCAAGAGCAGCAGCCAAACTTACACACAGTGAATTGGGAATGTAAAATGAAGTGGGACACATCATTTGGCTGTATTAAAGAAAGAAGGACTACCCCTTATCCTACAAGCAATGAACAAAAGACAACTTGGATTTATCACTGGAATGAGGGAATTTAAAAGCATTGACCTACATTAAGTTATGAGACACAGCTCCTACTATCCAGCATTCTCTTTGACGGGCTTGGTATAGATCTGCCTCAACTCCAAACAGCAACCCTCAATCATTTTCGTACTTGCACTGACATAGGGACACACCCATCGGATAGATATACACAGTGTTGATACTGCTATGCATAGGAAGAACGCAAATGTAACTCAGTGAATAGAAAGTGGATACTCAATGTGCAACACTTTTGGAAAGGCATTGTATCTTTGAAGTAAACATATATATACTGCATACTTGATATGGGCACATTCAGTGACTGTAGCACTCTTCAGCACCAGCTTGTGATACAGTTAATAGTTGTACTTCCATTATTAATACAGTTAAGAGTTAGCTGAAGCTCTACTTCCATTATTAGTTTGAACTAATAAGGCTAATAGATAGAACGGTTCAGTTTCATCAATAGATTTCTATAATCATATCTATACCAGCACACAGAGTGCCGCATACCCTGGGTACCTACCAGTTACAGCAGGATGGTGCTGTACACCACACCTAACACCACCAGACCCACAATGTGGACTAACATGGACCTGTACGAGGGGAGGACACGGGCGCACGGTGAGTCTCTGTTCTACATCAGGGCCTGGCCAGCAGACAACAACAAACCTCTTGTTATTACATCTTGATCCAATTACAGTCCTGGGTGTAATTATCGCTTACACTGCTCATATGCTAAGTTAAGCTCAGCTTTTGAAAAGTTATGGTTTAGGGATATAGAAAAGAACTGTTTAAAACCTTTTGATACACTTGCAGTCCTGGGTGTAATTATCTCTCATATGCTAAGCTAACCTCAAGGTCAGCCTTTGAAAAGCTATGGTTTAGGAATATAGAAAAGTACATGAACTGCAGTGTCTGATTGAAAAGTCATGCAGATCTTCAAGAAAATGATATTTTGTGAACTGGGATCTGCTTGAGCTGTTCGTGCAATGAAAGGGGGTATGGTAGAGGAGGGGACATTGGCTGGGAGAGGTATAGTAGGGGATGTAAGAGAGGTGGTGATATGTGAGGGAAGGGCATGTTGCAGGCAGAAGGATATAAAGAGATGTGGGTATGGAGGCTGGGGTGGAGGAGGAGACATGGGAGGGAATGTGGAAAAATCAAAAAAAAAAGATTTATACAATACTCAAATAGGGTACTATATGATATTGTTCCATCTCTCACTTTACAATGGCATCAATGACTTTCTTGAGTCCAATTCTGTGGGGAATGATAATGATAAGAATCAACATCAGGACCATTAAAAGTAGCCTAACTAGGGATATAGATCATTAGAATAGCTGTTCCTGAGCTACATCTAATTAATATTAAGCTGGCTATAATGGAACAGTACAGCTCAAAGACTTATAGCGCATACAACCCCAATCCCAGATTAACGTCAAGCCAAGATGAATGACAGGGATTACTGGGAATCAATCATGATAGAAACACTGATAGAATTCAGAGAAATCATTACAAGCTGTCAATGGATACGGATCACATAAGTGGGTTCCCGGTAATGGGCATGAGATGGGAGACACCACGCGGTAGTCAGACTAATGCCACCCCGACCTGTTATACAAGGTCCACTGCATGTATATTGGTATTTAAGCATGATTAGAATGCTTAAGACACTAACCGCTGTCATTCCAGGAAATGCCATTAAATGTTATAATGACCTTTGTCCAACATTTACGTAAAACTTACTGAACTTAAGGCTACTTTACTTTAAGTGTATTTGTATCTGTGTTGGCAGCATATTATTAAACTCACATATCCATTTATCTCTTTTACTGAGCTTTATATGAAGGCATAATGCAGTGTGCCATGATCATGAATCACAAAATAAATCACAAAGAGCCATCGAAGGTTTCATTTGGGTTTCTGTTGGCTACTATGTGCTCAATAAATCAAGGGTTTGTATTGATACCAATGAAGCCCTTCCAGTAAGCCTCATTGCAGAACTGCAGCCCATTGATTGCACCAATGAGGTTTGTTTACTGAAATAACTGGACATTTCGTGAACTGGGATCTGCTTGAGCTGTTCGTTCAATGAAAGGGGGCGTTGGAGAGGAGGGAACATCTGCTGGGAGAGTTATAAAAGGGGATGTAAGACAGGCAGTGATATGTGAGGGAAGGGCATGTTGCAGGCGGGAGGATATAAAGAGATGTTGGTATGGAGGCTGGGGTGGAGAAGGAGTCATGGGAGGGAATGTGGAAAAATCCAAAAAAAAAATTTATGCAATACTCAAATAGGGTACTATATGATATTGTTCCTTTACAATGGCATCAATGACTTTCTTGAGTCCAATTCTGCGGGGGAAGATATGATAAGGATCAACCTCAGGACCATTAAAAAAACTAGGTATATAGATCATTAGAATGGCTGTTCCTGAGCCACATGTAATTAATATTTAGCTGGCTATAAATGGAACAGTTTACGGCAAGGGCTTATAGTGCATACAACCCGAATTCCAGATTAACATCCAGCCACAATGAATGACAGGGATTACTGGGAATCAATCATGATAGAAACACTGATAGAATTCAGAGAAATCATTACAAGCTGTCGATGGATACGGATTGTAATAGTGGGTTCCAGGAAATGGGCATGAGATAGGAGATAGGAGACACCATGCGGTAATCAGACTAATGCTACCCCGACCTGTTATACAAGGTCCACTGCATGTATATTGGTATTTAAGCAAGATTGGAATGCTTGAGACACTAACCGCTGTCATTCCAGGAAATGTCATTAAATTTTATAATGACCTTGTCCAACATTTACGTGGCACTTACTGAACTTAAGGCTGCTTTACTTTAAGTGTGACTTTCTGTGTTGGTGGCATTTTATTAAAACTCACATATCTATTTATCTCTTTTACTGAGTTTATGTAAAGGCATAATGGAGTGTGCCATAATCATGAATCACAAAATAAATCAAAAAGACCCATTTAAGGTTTCATTGGGTTTCTGTTGATTACTATGCCTTCAATAAAGCAAGGTTTTGTATTGATACCAATGAAGCCCTTCCAGTACACCTCATTGCAGAACTGCAGCCCATTGTTTGCACCGAGGAGGTTTGTTTACTGAAATAACTGGAGGGAAATATTAATCTTGGCAGAGCAAATAAAGATTTCTCAGTGTTTTTGGTCATGGAGTATCGCTTTACATTGCCAGGTTCTTATTGTAGGTTCAATTCAGATTTGAAGAACAGTGAAAGTATTTCTTGAAGGCTATCTTTGCAATCAGTACTTCCTCATGTATATTTTCTAGTGGTATATCTGTGTCTTGCATTTAGGAAATTAAGTGAAGACACATTGAGATATTTCAGTTTTCTGTGAATGTTCAAATGGTATATATTTCAAACCTCTTCATATGTTTTGCTAACTCTCTACTTTGTCCTTCTAGGATCCACCCATGGTTTGCTTCAAAGTCTTTAATTAACCTAAATCCTCTTACCACCTGTCACACTGTCAACTTACTGCTGCATCCCAATCTTCTTATTCCTGGCGTATTTTCTGCTCATGATGAGACACCATGAGCCCCCTGGTGGCTCATGGAGGCACTAACTAAAGACCTGTAAATGAGCTGCCAGACTTTGTCTGTAATCGTCTCCCGCTGATACCTGGTGCTGCCTCCTGGTGCTGCCTCCTGGTGGTGGTTGGTGCTAATTAACAGGCATTAAGTGGCGGTTAATCCCCGGTGGGCAGCAAGCTGGGACGCATAAATGAGGGATGAGGTGATCAGGGCTAGCAAGCATTAAAGAGTGTTAAGCAGAAGGTGGTGGTACGCTGTCATGACACAAGAAGAATAACATAACTATGATCAAGTAACATTTTAAAGCTGGAATTAATTATTTATTGATTCAGGTTTGACTGATGAAACTGATGAAATAAGTGGTGTGAGGGAGTAGGTGAGATGGGTGATGGTACCTTAGGGGGTCCCCTCATTAAATATCTTTGTGCCCAAAGAGGAGGCCACAAACTTACCGGCATTTTGGTTATGTATGAAGATAATAAGGGAGCCCTTAAGGCAACATGGCATCCTTTAAGAGTGAATATGCTGCTGCTGATGCCTAAAAGGAACAACCTGGAGGAATCAGATAGAGGTTAGACACAGCTGAAGCCAAATGTCTAATATCACAGTCCGTCACATGAACAGCCAGTACTCTGAGGGGACCAATAGTCTGACAGGCTTTGCAGACATGTTCTCTTCTCATGCATTCTATAAAGGGACCCTCCTCCCGTCCTTCCTTTATCCATTACCCCCTTACCGGCATTGGTGCTCCATTCCTCGACTAGACCATGCAGTAGCAAGGATGGAGGGATTCTAAATAGCTGCCATCTTGTCCACAATTTTAGTAGGATTTTCAACCAAAATGGCATATCATTGATATAGCCTGCGGAACACTGGGTACACTTCTTTGGTGAAATATCCTCACCCTCAACCAGCCTAATGTTGAGCTCAATGTGGGAGGGGAATATACACAGAGTTTGCCTCCCGAACACTGGCATCTATCTCACAAATAGTTTGAGTCTTGCCATGAGTGAAGACCAGCAAACAGAAAATCAGCATCAACATTCTGGCATGATAAATGCATGCTGCTGACATGGTAGATAAGTTACAGCCCCGGCCTCTGCCCCATAAGTATGGCATTGCCAACAGCTTTAATCACTGCACCTTCTCATGTTGGGATCAAGATAGGGTTTAATCAGCTGTAACCAGCTTTATCAGAGTGGTGTGGTAGATATGGGACACCCATGATGTGCTACAGGGTGTACACGGTAGGACTCTGGCACTATTCTCAGCTCCAGGACTGATGAACTGCAGTCTGCCATGTTGGCATTATGACTGTTTGATGTTATATATAGGGGTATAAAGGGCATGAAGTAGGTCTCATAATCATATAGGTCATAGAGAGATCTTCTGTGAGGATTTTGGGGATGCAGTTTCATCATGTCTTATAGCACAGGGTTCATGTGGTGGTGAGGCCAATAGCAATAGAGTGAGGCTAGAAGAAGGTTGATGAAAGCTTACTCATGAACGTATGCCAGCCATGAAATGCAAGCTCACAGACAGAGTGGGCCAGGTCTCCTGTGGGTATAAATCTATCACCCAAGGTGAGCTGCTCAGGCCAGTCAGTGCATGTTGACTGCACAGAGTATAGAGCTCTAAAGGAAGCAGGGAACATGTCTATTGGGTTTACTCTACTCGTATGTAAAGGTTTGCTTATCACTGCTAATGGTGGTAAACTGTAGTTAGAACATATATAACATGTGTGCTATTGCAATGGGAAATGTTTTATTAACAGTTACATCACGACCATAATCACAAGTTGTGCTGAAAGGGTCCACTCCTTTATGTATATCAAACATCCTTCATATAAAAGACCAATGGTTCTTCAATATCAATAAGGTAAGAAAGGCCCCCCTCCTCCTACTCATCTTAAATGTGTGGCCGACCTTCTTCGAGCGCTCTATTCAAATATGGAAGTTTGCTTATGGTGGTATACTGCAATGAGAACATACCATGGGTGCTATTGTAATGGGAAATGAGCAATGGGACAGTCCCATGGCCAGCCCTACCTTATCTCCACTTTTTTAATGCTTGCTGCCATTCTCAGTGTATACATACGTGGCTGGAATAATTGTCATCTCAGAAATGATATGAGTTTGCCATTTGAACTTGGATTAATGCTAGACAAGAGGAATAGGGAGGATCAATTATATTATACACAACAATTATTGAATATAGATAATAAACTTGACATGCTTCTAATGAGAGCTTTATCTAGTAATCAGAACAGAATATTGCACGATTGATTAAAATAATTAGACCAATAAATGTAGTCCACAGCGAACCACTCAGAAGCGGCAGGAAGGGGTTACAGTCAGAGAGATGTTAAGTATTTCTTGTTACAGATGAATGATCATTACAAATGGGATTGCAATAGGATTATTTTAGTTTAATGGAAATGCATGTCTAATATCAGTAATGTCATGGGAACACCACATGCAAGGGCATTTCCTGCCTCCTGTTAAAGCAGTTTCTATCGTGTACAGGTGAAATCCCATTTACACACACAACAAGAGGCACAGTGCCTCAAAGATTGTGTCAACATCACAACATATTGTAGGGTCACATACTTCATAAAAGCAGTAGGGTGGGTGTGGTACTAAAATACCGCACTGGGGTTTTTCTCACATGCCTTCATGTATTATGTATTCTGCTAAAATGGGGCATTTAAAATGGGGCATTTATGCATCATACATGGCTTAATGCATCATACATGGCTTAATGACTTAATGGCATGCATGATGCATCAATGCAACACATTCATTAATTCATTGCAGTGGTGTATCACCACAACAAGTAAATGTGGTGATTGATTTACTCAACATGCCAGAGTAATTTAAATGGATTATTCTTCTCAGGGTTAAACTCAAAGGTGACCAAACTCAAAGGCTCTCAGTCGAAGGCCAATGTCTGATGGCAGGGCTATTCTGGTGAACACCCGAGACTCTCAGGGGACACGTCACAGACCGTGCAGACACAGTAAGGGCTGAGGGCACCCTACAGGCAGGGGGCAGGGTGGTACGGTCTGAGCTATTTCTGTCATGAGAGAAAGTATGGTGCCACCCTTTCAGCCTGTTCTATCTCGCTGTCATTTCTGGTCACTGGCGGCAAATGTATGTGAATCTAATTAATCCAGTTACTGTAAGTCTAGGATGGTTTTTCAGAAGAGAATCATCGGTCCTCATGATGAGATTTGTAATACTTTTGTATAGATTTTAACAGGATCGAAACAGTTATCATGACCCACAACATAAAAATTTGCCTATAAGTTCACCAATTGTTCTGAAAGAGCACGGGGGACAAGTATATGGGAGGAAAATGATGCCTGTGCTACAGATTTGAAGCCCACAGAGAGTGATTCCTCAGTCCCCTCTGGTGCAGAATGAGCTGAGCCCTTTTCTACTCCTCATCAGCCCTCTAGGGACTGTTTCCAGTTACAGACTGGTAGTCCTCTAGACCCAATCCCGTACCCCGTTACTCTGACATCAGAGACAGCAATATTGCTCTCATCAATGTGGGGCTTTATGACAAGGGCAATGTCAGGAGACGGAGCTTTGTCAGTACGGGAGTAATACCCAGTAAGTCTCATAATGATGGTGCGATGTCAGTGTGGGAGTAATACCTGATAAGTCCCATAATGATGGAGCGTTGTCAGTGCGGGAGTAATACCCAGTAAGTCTCATAATGATGGTGCGATGTCAGTGTGGGAGTAATACCTGATAAGTCCCATAATAATGGGGAGGAGACAGTTCTTCTGTAAAGGCTTTTTAGTCTCTCAGTACAAAACAAGGGCATAAGAGCTCCTTAAGTACCAAGGATAGTAAAACACTTCATGATATTAGTGAAGATCCTTAGAGCCTTTGCCATGCACCTTTTATGTGAGATATAAATCCCATTTATATGATTATTAATCAAGACGCTACGTTCATTAGTCCCTGACCTGTCCATGTGGGGGCACCACTCATCATAGTAACCGTAGTCAGGAACGCACCTGCCTTGCTTACTCCTCAAGATTTTGCTTTGTTGTTCAATAAAACAAGCTAGCGCCCCCATATCTTGGCCCCAGCCACTTATCCACATTAACTAATTGTGTCTTGTTTAATTAATTGTACATCCTAGAAGTGTAGTCTAGGATTAATCTGATTATGGAAAGTTCACTGAAGGCTGAACTCATCATTAAGAATTACGTTTATTGGCAGTTAACCGGTCTGAGGAGCCCCATGTATAGTATTACATGTTACAAGAAGCTTGAAAAGGGCCTATTGACTTAGAGGATATTTAGACTGCTCACTACATTGTTCATCCTGTCATGCCAATATCAAATATTCAATATGGTATAACCAAAGTAAGCACTCATCTGTTATTCAATATATACTCAAAGATTTGCCAGAATTATGTCGGATAGCATGTTTATTGGAAAGGTTTATCATCTTTTGCTCTTGCAGAAGATCATATAATCTAATTGATCAAATATAACATACTGGCAAATTCTACAAATTCCAGTGCACCTTTCTAATCAAATAACATTCTGAATGCTGGGTTGAATTGGTTTGTCAGAGGGCTATGTTTCTAGATGCGACTAACTTTATTGATTTTCTCTGCAAGGTCACTTCATTTAACTCTGTAGTCTTACTACTTAGCCTCTATCTGAACGTTTACCTCTTAGAATTGTAAATCTCCTTTAATTAAGAAGCATGGATCATTGCTAATAAGATGGAGATGAAACATTTCTTATGTAATCCTATTGACAGCTTTTTAGTGCATTACTGCATCACACTCAGTTTTTGGCTAGCAATAATGCAGCCCTGGCATATGACCGCCCAGGGCTGCATCAAAACATCACACAAACCCTACAAGTTATATGGCACGGCACATTGTTGAACCATGCAGCCCTTAAAGGGTTTGTGTGTCTAATGCCTCTAATGCCCTTAGTCAGCCACAACAGCAGTTCTCAAGGCAGTTTAGACATGAGTTCGGCATGTTATGGTACCTGGTCGCTGATTTAAACTGGTCAACAAAGTGTTCATACCGGAAGATTTACAATCACTCGGGGATTGGCGAAAAACTTGAAATGAAAGTGAGCTGAATATGAGAAATACACAACAAAGTACTTTCCATCAGAATCCTATCAGATATATTTCAGGTTACCGTAAAACCTCGCGTATAAGCCGCGGCTTGTACGCAAATCAGATCACCAGTGCGGCTTATAGGATCGGCACAGTCAGGGGGCGGCTTATACGCGAGTTTTTGCTCCTATGGTACAGTATAAAAGTCACCTTTAGTCAGATCGCTGGTGAGGCTTATAGGATCGGCCCAAAGTCAATAAAGCTGTAAGGAACAACATTGACAAATCATGAAGTTATCAAAAAGGAAATTATAAATAAAAGAAGCAATAGACAGGCCTGGATGAAGCACTTACACACAGTAAAGGTAAATCAGTAACATAGGGCCAGGGTAAGAGCAGTATGCAACTCTCCAATGTGTCAGCTAAAAATGAGGTTTGATTGCATGCATTCTTTTAGTGACAATAGTATAGACCCAGTCCAAATTATGGTTCAAATAACCAAAGTCTTTTAGGCGAAACAATTTGTATGGTAAGAGACCATAATGCTTTCAAAGCTAACCTGTTGCCGTTCTTATAATTCAATAAATCCTTTTTCCAACAGCTTACTATTTCTAGATGTCATCAATGTAGCAATGATCAAACAAATTCTCTGCGAGACATCAACATCTTGAACCATTTAAGTATGAATGATTGAATGACCTGCACTACTTTCTCGGCATGAAGCTGGGGTGAGAGCTGACACAACCAGGTCTTACACACTTCTATCCTGTATTTTGTAGCAGCCTCACTTCCCCAACAATGCATTATGGTTTGGTGCACAGTGGCGCCACCTGTTATGTTCCTGGTCATGTGACACTAATTAATATAACCTAAAGCCTCATTACCATTCTGTTAGTGCCACTGTGTGAGAGGGAAGTGAGTACAGGCACTGTACTGCATTCATACAAGGCTAATAGAGGGGGTTAGGTAACCTGGTGTAAGAGTACTGAGGAGCAATTATGGATACGCCTCTGGATAGAAATTGCCGGGGCAGACACTGACTGGGTTACCGCAGAGTGTCTGGTATCTTGTACCTATTTCCTGGAACCCACTCACGCTATCTGCATCCAATAGCAGCTTGTACTGATTTCTATCATTGTTTCTATTCTGGTTGATTCCAAGTAATCCGGATATTCACTGATTATGGCATGATACCAGACTATGTATCTGTTGTTGACTTCCGTTATAACTTGCAGTATGTTGGGTTCAGAGTATATAACTTCCATAAGGCTACCCAGTAAACTTCCTCTGGAGAGCCCCTCCTGTCCAAGTAGCACATTGTTGTTGTTTCAAACTGGCCATTCAAACAGCTGCCTGTCGCTATGCTGCCTGTCGCAATTGCAGTTTTCTATTAATACTTTCTTTCATTAATATTTTCTTTCATAGTTGCCAAGAATATGACGAATCAATTCTCCAGTTGTTGCAGTATCAACACTTATGAGAATTATTGTCATTGTCATATTATCACTATTATTAAACTGTTGGCATTTTAATCAAAGGTTCCCTATTGACATTTTGTCTCATCTGAAGCTGTCATTTTCTCACTGCAGCCACAAATATAAAGTCTATTTCCCATCTAATAATGGATAGAGGAGACCTAACATAAACACATATATATATGACCACTGTGTACTGCAGCGGCACCTGGTACAGACTGCAGGTTGTTGTGGAGTGGAGATACACCACAGTAGGGGCTCACTCAACCACTAACTACCCCAATTGCCTGTGGTGAGGGGAACGTGGCAAGCCCCCACACAGACCTGTACTGGAGGTCTGCCACATGTCTTTATACCATGACACGACAAGAGTACCAGCTAACCCAGGGCTGCACAATGCTTTGATGTAAAATGCGACTTTGTTGATGTAATGTACCATTGCAGCCCCATCGAGTAACTGACCACAGCTGCATTTGTGTCATGCCATTCCTCAGGCGTTGATGCAATTCTGAAGGATTGTCATTAAAGCATCCCTTGACAATAGATCCTTGATTTATAGGTATTCATGTACTGCCCTCTTTCAACTTGTCACCATACATGTCTTGACAAGGCTTGGTAAATGATTAAGTAGTGGATATAGTACAACTATGACACTGCAGATACAGATGCAGATATAGCCCTGGCAAGATTATATATATATATATATATATATATATATATATATATATATATATATATTTATACCACAATATATCCTTCACCAGTGGTACAACTTCAAATATATCCAGTATTATGAGAGGTGGGGAGCTGTGACTAGCCTCCTACACTATAGTTATGGTCGATATCTACCGGCCAGCAAAATTATAGTTTACATGCATGGCCCGTGTTGCTTATAATGGCCTTATGGTAGCCTTAATTGGATCGTGCCATTTGTGAGGGGTGGGGTCTAACCTCCCTCATCTGACAGGTTGTTTACTCCTGAGGGCTGAACTGCTGAGGGAGGCTTTGACTGCCTCTACTGGACTTCAGCCAAATGCTGACTGCCTACAATTGCCTTCTTATTTCATTGATGATTATCCACACTGTATTGGAGTTCTGGATATGGGTGGGGGTCTCAATGTCGCATGTCGATTTTAAAAATGAGCAATGTTGCATGTTAATGTCCCTTGATAATGTCCATGTCCCATGTTGATTTTAAGATTTACCCATGTCCCCTGTCACTATGTTTTCAAACCTCATGTCGCATGTCAATAGGACTCACATTGAATGCCAATCTTGAGAAATAACCATAATAGCCGTGTCAAATTTAGCCATCCATCCACATTGGATTTGTACTGGGGGCATGCCTCAAGCTGTGTGAGTGCTCATTGTAAGTTAGGGGTGACCCAGTACATGAGCAGACCAAAATGAAATGTCCATTTTTAAAATCTCACCTTTAAACCAGGCCTTTACCATGCAGGCTTACACTACGGGTACCGTGAGATTTGTATGCATGGTTTTCAATGGATAAACCCCTTGGGAGCATCTTTCTCCGTTCCTGGTCTGCAAACACACTGCAACTTCCGGCATATGAAGAGAGTCATGGATACCCCAGATAACGGAGTGTTATGAGTTAAGCTTCAAACTCAATGTACAAAGAACAGGGTTAAGTCTAATGCACAGGGAGGTCACAGGTTTGTGGGCTATTTTACGCGAAGTGTACTAGAAGACCACCCACCGTCCTGTTGTGTTTAAGCACCCCAACGCTTATAACTTTGGAGGGGTGTTTACCCTTGGCGCTTATACAAGACAGGCACTTATTCAAGATCTATATTTAGTGCATAAGAGCTCAACACCCCCATACCCCCGGCGATTATTCAAGACCGGCGCTTATTCAAAACCAGGTGCTGGTAAGGTAAATCTGGTAGTGCTATTGACAGTGGAGTTCTCAGGTTCCCTGAAAGCCTATCTCTATATGGTTATAATGACCTTGAAAGTTCAGTTCTCTAATATGATATTGTAACTGATAAAATGGCCAATAATTTAAGCCAGAAGGTTGGAATTGAAAAATCTCAGTATTAGGAAAACTGATGGAATCCTTTTCCCCCAATGATGTAGGCATGAACTGCAGCCAAATATTGAATCAATATAGCCAACTCTGAATGAGATCAACCAGATTCAATATTCAACTGAATTATGTTCTCCCGCTTGGAGGTAGTCGGAATCAAAAGCAATAATAAGACAATGATACAACAATCAGCAACTAGGTTAGGTAATACTTTAACTATCAGTGTACTGCAAGGTCACATTGAATGCCAATCTTGAGAAATAACCATAATAGCCGTGTCAAATTTAGCCATCCATCCACATTGGATTTGTACTGGGGGCATGCCTCAAGCTGTGTGAGTGCTCATTGTAAGTTAGGGGTGACCCAGTACATGAGCAGACCAAAATGAAATGTCCATTTTTAAATTCTCACCTTTAAACCAGGCCTTTACCATGCAGGCTTACACTACGGGTATTCAAGGGATAAACCACTTGGGAGCATCTTTCTCCATTCCTCGTATGGAAATGCACCGCAACTTCCAGTATATAAAGAGAGCAACGAATACCCCAGAGAAGCGAGTGTTATGAGTTAAGATTCAAACTCAATGTACAAAGAACAGGGTTAAAGTGGCATAATCACCGAGCATATCCCACTCACAATTCTAGCAATGTTCTAGTCTACTATGTGGTTAAGTGTGAGTGGTGAGAATGCCCCTTTAAGTCTAATGCACAGGGAGGTCATTTAGAACACGTCAGCAGTTTGTGGGCTATTTTTAGAAGACCACCTAAATCTGATAGTGCCATTGATACGGGAGTTCCCAGGTTCCCCAATAGCATATCCCTGCATGGTAATAATGACTTCAAAAGTTCAGTACTGTTATTCATGATATTGTAACTGATGAAATGACCAATAATTTAAGCCAGGAGGTGGGAATTGAAAAATCTCAGTATTAGGAATTCTATTTTCCCAATGATGTAGGCATGAAATACAGCTTAATTTTGAATCAATATTACCAACCCTGCTGGTTATCAACCAGATTCAATGCTCAACTGAACTATGTTCTCCCACTTGGAGGTAGTCGAAATCAAAAGCAATAATAAAACAATAAAACAACAATCAACAACTAGGTTAGGTAATACTTTAACTGTCAGTGTACTGCAAGGTCGTTATGTGAAGTATTACACCCACATTGCATACATTCATCATACAATCTATATGCCTATAAGCTGACATGTAATTGCCTCTGTATATAACATATAATTCACTGCATGAATGTTGGCATTTAAGCAAATTCTATATCGCTTTATGTCACTCTTTGAGTGGCTTTAGGTCAAGTTAATGCCATGTAAATGGCCTGGATAAGTTATAATGATATTTAAGCAGCTCCCTAAGTGGCATTTACTGTAATTAAAGATGCTTAGTGTGACTTTAAGCAGTCCATTCTTTGCTTTAATGGCAACCTTCAAGATTACAGTTTCACACATACTTCTCGCTTCTTCTGAGACTGCCAGCCTCTAGAATAGCCCGGTCTTATTGCGCAGCATACAGGCGTTGTTATGTGAGGGTATGCGGGTGTTATGGCTGCGTTACGGCGTCATTGTGGCGGCTTAATGGCCGACTGAATGGGGTTATTGTGCGCTGAGGCACATCTCACATACTACCTCCATTACTGCCTTATCAGTTAAAACCACACCGACTCAAAATCAATACTTGGTGAGAGCTACGTCGATGCGGCTTGGTGTATGGGCTTAGCCACATCCGGGTACATTATACACATGCAGTTAGTCCTGGTGGGTTAACCCTTTAAGGACAATGTGTCGCTATAGGATGACATTTGACATCAACGCAGCCAAGGCAATTAACTTGCTGGTGCTGCATTAGTGCATCATGCCAGCCCTTCGGCAGTGTCTCAGCTCTGTAGGGTTGGCATTATGTTTGAATGCAGCAATAAAGAATTGCTCGCCAGGGCTGTATTTATTTTTATGGTAGACTAAGTGTGTTGATGACGTAAATAGATCGGTGGTACGCAAGAAAAGAAAAGTGATTTGGACCCTTGGAAACCAAGATTTTCCACCCTTGTACAAATGTTTTTTTCAGAGCAAACTGATTAGTGAGCATGTAGACTTAATCAATGTTTCAACCAACTAAATTGGTCTTCTTCAGGACCCCCATATATGTAACCTGGAGTATCAGCCATAGCTCCTCTCTGACTGTTAGCAGAGGGGTAGCAAGTTATAGGCTTTTAAGGCATGGTGCCATCGGTACATGTATTATAGACTAGATCACATTGTGGCCGGCTCAGCCAATCAAATACCACCTTGAGTCTCCTCCCCTTGAGGCATGGCAGTCATTATCAGTCTGCTGGAGATCAGCGTCAGATTTAGGAGATGTTTACAACTGTTATGGCGCTGTTAACAAGCAAATCAGGTATTTATACACAATCATACTATATAACAGGACTGCTTAAACCAATGTGTTCTGATGTGGTAGGTTAAAAAGTGGTAAGGTTAGATTTAATATATAACTTTAACTCTGTTCACAGAGAAAAGAAGTAGAATCACTATGACTCCAGACTTGATCACTGAGGTAACTCTCTCCGGTGACTCCCTAACATTAGCAGGACTCTATAATGACTCTATAATGACTCCTATTCTAAGATTCCTTAATGATCGGCAGTCACTTTAGAGTCATGGGGAGAGTTATCTCAGCAATCAAGTCCAGTCTCCCATTTGGGAGTCACTGTGATTCTACTTCTTTTCTCTGTGTAGTGTAGTCTATAATATGAAACATGGGACCTTATTAGACAAGATTATTTATGCTTAAATATAACAGAGGTCAGATACTGTACTCATGTAGGTCTATTCACATGACTCCTTTAGGGCCGCATAATTTTTAATTACAGTATTATTAGTGCTTAAAGGTAGTATTGCACCCTTGCAGCCTTGGCAAATCTACCTGATAAGGCTGTAAGTCATAACACCATTTATTCACTCCTTAGATTTTGCTCGTTAGATGTTTAGCACACGCCCACAATTTAACTCCTTAGATGTTTAATTCACTCCCTTAACACCCCTATGTCCCATTATGCCTGGTACTGGTTTGTTTACTCCCCACAGCATTATAAACATTAGCCTTGCAGGCGGCCAGGCGGAAGAAGGCATTAATTATTAACTTACACCAAGATGCAATTTGAAGGAACAACCTGCTTGGTGGTGTGGGGGCATGTAGTGAGTGAATAAGTGATGGGTGTGACCCGCTTACTCACTGCCACGCGTGGTAAACAACACATCAGTATTAGACTATACCTACTGGTATATAGTTATATACTGTTGTAGCATCTATAACAACATGCACTGCAGGAATGTTTGCATTTAAGTAAATAAAGGTAGCTTGAATGTAAACTTTAAGCATGTTCAATTCTAGTAAACATGACTTTTATCCACTCAAATACCATTACAACCTGTGTTTGACATTTTAACATGACTTGATTGAACTTAAGGTCACTTAAAGTGCCCCTTTAAGGCACCTTAAATTTGCTTAAATGCAGAAATTCATGCACTGAAATAGTAAACTGCCGTCATAAATGCGTTCTTATATGTGAGGTCATCTTATAGGAGCATTTTATTGTATGTGTATGTGGACTATTATCTGAAACTGAAACTGAAATACCGCTACTTTGTACCTTGCAGGTTGCCTGATGGGGCTGCTGATGGCCCTAGTCCTGGTGTCCCTGCTGCACACTGCAGATGGATACGGTAAGTTACACACATTATTATGATGTTAGAAAGGAATATTATTTTCATAAACCAAAAACTATAGCAAGGAACACAGTTGTGTGGTTACTATACATTGTTATGATAGATAATGGGAGCATCTGAAAAAGATCAAAGAGATGTCTTTCATCATCAAAAATCAAAAGCATGCATGCTCTTTTTAACAATGTGTCTAGCTGTAGGATAAAACAGGGGATGGGTCTAGAGGCTTGAATTGCCCACACAACTTAGGAATGGTTTCAGTGGCATCGAGTATGCACTATGAGTAGATTCTTAATAGGAAGTCTTTGTATTATTGTAATAAAACCTGCATATGCTTTCTGAAGTACATATGAATGATACATCTTCTAATTTGGGGACAAGGTACATGAATTGAAATAAGGTAATAAACAAAAATGCTTTTTGAATTAAAGCAATGTAATGGCATTCAGAGAATCAATATTTTAGCTAAAAGGCATACCTGCATCATATTGCACTGTGACCCAAAACATCATCCATCATTTCAAGAATACCCAATACTCTCCCGTCAACAAGCACACATATGGTACATAATAGGTCCATCAGCAATAAGCAGATTACCCAGAGTGCAACTTAAAAGGGAACCTGCTCCATCAGTCATGCTGCATGCAATGCATGCTGGTCCCACTTTTCTACTCTGTACTTTAGAGGATTAATACCCTGGGGGCACGGACACTGGCTATGGGTAGGGGAGTACAGTAGATTGCGTGAATGAAGTCTGGTGAGTTAAACATGTTTATATAAAGATATAAACAGATGTAGTGCTGGATTTATCAAACAAAATGTGTGGGTTCAATGCTGACACTGCCACTATACATAATAAGTATTCAAAGACAGATGTTATATCCGTCACTCAGAAATATGTCAACTCCAAGGGACTGATCCACCCATCCCTGGTAAAGGCTTACACATTATTCCCCATAATGCCAGTAGTATTAAAACTGACAGATTTATTTAAGCTCTATGTAAGGCATGCAGAGGTTTTTCTGCGACATGGCTTTAAAGATAATATGATAGGTATGGCGGCTACACACTGTTCATGTTAATAGAAATAGAATAAACCACAAGCGTGATCCAATGTTAGGGGGTAGTGTGGGCATCTGTATAAAAGATGGTATCACCGATTGACAAATGGCCTACCATATTAGCTTTAATATGGTATTTTCAATGATGTGAATGTTATATTGTACATCAATCATGGTGGTTTCTCATCTAGCTTGATTCTGAATGCTACTCAATAAACCCTGGCCCACACCCAGAATCATAGAGTCGACACACTATGTTACCTCCCAAGCTGTATATGCAATGTTATACATAGACTTATGAACTCAGTGATTGATTGATTGACATTTTAATACTTAGACTACATAACAGTGGGACCGGTCCCATCAATGATATGCAAATAATGTGTGACATATTCATGGCTGTGATTGCAATATGATACATATATTTGCCTTATTGGCAAATTATTGGCGAATAACAATTTGTTTATGGTAACACACAAATGTTTGGATTTTAAACCCTTACAAGACTACTGCTCCCTGTTTGACCAAAGGCATCAAATTCATAAATGTGCTTAACATTACTTCCCCTCTCATTTCTGAGCCCTTACTAACCCTGCTTTATGAAAGATAACCACACATTACAATGAGCTATTACTAATGATGAATGGAAATTCCAGAAAAAGGAGTCAGCTTTTTTTCCCTTAGCCTGCCTTGCATCATAGTTACCTTGCTAATGCCATATGACAGTGGAATAGTCCAGTGGTGAATAAAACAGCAGATGAGGGAGGAACAAAGGAGGTGGCACAACATGGTTGGTGCTCAATTATGATAACACAAAATACATTCTTCCATAATTGTGTCTGTTGGGCCTGTAAATAGGCCCATAGCCTGAGTCTGAATTCCCATCCATTATCATAGCAGGGGACTATGGCTTCTGATGGTCTGTGCAGTAAAGGGCAATACACCATGTGATGACTTAAATGAACAGCAACACACAGAAACTAAAGGTGTCAACTGTGTCTAAATTTAAAACAGAGATATAATTATAAAAATGGAACCTCAAAGGAAATTTCCAGGAAGTATAGAAAGTTGCACTGTAGGCTCAAAATTAAATACAGAAAGGAGTCCATGAAATGCCAAAGTAAAGGTTTTTAAAGTGTCTTACCACTGTATGCAGTACTAGCTATGGGTACATTCACTGCATGAATATTGGCACTTAAGTATAGCTTGAACTGGTGAAAGTCACACTTTAAGGATCTTCAATTCCAGTAGGATGCTTAAATGCCATCATGACATGTCTTATTGTATTCAAATTACACTAGTTTATGTCTAGTGCTATTGTGAACAGGGCATGGCTTGGCACTTTTCCCCTGCTACCTTCAACTAACCCCTCCCCCGCCCCTCCCCTAAACCCCACCACTTTTCCTACTTCTTCTAGGAGAGTGGCACCTCTAGACAGGTTGAAGCACAAAGTGGTGTGTTGACAGATGGTACACAGTAGTTATGCAGAGAAGATGATAGAGTCTTATTGAATCAGTGAGAAGAAAAGGATGGAAAATAATGAAATAAGTGACTTCTGCGCTTCATCTTCTAGCAGATTGCGCTGGCTGGACAGCTGATAGCCTTATCCAATCAGTGAGGAGAAAAAGATGAAGGCCTTTAATAAGTGAAATAAGAAAGATTTGTTTTCAAAGAGACTTCAGCCGGCGGCTGTTTCTTTCAGCCACAGCTGGGTCCAAGGCAGCTGCTTCTGAGAGAGAGACTAGAGTAACACAGGGGAGAGGGAGGGAGAGGGGTACTTTAAACCGTCTGGATTCTTAAGGGGGAGGGGTAGCATGAGTGAGGCAGAGTCTACAGAAAGGCTACGCAGCCTGACAGGCCTACCTGTCTTGAGGCCAACATGATAGGTCTGCATGTTGTTTGTTGCATGTGAGTCAGGATATACTCATACAGTCCTTGCACAAACATATTTGTAGTTCTTTCCCAATAATGGAGGTGGAGTCTGACTGAGATTGGCATATTTCACATGTCTAGTTTACCCTAGTATCTACTGTGGTAGGGTCCAATAGGTCAACCCTGCTCCGCTGAGGATGTCATAGTAGGTATGTTGTAAGCTTTATTTGTACCACCCCAAGAATGTATCATTTAAATTTCCAGATAATTTGTCTACAGACAACATTGAAGGCTATGTTATGAGAGATAAAAAGAGTTTTGATTACTCTGCAATACATTCTTATGTATATTTGTGGCCAACGTCAAACAATCCTACCAAAAACCTCAAGGTGAAAAATCCCAGAAACTAGTTTCGAAACCCCCCCACCCCTTCTTTGCTTCTCTTTGATATTTGGTAAAGATTTAATTGCCTTTAGAAAATGGGACAACCTGCCTTGATCACATTCAGATTATCAGTTGAGTGCACTTTGTAAAAGTAACAGCTGGTTAAAATTGAGACACTTCACACTGAAAAGAACATGTGTTTACGATGTCTGCATGGCACCTTCAGAACAGTGATAAAACTATAACCAGCAGCACTAAAGGTCAGTCGGTGGATGGTGTAATGTGAAACACAAATAAACCTGATCTTTGTGTTAAATGAGGCCGATCCAAAAGGGGCCAACAAAAAAACACTAATCGCGCGGCTTGGTCTTTTATTAGCTCTAAAATTATTCTTTATTGGAGGTGAGGCAAAAAGGGCAGTTCTGGAAGTGGAAGGTGATACTTGATGGTCGGCTAAGTACTGCTGGCCACAGCGAAATGATTAGTGGAAAATAGCACTAGAGGGTCATGCTCTATTTAGCCAACCATACATGAATCAGGCTGCTGACAAATCAACCTACTTCCTCACTCCTTCTAATTGAAGTAATGTTTGTATTTTACAAGTTGACACTCTCTCCTTTACAAACCGCTGTGGGGATATTTCTTGCCCCTTTAATGGCCAGTAGCATGGTTTATGTTTGGTATCAGTGTTACACTAGGCTGCATGCAGGCAGTGAAATCACTCAATACTCTAATCCTACTTTATTACCTCTGCCCTGAACCCCTGGTACCCTCACCAGGCACTCATGGATGCCGAGGATAGGCCCTGAGTGGATGGGGGAAGAGGAGGGTTTTCAGGGTATGTTGTTGTATTGGAGGAGGAGTGCTCCCTCATTACATGCAGCATGGGAGGTGCACCATCATCCTATGCCACACTCACCATACACACTGTATTCATGGATGGGGTAGGTACAGAGTGAATGGGGGAGAAGGAGGCTCAGTGTATATGACGACTAGGTCTACCTTGTTCAATGCAGTGTGTGTGAATGGGGTTGAACCCATGGCACTCACTCTAGCACTGATGCTAGTGAAGGGGGCAGAGTGGCAGTTGGTGTATACTCTGTGTAGTAGAACCGTAGTGTATGGGGTGGTTGCTGCTGGCTATACTGGGTGTGTGAAATGGTAGGCAATGTTGTTGTTACCTTTGAAGCCCCTACTGGAAGGACAGGCACTTACAGAGGCGTAGGAAGCAAATCTTCATTGGGCGGGCCCAAGCGGGGCCCACTCCAACCAACTTAAAGTATCGGTTTTTGTGCATGATGTATCATATACATCCTTATATTAGATTGTATGGAGAAGAAGTATTTGATCCCCCTTTAGGTCTGATTTGGGGGCCCGGCCCCCTCTGCCCCCACTTTTTTCTATGCAGGAGAGTTAAGGATTGAAAATTGTGTGTATTATATTACAGGTCTTGACAAATTTTGGGGGGGCCCAAACATAATCAGGCCCCCCCTCCTCAGTGATTGGGGGGGCCCGGGCCCCCCTGGCCCCGCCTTTTCCTACACCACTGGACTTAACACCACTGTAGGCTGTGCCAAGGGGGGAGGTGATGATGATCAAATCTATGAGGGGAGTGAAGGTTAGGAAGGCAAGCCCCTAAACGTTTTCTGAGGAAATGGTTTTACATCCGACACTACACAGGCATAGTGTGAGATAGACAGGTCTTTGGTATACTATATGTCAACCACAGCAGGGAGGAGTTTATAACATGACACAGCAGGGCACTAGTGAGAATCTATCCCGCAACCAGCCATGTCCGAGTCCAATGCTCTACTGCCTGAGTTACTCCCCACCCCATGCATGTTAACACTAAGCTGAGAAGAAGGGAACGAATAAGATGGAAGTATAAGTGCAAAAGAAAAAGGGAGACGGTGGGAGAGGAGGAGAGGTTGGAACAGGGGGTGGAGGAGCAACATGAGGCACAGAGGATGTAAACAAGGATACAACATGATAACAGAACACTTTAAGTGACCTCTGTGGTATATAGCACAGGCTGCATGGAAGGCAATATCTATATCTATATCTGTATACATGGATGGCTTATATGAGATTCAAGGGACAAGGGGGAGCAGGTATAGTAGAGAGAAAGTTCACATGTCTCTTATTTTTTGCACCTTGTTAGAAACACTGTGCTGAAGGACATGCAAAATGCACATGGCTGTATGTCAAAAACGTCCTCCTACATATTTCTTCTGGTCTCTAATAGACTTCACTAGAAGTGAAATTGCATATAAAGAGTACTGATATAAGGAACTTCCTGTTATGAGGAACACATTTCCATTGCCAAAATTGCCCATTCTCTCTATATCTAATATTGGTTATGAGTAACATTGCTTGTAAAAAAACTTTCTTATATAACCAGATTCCACTGTAAGGGGGAATGATGAGTGATAGGAGAGGGAGGAGAAATTGACAGATTAACTAATGTGCTTGCCTCTCTATGATACCCTAGGCCAAATAAAAAAAAGTTTTGTTTCAGGTAACATGGGATAAAAATATAGGGTCGGTAGGTCCGATTCTTTTTGTTTTTTACTTTTATTTCTTTATTTTTTACAGCCCCTCTGCGATACCAAAAATGTGTATAAATGAGAAAAAAAAATCAAAATTTTTGTTAACCTACAATTGACCAAAAAAAAGGGTAAAAGTATAAAAATTTCTTCAAAATTGCATGAAAAAAAGTAGGGTCGGCCCTGTTTTGATAGGGTCGGTCGGGTGACCTGAAACAAACCTTTTTTTTTTTGGCCCTATCATATAATGGTGTTTACTGCCTTTGAAAAGATATTTAGTAGGTGAAGCAACCTGGGAAACAGGGCAATATCTATAAATGCAGCTACACAGGTATTTTATTTGACTAAGTTCAGACACCCACTTGTGTTTATTGTCTGCCCAATGTAACAAGTGCCCACTATTTCCTGTGACCTGCAAGTGGGGAATAGGTTTAGGGAAACCTGGCTGCGTCAACAACCTCCCATCACTGTTTTTTCCTGTCTCCAATAGAGGCCACCGGAAGTATCGACCTCAGGAGGCGCGCTGCAAAGGTCGCCAGCTGAGGGCCTCTCTGTCACCATGAGAAAAACAACCCTGCCTTTCTTGTGTTACAGTCCCTCTCTCTTCCCTCCTGATCCATCACCTACTTTCATTCCAACATTTCCCAGAGGCATCTGTTATGCTTCCAATGAACAAAGCAAACAATAGGCTAGGAATAATAACCAATAGACTATAGGGTCAGTAGGCCATGGAGAATATCCAGGAGGACAAAAAACAGGATGTGGCTCCTTCCATAAAGGTACCTCAGTGTTAAAATCATCATTAGAGTAAATTGTAGCAAAAGTGTAGTTGGCTCTTATCTTGGTTACCATGGGGAGGCTGATAAGCCCTCACTCACTATAAAATGAAAGATTGAGGGACATACAGGGATATTTCATAAACCTGTTGGTAAATATGTGATTTATCACGCACGATTCAGGAGAGTATATTGATCTAGCATATGGCAGTAATTCACATAACAGCAGATAGAAAGCGAATTCAACAAATGTGATTTAGAGAAGCATCATTAATTCTAGTACCATAGTGTTTATACTACCATTATATATGCTACACGTACTACGCTATGCTGTGAAAATAAGATCCGGTGCTCACAATTTATTTTGGGGTGAATTTGGCCATATAACCCAACCCTGGAAAAAGTACAAGATACACAATGATTCTTCTTCCCTGGCCAACAGTCCTACAGTACTCTTCACCCCCATAGCAACAATTTACTGTTAGCCTTGCCCTGCAATGATGGCTTTGTGTAGCCCTACACTGATGTACCCGACTCCACAGTCAGTATTGACCCACTGCAACCCGTCCTATTGGCCTTCCTATCTGCCTATTGGGTTCTAACTCTCTGCTGTGTTTGCCTGGTTCTAACAGAGAGACTGATTTATAGGGCTGTAAGAGGCCCACCACAGTTACATGGTAAATCTAACTTGCATAAGGGGAGGTAGCTATTAGGAGAAATGTATCAAAGAAGGGAAAGGAAATAAATTTAATGAATTTTCCACTTTCTGCCTTATAATAACTACCAGCCTACTGATACAGATGCTGGTGCTGTTACCATGGTTACAGGAGGTTAATGGATTAACCTTGGTACTTGTAGTTCAGTGAACTGATCCAAAAATAAAAAATGACTTCTTGATACTGAATGACTATTTCAAGAAGCAAATAGTCCAAATTATAACACCTCCCCTCTTAATTTTAGCCTCAGTCATAGAACTCATTTATCCCTGGTCATTAGGACCCCACATCAGAGGGGAGCTGGGGAGGAGAGGAGGCCCAGATTTAGATATGCTGTTACATGAGTGAACACCTAATTGATAGGTATTTACTCAGCAGCAATGGAGTCTCTCTCTATATATAGACCGGTGTGGTAACTCAAAGGTCAAGGGCTGATTAACAGTCTATATTTTTAGCCTGAGAGAAGAGCTGTGCAGGTTATTTTTAGAAATTATAGAAATCAATTAAATGTTGATTGGACGGTTTCATTCAGTGACCTGATCTTGGCATGCCAACAAAGGAGAACTCACTAAACTACATAAGTCATTTGTTATAACATTGATGCTAGCACATTATGAGTTCATCAATTTATAATAAAGTTCTAGCACATGATGCTGTAGATATACTTTTCATCTTTCATTCTTTCCAGATTAGGATTTTATAGGAACTGTTTAAGATACTCACCACTGCATGTATGTTTGCATTTTAGCAAGTTTAAGATGCTTTAGTGCGGCTTTAAGCACAGTAATGCCAGGGAAATGTCATGGAAATGTCATAACCACATTCAAGTGGCATTTACTCGAATTAGATCTGTTTAAAATTTTCCTTTAACTATATTTGATTTACTTAAATGCAAAAATTCATGCAATGCTTGTAAAAATAATCTACTTTACCATAAATGATGAAACAGCTGGTGTATGTCTATACTTTCAGAATGCATAGAGAAGTGTAACTCAGAGATGAATGGGGTCCCCATAGTGGCCCAGTCTATAGAAGACAACCACTGCCTGATCCGCATCCCTGACAACCCGCAGCGGGAAGGTAACCGCACCCTGCCGTGTCAGCTGGAGATCATGTCTAACTGTACGGGGTACTGCCACATCCACCTCACCTTCAGCAAGCTGCAGCTCGACACCTGCAGCCGCAACATGTCAGCCAACCACTCCTTCTGTGACGACCTACACAGGTATAGTATAAACATGTCAGCCAACCACTCCTTCTGTGACTACCTACACAGGTATAGTATACACATGTCAGCCAACCACTCCTTCTGTGACGACCTACACAGGTATAGTACAGTATACTATAGTATGTCAGCCAACCACTCCTTCTGTGACGACCTACACAGGTATAGTATAAACATGTCAGCCTACCACTCCTTCTGTGACGACCTACACAGGTATAGTACAGTATACTATAGTATAAACATGTCAGCCAACCACTCCTCCTGTGACGACCTACACAGGTATAGTATAAACATGTCAGCCAACCACTCCTTCTGTGATGACCTACACAGGTATAGTATAAACATGTCAGCCAACCACTCCTTCTGTGACGACCTACACAGGTATAGTATAAACATGTCAGCCAACCACTCCTTCTGTGACGACCTACACAGGTATAGTACAGTATACTATAGTATGTCAGCCAACCACTCCTTCTGTGACGACCTACACAGGTATAGTATAGACATGTCAGCCAACCACTCCTTCTGTGACGACCTACACAGGTATAGTATAAACATGTCAGCCAACCACTCCTCCTGTGACGACCTACACAGGTATAGTATAAACATGTCAGCCAACCACTCCTCCTGTGACGACCTACACAGGTATAGTATAAACATGTCAGCCTACCACTCCTTCTGTGACGACCTACACATGTATAGTACAGTATACTATAGTATAGACATGTCAGCCAACCACTCCTTCTGTGACCACCTACACAGGTATAGTACAGAATACTATAGTATTTATAAACATGTCAGCCAACCACTTCTTCTGTGACGACCTACACAGGTGAGGCAATATGTGCTAAGCTGTATGCAGTTATATAGATTTAAAGCTATACTAAGGCCAAAGGAAAGGTATGTTTCCGGTAACATGGGAAGAAAATGTGGGGTGGGTAGGTCAGATTCTTTTTGATCTAAAAATAAATAAATTTTTAACATGAAAGTACTAGCCAACCTCTCCAAAGACCCTAAAATTGACCACATAAATGGGTTAAAAGAAATTGCAATTTCCTTTAATTTGCAGTCGGCACTCATTTGAATGTGTGTTTAACATTTTATATTGGTAGTTGTGAGTACGTGGTACTTCGGGAGAGGGGACTGGACGAACATGGAGATGAGGTATCCGAGGTGACCCGTTTCCATGGTGACCTGACGACAGACACGTACGAGTCAAGGACTGACCGGGTTGTTCTACAATTCTGTTATAGAAGTGAAACCTTCAGTGCACGAAATATACAAATAATCTACAGAGCTATAGGTGAGTTATAAAAGAAAACAATCAGAATGTAAGCAACAAATAGCCTACGGTGCGGTAGGGACATTATTAAGGGCAGAGTTCAAGAATGTAATCAATGTACACAGTCTACATGATTGTAAATTAGAGTGGACAAAGATTTGCCGTGGCATTTTAGTAGTTAATATCAACATCTCAATATGTTACATTTAATCATTCCTGAAAGCTAATCGAACCCTATATATATACTGTTCAGACAGAAATCTTTCAAATATTATGCTACTTTCTCTCTAGTGCATGTATGTGTAGTAGTTGTATGTGTGAACATGCCCCATTTCAGATTCATGATTATACTGATCTATACCCTGTTGTCTTCCAGATCCGCTGGTGCAGATTCCTATTAACCCCGGGCCTGTGTCGGTGTATGTCATCGGGTTTATTATAGTACTATTTGTCATCAGCATACTCATGATACGCTGGTCACCGTGGCTAAAACCATGCTTAGACCCACCGCCTACAAATAAAAACGCCAACCTAGACTTTTAGTTCTTGCACTCAAAGTTAAATCATATTGATTTTAGCTGATTTTTACTTTAATATGGGGAACAAAATTGTCTTCTGATTATCTTCAGATGCTTGCCTGTATCATTTTAAATTAGAGGATTCAGTGCATATTTAAAAGAAATACCTGCAAATTGAAAGGTATTAAGTTCAATTGTTCAATGACAGTATCTTATTGAACAAAATGTACTTCATTATAACACAAATGAGTAGGCTGTCTTTGAAAATTGCACAGTCATGAGGCTAGGTTGGCTTCAATGTTTGGCACAGTGGATGGAAGTGTGAATTCAGTGGAGGTCAATTCAACATGGTTCAAGGAACTATAATGAAGTTATATATAACAAAATACAATTTGACATAAAGTGTTATATGCTGAGCTAGACAAAGCCCTTGGATAAATCTGTCACACTTCAAGGACAACATATGAGTATGGATGGGAACTTTTTCGAAGGACAACTGTTTCATAATACATCATAAAATTAAGCAAAATGATTCACACTAACCCGTGCTCAATCAGAAAGTTGCTCTCTGGTTGAATGTAGCATGAACTGTTTTATCAGGGTGTTTATACATAGTGGGTCCACTTCACCCACTCTCAGGCTGCCCTCTGCACCGTGTTATATGCAAAATGTTGGTTGAAGCCGGTGATAGGGCTAACAAGTTGATAAGTTTCAGTCAAAATAAGCAGAGTGAGACGCAGGGATACCCAGGTAGACACTTGTTAGACACTTATCAGGACAGTTCAGGAACTTGTGAGTTGACTCTAACATCAGAAGCAAAATATCAACTTGGTGCATTAGACAAGAAAAAAGCTTTACCAATGACTTCAGATTTCTGAAATACATGTAAGATAATGTTTAAAGAAATGATCAAAGATTGCTGACACTATACTTTTTTTTCAAATATTCATCTACAGATAATTCGAAAGTTATATGTTGAACAATTGTTCATGAATATCATTCCAACAGAACATAGAAAGTCAATTTACTCACTCGTTTTTGCTTTGTCTATTGTATATTCATATAGATATTTTAAGATATCTAATTCAATGCAATGCTACATTCTCAAGTCCATGCCAACTCCTCGATTGGAGGCGGTCTGGCTGACTGGTTGTGTTTTTGCATCACATCATTGTCTTTCGAGTATCGTGCTACAAAGCCATGTGATATTGGTGTGTGAACTTGAGATGCACTCAATAGCCATATTTTTATAACAACAAAGTTTAGGGCAGACTTCAGCTGGACTCTTTTTTATCGGCCTATATTCAATGTTTGCATTGCCGATCCGTAGAATGTCAACAAGTTCTTTCATATTACAGGTCCACAGGCCATGACTTCAGTATAAACTGAAACCCTATTCCATATAAGATTGCTATTGTGCTTCCCAGTGATTCAATTTGACTTGAAAAAGCAACTTGTAAAATACATGTTTAAAGTTCGCAAAATAGGTTACTTTGTCATAGTTTAAATTAGATAAAGGTGTGTGCTGATCATCAAAACACACTGACCTACGCATAAATCTTATTATAAATCAGCATCAGAATCCCCTTTCATCTGAATCTGAAGTGGCTATTGAGTTTGTCTCAGGATGTTATGTTTAGCTCTTTAACGGCTGCATAATGTGTTAATGCCTTGAGGCCTTTGGTCATCTTGACGCAGAAATGCAACCATGAAGAGTAACTCACCGGGGCTTCATATATGTATCATACCAGCCCACTGTTGTTGATACACTGCTGCAGGGTTGGCATGACAGGTATGTACCAACAGGGTGTTACTTGGTTGTATTGATGTGTCGTTGAATGACCTTGGAGGCATCATGCTGCAATTAAAGGGTTAGATATTGTAATGTAACATTATCTACATATCGCCCAGAGATTATAGTATGACGCTATACTATCATATGGGCTTATTATGTAATAGGATCAGAAATAAATAAGATCCGATATTAAAACATCCATTATTTCATCATACATTCCATATGTACATACGAATCCGAATTGAATATTTTCATATGAAAGGTTTTCATGTTTCAACTCATTCAAGTTTCTGCTACTTTCTTCCTAATACAGTATGATGAGTATACACCCTGACTGAGGTTATTGACCACCACATGTTCTCCACCAGGTGGAGTTTTTCCTATGCAGTTAGTTAATTTACATATACAAATTCTCCTATAAGTACTGTTTCATATAACGTGCTAGACCCAGTTGTTGTAAATATATGATTGAACCACATATCTAACTCCTAACTATCATTATTCTTACAACTAACTTCAATTGATGTCGTTCTTGTTTTTTCTTAATGTGAAAATGGCGCTACTCCTTTTTTGCGCTGATAGGATTGTGGTCTATTTTTAGCTACCTGGTATAGATTTTGTAACACAGGACCTGTATGTATCCAGGTCATTGTAATTACCCACAACCACTTTCTGTTTACTTGTCTATATGATGCCACTATTGTCATAATAGTGCTACCATGATGATATTATGTGTATATCATATGCAGCAAATAATACAACATATATGAACCTTCACCATTAAAAATAGGTTATGACATGAGGGAGAGGTCATGTGTATCATATTGATATGTGTATGTATATGTTTCTCTATATTTCAATTTTGTTAGAGCAAGTGATGGAATGATTATGAGTCTACTTAAAGAGTAAAAGAAAGATATAACAATAATTAGTTTTCCTGGTGGATTACAGATAATTTTATTCCCATGACTATTCAAAGAATGTGGCAAAACAGTGAACACATTCCTCTTTAAACACCTACATCCTGTGATATTAGATCTTTACATATTGAAATTCCCCTCTTTCGATATCATTTTAGTTGTTTACTGTGAATGTGGTTAAAATTAAAGATATCTATAGATAGGAATAGGATATCTTCATTCACAAGTTTCTCAGTCACCAAGATGGAAGTTGGAGGCACACTGCCTTGCAGCATGTTAACATGGTATTACTGCATACATGCTGGTGCAGAAGACTGATTTCTCATATTAAGCTGTGTTACTGATATTCCAGTCTGGACAAATAAGGATCTATATCTGAGTATGAATCTGGCTGTGTCTCACCAAATCAATACAGGTTGAAAGTCTAAGACAGGGTGAAATCTAAGACTGGGTGCAATCTGTAACCCGCATGAAAGAAAATTGCTTATCTAGGGCAAATGTAAAAAGAAATAGTCAGAAAAAGTTAATGGATGTTTTACGACTTAATGATACTAATTTCATACAATTTAGATTTAAAAAAATCAAATTCATGCTTACCGGACATGGATTGCACCCAGTCTTCCAGCTTGTATCAATTTGGTGCAACCAGGCCATCTCTTGGTATGTCTAGGTGTTTGCCTCTAACCACTTTTGTGTCCTGATGGTGCTGGTAGTGTAGTGAGGTGTGTGTCCTGGTGGTAATGTGTATTAAGGCACTCACACAACATGGGTATGGTGCGGCTATACACCATGATATTTAACTATGAATAAATCTGTCATGTGCATTGCAAAATGGATTATGTTTAAAAGACATGAAGTGTGTGTGATATTTCCCTAACAGTGTACTAAAAATGTCACATTCTAAAAAACAAAATCAAACAGTTCAAAACTTATAAATGTAATGATACCATGTTTTTCAGAAATATTGGATGGTGATTTTCATTCAACATATTTATCTCTCTTGACTGATGTATTTTTGTGCTGATGGTTACATTTAGGAGAAATGATGTTTTCATTGATGATACAAAACGATGACAGTTCTATGTCAATATATTTCGACCCTTTCACATCGTAAAATGGAGTAGGTTAATGGATCTGTAGGAATAAAACACCTAGACACTCGACTACACATTCAGAAAAGTCAGTCTCACATGAAAGTCAGGCTGCCTGACTTTCAGGTGAGAGTGGTTTGGCGACAATGACGCTAACTTTTCTGAGTGTGTAATTAATTTTTTTAAATGGACTGAAATAGCTCTACCCTGTTATGGCATTTAACATTACCAATACAACATTCCTTGTTAACATGAATATATACATTTACATGTGTATTTCTGGGTGTGAAGGTCACCTGTGGAGGACCTCTTGTGATCTCATTATACCTGTATATATAGGCACTTCTTCCATCTTATGCACTCTTTGCATTCTAACATATCCAAATCAATGTTGATTTCTTTGTTGAATCTTCAAATAAAAATATACAAACAAGTATTTCAGATTTTTGCTCCTCTTTTATTTAATCATTTTTAAGAACGAGATTCTTTTTTTTTTTTAAGAACGAGGTTTTCTTTATTGACCATTTAGTTTGACATTTTCCAACTCATCCCTCTGAGTTGCTTATATCTATGTAATAACAATGGATGACAGCAGTTATGCATCATGCTGTAAAAAGGGCACACACATTAGGACTCAATGCAACCTAGAAGTATTGACACATGTAATACATTAGCTTTTAGAGTAGAATGTCAGTTCATGCCAACTGTAAAGGGCCAATCAACTCCCAAAGGAAATGATGGTGTGATATTATAAAGACCTTAATTGAAGACAGTGCTGCCATTCTAAATTCATACAAATAATTCCTGTACAAAACAGTGCTGCCTCATTTTGAAGTTAGAATTCCTTTAAGAAACTCTAATTAACTCTGTGAATATGTCCATAGGAGTTTATTCCTATACTAGTCTGGTGACAACCTCAGATGCCTTACCCCCCAAGCTCTATAAACATTGGCCTTTTGGCACACCCCAATCCCCCTCAGTCTAGGTTAAAGAGGAGATTAATTATTAACTTTAACAAGATGCAATTTGGAACTACCATCTCCTTTATAGTCTCTGGCTTGTGCTGAGTGAATTAGTAATGGAGGCGAATGGCTTACTCACCGAGACCTGTGGTAAACAACACAGGATTGTTAGATTGAGAATCAACTGCTTTAAAATGGCTGCGTTCATAGCTACAACGTAACATGTATAAATAGATGACAACAGGATGAGGGTAAATGAGAGAGACAGGAGAAAGACAGAAGAAAGGCAAGGATGACAATGGGAAGGAGAGAGATATAAGGGAAGGAAAGAGAATGGGGGAAGGAAAAGTAAATCATTGGTATCAACATCAAGATGGTTTCAAAACCAAAGTGCTTTGTTTGTGTAAATTACCTGACATGCCCTACCAAGACTTTAGGAAAAGGGATTTAAAAGTGTTTCTGATAGGCTGACTCATATTTCCACTTATTAATAGACGGTCCCTTCACAACAACATACCTATTGTTTATACCTTATACATTCTACTCCCACCATTAATACAAGTAGCTCAGAGAAAGTCATGCAGCAAGTGTCATTGGAAGGGAAGATGGGAAGAGAAACATTATTCTGGTTGGAAATCAAATAAAGCAGTATCTAGTTTCTTGGATATATCACATCTTATACAGTGACTAAATGTCTCGTGCAGGAATCTGCACACTCAGCATGTTGCTGCTAAACACCAGACCCCTCAAGGCTGTCTTGGGGGAAAACACAAATCAATTATTAACCTTAACCAAGACCTAATTTGATGGAACAACTTCTGACGTTGGTTTTGGTCTGCCAGTTTGTAAATTATTGATCCCATTGACCTGCTTGTACTCACCAGCACACTTGGTAAACAACACTGAGCCTGATATTGAGTCTGATTCTGCTCACATCAACATACAGGGAATATTGTGGATAAATCTGCCTTAAAGGCCCATATCCTGCTGCCCCTCCAGCAAGAAGCAGATTGAAGCAAGGATAGGCTGATTTATATGAGAGAAGTTGAGTTCAACAGGGGTGTTGACATGAGGCAAGAGGATAAATAAGAGGGTGTTTTTTGCCCATGCTAAATCATTGATGGTGTGACTCTAGTCTGTGATAAACAACATTAGTAAGGAAAAATATTTTCGCGAGAGGGTGTCAAAGATGTGTGTGATAAACTTCAGATTTACAGGCATGAAGTCAGATTTGCTAACAATTCAGTCACTTTAGTGATTCACCCTGCCTGAAGAAGTTGAATTAATTTCAACGAATTGTACAAACTCCAAAACCAACTCTGTGAGATATTATTTACTCCAACTGTCAGCATATTAAAATGCCCCTTAGTGCCAATCTTACCATGTCCTAATCAACAAAAGAATCTAAGGCCTAAATTGTATTAGGTTTAAGGTTCTAAGGGAAAACAATGTTCCCTAGAGGCGTCAAGAAGGATCTTTTGCTAAGTTTCATATGTGTTTGTACCTGCCTGTTTAGCCCCGGTCCCTATTCTCTCGTCCTGCCCCATTTCGCTACACTAACGGCCCACCGGAGAGCCTTTAGCAGAACTGACCAATCAGAAGAGGTCACATGACCTTAAGCCTGGAGTCAAGTGAGAACAGAAGGACATATGATCCACACAGAGGTTCACGGAATGAGGGTCAGATATCACTAAGGCCGCTTTTTTCTTTACTTGGTTTGTTCAGCTTTCTCAACTTGTGCATGCTATTTCTAGATGATATTCCATGTGTTTGTTTATTTTGTTCATCATTCTTCCAGCTGTCCTTGTCTGCCAACTTATTTTGCTCCTTTTATTTGTGTGTTTTTTAATTTCAAAATTTAAAGTCAACAGCCAATGGTCCTTGTCATTTCTTTAATCCCTACTTGTCTTTTGTCCTCCCCATGTAATGACAGGTTCTGTGTATGAGTACTAAATCCTCATTTATCATAACTCCATCTATTATTCAGTTCCTGTTGTAGCTAGTTACTATATGTCATTACCTCACCCTGTCAGCTCATGCATGTGCTGTCTGGTTCTCCTTCTTGAATAATGCTTACACTATACCATGCATATTACAAAACTAATATGCAGTGCCTAAGGAAAGAGGTTAAATATTCATGAGCAACTATTTATAAGAGTGTCAATACAGTAATAACTCTTTATCATGAGGCAAATTTGGGGTTGATGTTAAACATCGGGCCCTCTAAGGAGATGTGTACATGTATTTGCTTACCTTTGTTATACTGCATGTTTTGGTCATCTAGATACAGTCAATGGTCGTCAGAATGATTATTGGATGACATGGTGACTACCAATGGGTCTCCTGCAGGCACAAAATTCAGTTCATCATTAAATCAATGTTGAATCAACATCTATTCAACACTGGTAACCATTTATCAATGTTCTGTGCCCACTGTGGAGGAGATATCCTGTAAGGTTTATGTGTTAAGTCTTTGGTGAGTCTGGTGTTTAATTTTCAAATTTTGAGGTGGAAAAAAGAGAGAGAGCGAGAGCTATGGGGGAAAAAAGAGAAGGGAAAATAGGGGAAATAAAACTCTGGAGGGAAGGTGAGATAAAATAGTCATAAAGTTCCTTTCTGAGCCCAAAACAAAGTTGTGCATTGAAGCATTGCCCCTAAGAAAACAGTTTGCATTGTATTTAAACATCTTGTTCCTGTCGTCTCTCCTCATTGGATTTGTGCTTACCCATCATTCTTATCTGTCAATTACCATAGAGACCAATGAAACATCCAAAACCTCAACCACACAAATTTCAATCCGTGGCTCTAATTGAAGCAATATTGGTATATGTGTGGGCCTTTCTGACTGTAACAATGACTGTTGCCATAGCAACCAGCCCCAACTGTGTAGTTTTAAGGCACGGTTGGTTTAGCATTGGTTATTTTTCTATGACCACATGAGACATAGCAGTGATAGCACTGCATGCAACTGTCAGATCTGTGGTCATTTATGACATGCACCCTTTTCATACTCATAACTCAAGGGCCTTCTGTCATGAACAACACCATGTATGGCAAGGGATGTGACATTTCAGCAATCAGACCATTCCCTGACCAGCCCATCATCATGACAGGTCCCTTACATGTGAGCAGGTCACATGCTTTCTGCTGACATGCCAAGGTAACAGTAAATATGAAACCCTGTTTTTTCTGCAGCTGGCCCATACAGACAATAGGGGGTGGCTGTGGTAATCACACTAGTGGTAATCACACTAGGCTGTGCTGAGTGCTGTACGGGGAACACGGTTGGAATGTAGGTACATACCGTTGGAGACCATAAATCACAGTTAACTCCACTTTGCACAGCCTGAGAGGCAGGGCACTAATGTACGGGACCTACCAGCAGAACCAAAGTACATTGATACCTCCACGCCCAAATAACTGATCTACTGATATACTCATAGTAACTTATATCTTATGTCTGATTTGGTTTATAACACATTTTTTATTCACAAAGTGATGTTCAAAAATGTGGTTAAAGTGAATAGACTATTCATCCAAAAAAGGTAATGAATATGAAGATAAATATAAGCATACTCAATGTAACAGTCAGGCGCAATACAAAGCAGGTACAAACTTAGTGGCAGTGCAGTGACATCTGAAGTTTACTGTTTAACACTCTTCTCTTCCCTCTCCTTGTGAGATGGTCCCTGAGGGCCATTTGTGTTATTTACATCTGGTATCAGCATTACACTTGACTGAATGCAGGCAGTGAAATCACTCAATACCCTAATCTGATGTTATTACCTACGCCATGAACCCATGCCACACTCACAAGGCTGTATTCATGGATGCTGAGGATAGGCCCTGAGTGGATGGAGGAAGAGGAGGGTGTTCAGGGTATGTTGGTGTACTGGGGGGAGGAGGGCTCCCTTATTGAATGCAGCATGGGAGGTGCACCATCATCCTACACTCACCATACAGACTGTATTGATGGATGCTGGGGATGGGCCTTGAGTGGAGTGGGGAGGGAGAGCGGGCTCAGTGTATTGTGTCCCCCTCGATCTATGCAGGATGTTTAAGTGGGGCTGGCTATTTATATATATTTATATATATATATTTCTCATAAATAAATTAGTGAACACCGCTTAATGACCTGGGAAGGGTCAACAACAATTATCTCCAGGCCCCAATAGACATCAGGAAGACAGGCAGTATAAGGAAGGAAACATAGTCAGGTTGGGTGAATCCTGATATTCATACTGTGCAGGGAGAAAAGGGAATGAAGGGGTTTCTCCCCTTGATTTTGGGTTAATAAACATATAATTCAGAAAATCCAATTTGCTGATATCTAAACCTTGTTTGCGGAAAATTATAAACCTGTATACAGGTAGATGATGGCCTACACTTGAAAAAAGAGCAGTGAAGGTGGCCTTGAATACAGAATAATATTGTGAATTTGGCATAGAACTATAGGTTTGCTTTAGGTTTCGGAGCATCCAATTGTATCCCCTCAATCAGTTAGTGCTATGTGAGTAAGAGGATATTACTACAGTTTTAAAGATTTAACTACTACAGAAGCAATTAAATGGTGCAAACAGTGATAAATATCATGTATAATAGGCATATTCCTATATGTTTGTGGGATGTAATGCAATAGTTCTCAGTTGTTACAGTGAAAGATGCAGTTTTGCCCGATTTTACTCATCTGTTATAACAATGTGTGGACAGACTGAGGCTGGCGTGACATGGGTGTGGTGGGATCTAACATGTGTGTCATGCAGAATCAGAGCTGGCACCTCCTGCCACGCCTAGAGAGACCTGTCACTTCTCATCATGGTCCTCAGCTGCTTAAAGTCAGAGTCTACACAGGCAATGATTGTCACAGTTACCAATGTTAAAAGGGCAGAAAATGGGGCAATGTAGATACAATAACTTTAACTCAAAATGAAAAATGTTTTTTTGGGGTTTGCTGGGCCCGCAGGGCCGCCGGGAACGTAGTGACCGGTGCTGCCACGAAGTGGCAGCCAGCAAACCCTATCAATGTTTTCGTTTTGCATGGGAGCCACATGGGGTCACTGTGACGTCACCAGGACAGATTGTGGCAATGAAAATAATGTATAATTTGGGATAATTTCAGGAAATGTTTGGAAAAATATTCAGAGCAACGATAGCAATCACAAATCACCCGGGCAAATTAGGCCTACTGGCCCATTTATACACTTTTTATAGGCTCGCCACGATCAATTTTCATTACCACAAGGGGCTTCGCCGGTTCTGAATATGTGACGTCATACACGTAGGTGTTTGCTACGTAACTGGTGGTCATCATGACGACGCCCCAGCAACAGTGCCATTTTCGTCTTAACACTGTTATCAACAACCCACAGTCTGCCGTGAGAATTGGCCACAGTTGGTTGCAGATTCGGCCACAATTTTCTGTGAGAAATGGGACGCATTTATAACCTTGGTGATATCACTAACGCTTTACTGAGACAGATTGCCGGTTGTTTTTACAACGTTGTTTATCCGCGCTGTGGTTGCTAAGGGACATCATGCAACTAAGTGATGCAGCACTGACACGTCGCATTGCCTTTCCCGCGCTCCCCGCCGCAATAGCCGGCGTGCGTGTTGGGTCCATCCTTCCAGTCTTGGGCCCGGGTGAGTAGGGCCATAGGGAAACCCCTTGGTTCTCACGGGTACAAAATGCACGCCCTCATTTTATGACAACAGGTGCGGGGGGGGGGGGGGCTGTGGTGGATTCTGGGGAGGGGGGATATGAAGATTAGTTAAACATGAAGAATCGAAAGACAGTGACAAGGGACATGCAAATTCCCTTTAATCAACAGGCGACATGGTACCCCTCCCCCCCTCATCTATGCCCCTGATGTAGGCCTAAGCTATCAATGCATGGATCTTTCAAATATTAGGCTTCCATAAAAGCCAAATGTTTGTGTTCCAAAGTTCTATTTAAGAGGCCTAGGCTATAAGTTTAATACTAGTAGTAGTAGTAGTAGGCCCCGGGTAGTAGGCCTATGCCTATAAGCGTGTTCATTTATTAGCTACGGGGGGGGGGGGGGGCGGCTGCACAAAAATGTCCGACCCCTCCTGGGGGGGGGGCATAAAAAGTTCTGATCCCTCTTGAGGGGGGGGGGGCATAAAATAGTATGCCCCCTTTTAGCAAAAAAAGTGTTCATGCCTATGCACAAAATCTCACCACCACCCCCTGTAATTAACACTCCCACCTGTCTAGGTGTTTGCCTCTAACCACTTTTGTGTCATGATGGTGCTGGTAGTGTAGTGAGGTGTGTGTCCTGGTGGTAATATGTATTCAGGCACTCACACAACATGGGTATGGTGCGGCAATTCACCATCCTATTTAACTATGAATAAATCTGTCATGTGCATTGCAAAATGGATTAAGTTTAAAAGAGATGAAGTGAGTGTGATATCTGATGTACATTTTGCTAAAAGTGTACTCGAAGCGTCACATTCTGAAAAACAATTCAGTTCAAAACCTATAGATGTCATGATATCATGTTCTTCAGAACTAGAAATATTGGATGGTGATTTTCTATCACTATATTTATCTCTCTTAACTAATGTATTTTTATGCTGATGGTAACATTTAGGAGAAATGATATTTTCATTGATGATACAAAATGATGACACTTCTATGTTAATATATTTCAAACTTTTCACATTGTAAAACAGAGTAGCTTAACTGATCTGTAGGAATAAAACACTTAGACACTCGACTAATTAATTAAAATATGGACTAAAACAGCTCTACCCTGTTATGGCATTTAACATTACCATGCATTCCTTGTTAACATGAATATATACATTTACATGTGTATTTCTGGGTGTGAAGGTCACCTGTGGAGTACATCTTGTGATCTCATTATACCTGTATATAGGCACTTCTTCCATCTTATGCACTCTTTGCATTCTAACATATCCAAATCAATGTTGATTTCTTTGTTGAATCTTCAAATAAAAATATACAAACAAGTATTTTTGCCTCTCTTTTATGACTAAATCATCCCTCTGAGTCGCTAATACCCATGTAAGGACATTGGATGACTGCATTTATGCATCATGCTAGAAAAGGGCACACACATTAAGACTTGATATAACCTAGAAGTATTAACACATATAATGTATTAGCTTTTAAAGTAGAATGTCACTTCATGCCAACTCTAAAGGGCCAATCAACTCCCAAAGGAAATGATGGTGTGACCTTAAATGAAGACAGTGCTGCCATTAAAAATTCATACAAATAATTCCTGTACAAAACAGTACTGCTCCATTTTGAAGTTAGAATTCCTTTATGAAACTAACTAATTAACTCTATGAGTACGTCCAGGAGTTTGTGCCTATACTAGTCTAGTGACAACCTCAGATGCCTTAAAGGCACATCGGGCCATAAACTGGTTTGTTCACTCCCCCAAGCCCTATAAACATTGGCCTATTGGTACACCCCAATCCCCCATCGTCTAGGTTGAAGAGGAGATTAATTATCAAATTTAACAAGATGCAATTTGGAACTTCCGCCTCCTCTATAGTCTTTGGGCTTGTACTGAGTGAATTAATGATTGCAGTGACTCGCTTACTCACCGATACCCGTGGTAAACAACACAGGCTTATTAGATTGAGAACCAACTGCTTTAAAATGGCTGCACTCCCAGCTATAATGTTACATGTATGAATAGTTGACAACAGGATGAGGGTAAATGAGAGAGACAGAAGAAAGGCAAGGATGACAATGGGAAGGAGAGAAATATAAGGGAAGGAAAGAGAACGGGGAAAGGAAAAGTAAACCGTTGTTATCAACATCAAGATGGTTTCAAAACCAAAGTGCTTTGTTTGTGTAAATTACCTGACATGTCCTACCAACACTGCCCTACCAAGTAAATGGGATTTAAAAGTGTTTCTGAAAGGCTGAATCTCAGTTCCACATATTAAATAGACAGTCCCTTCAAAACAACATACCTATTGTTTATATTCTATAATGTAGCTCAGAGGAAGTCATGCAGCAAGTATGAGTGTAAGGAAAATGGGAAGAGAACGATTATTCTGGTTGGAAATCATATAAAGCAGTATCTAGTTTCTTGGATATATCACATCTTGTACAGTGACTAAATGCCTCATGCAGGAATCTGCACACTCAGCATGTTGCTGCTAAACACCAGACCCCTCAAGGCTGTCACAAATTAGTTATTAACCTTAACCAAGACCTAATTTGATGGTACAACTTCTGACCTTGGTTTTGGTCTGCCATCTTGTAAATTATTGATCCCATTGACCTGCTTGTACTCACTAGTACATTTGGTAAACAACACCCAGCCTGATATTTCTGCTCACATCAAGATAGAGAACAGAATGCTGATAAAGCAGCCTTAGATGCCCATCTCTTGCTTCCCCTCCAGCAAGAGGCAGGTTGGAGCAAGGATCTATATATAGTAGAGTTCAGGAGGGGCGTTGACATGAGGTAAGAGGATGAATAGGAGGGTGTCAAGGATGTATGTGATTTTGTGGTATGAAGGTACACTAATATTTTGACTTATTATACGATTGAACGACTCATCGTGCTTTTTACGTGATATCCCCGTGCTGATATCTAGTGATATCGGCACTCTTCCGGTGGATATCGGCACTCTTCCGGTTGATGGGAGTCATTCCGAAATTTCGTCCCCCATAAAATCCGATGTTTTATGGAGACTCGAACACGCTACTTCAAGACTTGAAGTCCGACGTGCTAACCACCACGCCGTGAAGGCGCTGGTAAAGGGAGGTGGCGGAACAAGGAGTCTACAGGCGGATTTCCAGCCCTGTAGGACCATTATTTACCGAGTTACAGAAGAAAAGGCATTTTTTCGTATCATTTCTTTGGAAATCGATATTTTTTTTTAATTTCTTTTTTACTATAAAGGTAGTAGTTGGACTTTATTTACCTAGTCGTTAAAATAATTTTAGGGGGGGGGTTTTCACATACATATAGGCCCTTTAAAATTGCTACGTTTCCACTAGTCCACCCTCAGGTTCGAACCAGGGATCTCTTGAGTGTGGGCTCGACGCGCTAACCGCTCGGCCACAGCGGAGATGGTATAACGTAGGGGAAACGCTGGCTAGCTTCCAGTCTATCTAACACGCCTAGCTTCTGCTCCCTTACCTCCGCTACTGAAGAGTTCCACAACATGGCGCCCACCTTGCTCGATCTAGTCTACCTATATATCCTTCAAAATGGCGAAATTAGGACATTTTAAAGGTAAATAAGGACATTTGAATCAATAAATCGTATAATAAACCTAATATTGAATGGCTAACACCCTCACTCGGGGTTGTATGGCTCAATATCGTCACTCGTGCTACGCACTCGTGCCGATATTGAGCCATACAACCCCTTGTGAGGGTGTTAGCCATTTAATATTGGTTAACTATTAAAGTCAGAACTCGCCAACAACTAAGTCACTATAGTGATTAACCTAGTTGGTCATTTTCTGGCTCCCTATACTACCAAACTTGGTTAGTTAATACGGTTAGGTTGGCCAGTACTCACTGCAGTCTTTCACTTTATATGAGTATTAGGCTTTTTTGATTAAGACATTACTTATATATTTTGTTTAGCCTCAGTCATTTAGGGATAACAATAAGTCAGTACTGATCAATATCTCTATGAATAGCCTGGGATAATCCGGATCATTTAGACTCTCTGTGTGGAGGCTGTTTGATGGATGCAGGGTGGACAAGAAGGACAACTTCTGCCCAAACATCATAGCGTGACTCTAAACTCTTAACTCTCCCACCCTGCCCCAGTCCTGCTGCACCAACTGCCCACAGGAGAGGCTTCTGCACAAATGGCCAATCACAGAAGAAGTCATGTGACCTTAAGGCAGGAGTCACATGGAGGCAGAAGGAAATACAATCGGTACAAAGTGGCATGGAATGAGGGTCAGATTTCACCAGGGACCACAAAGGTTTACACATTCCATGAGATCCATTTGCTCAATAGGTTATACACTGGCACTATTTCATCTTTATTCCCAGTTAGGAATCCTGGGACTTTAAACTGCTTTTTGCTTCATTGATATATAGGATGAAAGCACCCTGACAACAGACTGTCTGTGAATGTGAGCTATGTACACGTGGTACGAGGAGCTTTGTGTAAGGCAGTATTTATTATTTAGTGGCTCACCCCAATCCCAGCTATATCCGCTCTGCACCAGGCTAGCTGGGGGCAGCAGGTTGGGGCTGGTGCCTTCCACTCTGATTAATGTATATATATATATATATATATATATATATATATATATATATATATATATATATATATATATATATACATTCCCTATCAGATCCTGTCACCCCTTCCAGTTTTGGGTTCTTATTATACTAGCTCTGTCTATTTTCTTGAATCCTGGCCAATAATTAGTAGAATAATATTATTGCTTAACTACTTTTCATCAATGCCTAAGTGACCTCTTGGAAATTCAATGATATCCCTTTTGCAGAATTCTATGATTTTCAAGATTTCTGGCCCATAGAGGGGAAACCTCCGCATTTTGATGAATGAAGAAAAATCCATGATGTTGCAGTAAAATTACAGTTTGCACTCAACTATTTTGTTTAAAACATACATTGGTGTTGTATATAACATGTAGAGAAGGTGCAATGCTGCTTTGCTTCTTGCCCGTGGATGACGGAGAATGCATGACTGAATTTAGTTGCCCACACTGAAGTCATTAAGGGCTGTGAGAGTATCCGAATGCAGAAATGGTACAAAGATGGGACTTACCTGAGGACAGTGGCTGGTTTTATGGGACTGCACACAGACTGTATGTACATGACATTTACCTTAGTTCTCCTCTCGGGTCATGACCTAGGGCAGTGTGGTACCAACAATGGCCACCAGGGGGCAGTAAAGTGCCATCACAGAGCAGGGTGAGTCATTGTGCTGATGGCAGGAAAAACCAATACTATAAAACCTCACGTATAACACTCACGTATAACACTCACTTATAAGCTGCCCCCTAACTTTTGTGAATCTTATAAGCTGAAGAGTCTGGTTATGACCACTTTCGTACTCTAGTATACATCTAAAAACATATAAGCAGCACGCTGAATTTCTCCTGATCATATAAGCCACAATAGCAATCTGATTTGCATACTAGCCAGAGAATATACATGGGGTTTCCCTTCCACTGAACAAACACATATGGCACAAAATGGCTCCTCTGGCAACCAAATTACCCAGAGTGCAACATGAAACGGGCTCCATCAGTCATGCCGCATGCAATGCATGCTGGTCCCACTTTTCTACTCTATACTTTAGATGATTAATACCCCTGGGGGTACTGTTGCAGGCAGGAGGGGGGAGAGCAGAGTGCACTGCGTGTATGACATGTGAAATGATGAACTTGTTTACGCTATTCTCTATGATATAGACTTGGTAGGCTTGAAAGGACTAGAAATAGTAGAGTACAATACAGTGTAGAATTAAACTACATTACTTGTGTCAATGCTGTACTCTTCTATAGATCCTGCCTCTAGAATTAATTAGTTTGTTTAGAGAAAAAGATAAAGAGGCTCAACATATATATATATATATATATATATATATATATATATATATATATATACATAGCACTCTCAAAACCCACAATGACTAAACTGGGACTGAAATAATTGAGGTTTCGCATCCAACTGGTTTGTGAATAGTCCAACACAGAAAACATCCCAATCCAAACCTAACATACTTTCTGAGATGCATCTTTTAATCATTTATTTGTTCTTTACTTTTCCCTAATCATTTAATGTCAAGAGTCATGATCTGGGAACTCTTGGGATCAATTACAGTTTGAAACATCTGATGGACCTAGAGCTAACTATAAATAGTCTCACAGAGAATCCCCAATCAGAAGTTTTGATGACAACCCCAGGAGGTGTGGCTACTAATACCTATTGAGTTTCCCTTTCAGTGTCTGTGAAGTCAGTGGGAGTATTCAAGATGGAGGGTGGTAGAATGCTTGGCTGGATGGCTTGGGTATAGAGGTATTCAGATTCTCAGGTGGATGCTTTATTTACTGGTTTGTAAGAGTTAATACAAATGGGGGTAAATTTATACACTTCACACAGAGAAGAACATGAGTTTACAATTTCTGCATGACAGCTTCATGGCAGCAATAAAATTATAACCAGTAAAACTAAAGGTCAGTGAGCGGTGAAATGTGAACAGGAAAACTGGCAGATCTTAATGTTGAATGAGGCTGATCTAAAAGAGACAACATATTGATTGAGCAGGTTGGTCTTTTATTAGCTCCAAAACCATTCTTAATTGAAGCTCAGGCGAAAAAGGTAATTTTGGAAGCTGAAGGTGAAACCTAACTGGCCGGCCACTGTTGCCCACACTGAAATCATCAAAGAAATTTCTATATTAAAAAAACATTCAATGAAGAAGCAGAAAAATAACACTAGTTTCAGTGGTTCATTTTTCAAAGTATGTAAGTAAGAACACATAGTGATAATTCTCAAAGATGAACAGGCAGCATAAATAACAAACTTTGTTAATCATCATTATTATTGGTCACTCACCATAGAGACCAATAACACATCCAAATCCTCAACCAAACAAATTTCAATCTATGGCTCTAATTGAAGCAATATCGGTAAATGTTTGGACCTTTCTGACTGTAACAACGACTGTTACCATAGCAACCAGCCCCAACTGTGTAGCTGGTTTAGAATTGGTCGTTTTATCATGACCACATGAGACATGCACTGCATGCAACTGTCAGATCTGTGGCCACTTTTGACACACATCATTTTCGTACTCATAACTCGAGGGTCTTCTGTCATGAATGACACCATGGCATGGGATGTGACATTTCAGCAATCAGACCATTCCCTGACCCGCCCATCGCCATGAGAGGTCCCTCACATGTGAGCAGGTCACATGCTTTCTGCTGACATACCAAGGCAACAGCAAATATGAAACACTGTATATTCTGCAGCTGGCCCATACAGACAATAGGGGTTGGCTGTGGTAAAGCCATCTATCACATTAGGCTGTGCTGAGTGCTGTATGGGGAACACGGCAGGAATGTAGGTCCATGTGGTTGGAGACCATACATCACGGTTAACGCCACTTGAGAGGCAGGGCACTAATGTACAGGACGTACCAGCACAACCAAAATACTTTGATACCTCCATGCCCCAAATAACTGATCTACTGATATACTCATAGTAACTTATATGTTCTGATTTGAGTTTATAACACATTTCTTTATTTACAAAGTTGTGTTCAAAACTACGGTACAATTCAAAGGACTATTAATCCCAAGAGATAATGAATATAAATATAACCATGTTCAATGTAACAATCAAGCACCAGGCAGGCTGTATTCATGAAGTTGGCAAAAAAGAAGGGAGAAAGAGGGTTCCCTCATTGCATCATACCATACAGACTGTATTGATGGATGCTGGGGATGGGCCGTGAGTGGAGTGGGGAGGCAGTGTATTGTATACCCCTCGTTCTATGCAGGATGTCTGGATGAGGCTGGCTATGCTATTTGTGTGTAAGGTAGGCATACTAATATGACAAAACTGAGGTGGCAGTAAAATAGACTAGGGACTGAAGGTGACATTACAAACAAGCTTATGCTGAGAGGAAAGGAATAATTGTGAAATATGGAGGAGAAGAGCAGAGCAGAAGGGACTGAGATAAAGGTGGAGAAGGGCACAATGAGCTGAGAAGGGGTATGATTATGGATTGAATAGTGCAGGCTAGGAAGAGATCTATATGGGCCTAAATGGCCAGATGATATGTAGTGTGATATGCTAGATTCATGTGAGTGATTTATGGGACCAAAGGAGATATTGAGGGAGGAGGGAAAGTTCAAACTACCACTTATCTCTTATCTCCACACCTTAGTGAACCCCGCTCAATGACCTGGGAATGGTTGACCAGTAGAGCATCAACAATTTCCCACCTATATCATCTCCTGTCTCCAATAGACATCAGGCAAAGAGGGAGTGTAAAAGGAATGAAACATAGTGGTAAATGAAATCATGATCAAGCAGTTGGCTTTAAGTTGGTTTATATATTGATAAGCAAAAGCTGTGAATGAATCAATCACGGGGGGGGGGGGGTTAACATGATTAACAGATTAATGTAAGAAAGTCAGGCATCCAGGAAAAAAGCAAAAAAAAAAGCAATGAAGCAGGGAAAGTTTAAACATTCAGCTATCTTATATCTCTGCACCTTGTAGACAATACTACACTGGAAATCAACATGGTTGTACTGGGGACCATGTGCGGGTCAACAACCTCCTCCCCTACATTATCACTAGTCTCCAAACAATAGTGGATGTATTGATTCAGGATATAATTATGCTGAATTGGTAGGAGGGGATGAATAGGAAGCTTTGTTCTTTTAAGGGCCTTTAGACGACCCTGTGATTCAGCCATGATTACAGCTTTAGTAAAGACATTAAGTAGAATCTGTAAAGCAACCAGAGGAACAGCTGATATATCTATAAATACATCTATAAGGAGATACAGCTGAAGTTCAAACATCCACTTCTATTTAAAGTCTGCACAATGTAACAAGTGCCACCTATCCCGAGTGACCCGGGAGTGATAAGTAGGCTCTGGGAAACCTGGCAGCGTCAACAACCTCCCACCGCTGTTATTTCCTGTCTCCAATAGAGGCCACCGGAAGTATCGACCCCAGGAGGCGTGCTGGAAAGGTCGCCGGCTGAGGGCCCCTTTATCACTATGAGAAAAACAGGTTTTGTTCCCGTTCCTCCTCGTTCCCTTCTTACCCAACATTTTCTTCCCAGCATTGCCCTCAGACATCTCTTACTCTGCCATAGAATTGGGTACACAAAAGGCTGGTTTGGATATCCAATAGAAAGTTGTGTACAAAAGACCAGCGATAATATCTAATAGAATAGAGTACAATAGGCAAGGGAGGATATCCAGTAGAATAGGTAAGTAACAAGATAAACTGTGGTGCTTTTTATACTCTGTAGATGCCAGTTGTCCTGCCCTACCATCCTACAATACTCTTCAACCCCTTAGCAATGATTTATTGTATGGATACTCATCCTACCATACACCCCCACTCCACAGTCAGTATCATATTGACCTACTGCACCCCGTCCTATTAGCCTTCCGATCTGCCTATTGGGTTATAACTCTCTGCTATATTTACCTGGTACTAACACAGTGACTGATCTTTAGGGATTCAAGTGGCCATCCACAGTTTGATGGCAACAATAATATACTGCAGAGCAAGTAAGGGAATGCAGCAGGGAAAGGAACTGGCATGCAGCAACTAATAAACCTTTTTCATCATACTGATTTTCCACTTTCTGCATTATCATAATTTCAAACCTACCACTATACATACATGCTGCTGTAACCATGGTAACAATGATTTCATTCATTGAGATAGCTCAGCATTTTATGTAAGTACACTAATACAGTTAAATCATCAAAACATAACATGGCTTTTTTAAACCAAATGACAATTTTAGTGTACCCAGGAAGCAGGAATCTGAGTCCAACTTCCTACACCCTTGGGTGTTAGCTCTTATTTTTAGCTTCCGTCATAGATCCAATTTAGCCCTAATCAATATACCCCACATCACAGGGGAGCTGGGGAGGGGAGGAGTGGCCAGATTTAAAGATGTTGTTGCATGAGTGAGCAGCCACGGGGGTCTCCAGGAGGAGGTGGTTCATCAATGGCTGCACTTCCTGTTTACTTGTCTGATCCACATCATAGACCGATGCAGCAAGAAAGGGGGACATTTCAGGAAAGTTGTTGATAAAGTGTTTCTGAAGTGTGACCAGCAAATACATAAATATAACCTCAAAATCTTCTAATATCATTACACTATTTGAAAAAGAATTGTTCAGTAAATCTCCTGTAAACTAGCTATTTTATACAACATTATGAGAATTCTTGGTAAGTAGGTCACCCTTTCCTGATGCATGAGTCTATAGTCATATCTAGGCCGCATAGGTCTGCTGTGTGGTAGACTTGGGTTTTTGTTGTAACTGATGAGATTATGTGATGTCTCAATAGCATTATTATGATTCCTAGCTTACATTTAGGACAAGCAGAAGAGCAGCTAAGGCGAGGTTAATAATTTCTTGGCATCTTGAATACAGAGTAATATTGGGAATCCACTTATCAGTTTGCCACTGAACTAGAGGTTCGTTTTAGGTCATGTCAGCTGTAGGTGGGTAAGAGAAGACCAGCAATAAGGATCTCTCTACTCAGAAAGCATTTAATTTTACTTGGTTGTGGTGGGATCTAACATGTGTGTCATGCAGAATCAGACCTGGCACCTCCTGCCACGCCTAGAGAGACCTGTCACTTCTCATCATGGTCCTCAGCTGCTTAAAGTCAGAGTCTACACAGGCAATGATTGTCACAGTTACCAATGTTAAAAGGGCAGAAAATGGGACAATGTAGATACAATAACTTTAACTCGAAATGAAATTTGTTTTTATTTAGGATTTGCATTAATATATTTGATTGTGTGCCTTCAATCCCATCCTGGTCTGTTTTATTCTTCATGGGAATTGTAGTCCTCATATTATCACTTTAAAAGCTTACTAGAGTGCTCACATTGCTCTACTTGAACATTGATGAGTTACAGTAAGGCAACCGGAGGCATGGCAATAAAATCTACTCCCCACTTAGTGGCTGTATATGTCATTCAAGTCCTTGATATTAGAAAGGCAGATTACCAGCTCCATTCCCAGTGAGACCTGTCCATAAGTCAGAGTCAGAGATACAAACTACTTTGGTAAGTTGTGGTGTCTGGTTCAGGGTTGGTGGCATGTTACTGTGGACTCTAGGTATATTACTTAGACTTTACACTGATTACACAACCTGATGCAGCCTGGTGGGCTGAGGAAGCCTTTAGTCTGTGCCCTGCCTCTCTCTATTCCTCCCTCTCCTGTCCATGTATCCCTCAATGCCTCCCTCTCTTTTTCCCTCTCCTTTTCTCTCTCTCCCTCTCTCTCTCCCCTCCCTCTCTCTCTGCTTCCCTTTCTCTCCTTCTCTACCTTCCACTCTCTCTCACTCTCCTGTCCTACCTCCCTCAGCATTTCAGCTCCCCACATCCACCTAATTACTTTATCCCCCATCCTTCACTTCCTCCTGCCCGTTAAACTTTAAATGTTGTATTGTGCGTAAAAGCCCTGGCAAGTTTCTTACCAGGGCTATATCCATGTACAATGTCGACCCTTTGAGAGTGCATCAACGCTTTAGGATGAGCATGATGCATGCATTCCTGGCAAGTTACTTGCAGGGCTGCATTCATGCATCAGCACAACCAATGGTCGCAGCGCCTCCTTTTAATATGCAGCCCTTAAAGCCTAGAAAGACCTGTTTACGTCAACAGCTTTACAATATAAATGGGTTGTTGTTCTTAACTGCTCACTCCCTTTGTTCCCTGAGGCTATAGTGCAACCCAAGCCGGCAGCAGCTATTTATGGGTGTGTTTGTGATCTAATCCCAAGGCTCAGGAAGAACCAAATTAATTACCCACCGATCAACATCCACCCGGCCCCTGTCGTTAACCCTCTGAGGATTGTATGTTACTAAAAAGGCAATCAGCGAGATGGGTGATTGCTATCTTATCTGGTAGGAAAGTAGGGTAGGTATGAAAGGGAAGGGGAGAATAAAGGAATGTAATAGGGAAGGGAGAAAGGCAGCACAGAATATGGCAAAATGGGCAGGAATTTAACCACCTCTGTGCACTTTACACAAACAACTCTGTGATGGGGCTGCAGGGTGTGAAGAGGCTTACATTTGGTGCTGGCAGGCATGTGGCAGTATGTTGTTGACAATCAACATGTCTTTTTATTTTACATCAAGGATTTACCAACATTTCCTGAAAATCTGATCATGAAAATGAATTGGATTGTGCAAGAATTAAATCTTTCAGGGAACTCTAAAAAAGAGTCTCTTCTGTTTTGTGTACAATGCCCTTTTTCAGCCTGTTTATACCAGGTTGCATAGGTAAAAATATTTGCAATGGTACCCCTGTTAAATAATAAATCATGTCAAATCCTAAATTTACCCAAAAAAAATGTACAAACTATTAGACCTGAGCTTGTCAGGGTGCTTGAGACAACCAGAGTGTGCAGCAGGACCCCAGGGTCTGACCGTGTGGGAGTGAGGACTGAGCAGGACCCCAGGGTCTGACCGTGTGGGAGTGAGGACTGAGCAGGACCCCAGGGTCTGACCGTGTGGGAGTGAGGACTGAGCAGGACCCCAGGGTCTGACCGTGTGGGAGTGAGGACTGAGCAGGACCCCAGGGTCTGACCGTGTGGGAGTGAGGACTGAGCAGGACCCCAGGGTCTGACCGTGTGGGAGTGAGGACTGAGCAGGACCCCAGGGTCTGACCTTGTGGGAGTGAGGACTGAGCAGGACCCCAGGGTCTGACCGTGTGGGAGTGAGGACTGAGCAGGACCCCAGGGTCTGACCGTGTGGGAGTGAGGACTGAGCAGGACCCCAGGGTCTGACCGTGTGGGAGTGAGGACTGAGCAGGACCCCAGGGTCTGACCGTGTGGGAGTGAGGACTGAGCAGGACCCCAGGGTCTGACCGTGTGGGAGTGAGGACTGAGCAGGACCCCAGGGTCTGACCGTGTGGGAGTGAGGACTGAGCAGGACCCCAGGGTCTGACTTGGTGGGAGTGAGGACTGAGCACGTACTGCCAGCATTAATTATACACAGCCCCTTACCAGACATGTGCCTGCAGTGATGACAAAATGTACAGAAAAAGAAAAAAGTTGGTCCTGGTGTGAAGCAATTAGCAGGCTGCAGTGTAGGTGGGAGGGAAGTGTTCACCTGCCGCACTTAAGGTGTGAGCTGGTATAAATACTGACTGCCACTTTTTGTTATTGTCTGAACGGGGACAGAAGCCTCTATACTTACAATGTTCTGTAGGCCACCATTTTACGTAACTGCCATTTTACATAACAGCTTTTCAATTCACTGTTGAAAAGGAAGTCTGAAGCCTTTTTCCTTAGCCTGCCTTGCACCTTGGTTATCTCACAAATACCAACTGGCATCAGAATAGTTAAATGGTGAATAAACAGCACTTGAGGAACACAGGATGATTGATGCTCAATCATAAGAAATCAAAAAAGGTTCCTGTATGATAAATGTTTTGTTGGGTTTGTAAATAGGCCCATTGCTAAAGCTGTGTATTAGTGAATAGGCCCATTGCTAAAGCTGTGTATTAGTGAATAGGCCCATTGCTAAAGCTGTGTATTAGTGAATAGGCCCATTGTTAAAGATGTGTATTAGTAAATAGGCCCATTGCTAAAGATGTGTATCAGTAAATAGGCCCATTGCTAAAGATGTGTATTAGTAAATAGGCCCATTGTTAAAGATGTGTATTAGTGAATAGGCCCATTGCTAAAGATGTGTATCAGTAAATAGTCCTATTGCTAAAGCTGTGTATAAGTAAATAAACCCCTTGCTAAACCTGTGTATTATTAGATTATTTTAATTCAGGAGACAGAAACCCTGTAATCAACTTCCTTCTACAACTTCCAACGCAGCCTTCTGCACCTGCCTCACTTCTGTTGGAGGAAAGGCATTGCTGGAAGAACCTCATGGTGTGAGGACGTCCTGAGGGATGCCTGGGGGCTGCACAGAGAAGACTAGCGGGACGGCCTTATTGAATCAGGGAGGAGAAAAATACTGATGAAATAAGAGAGACTTGTCCTCAAAGAGGCTGCAGCCGGTAGCTGTTCCCTGCAGCCACAGCCGGGTCCAAGACAGCTGCTTCTGGGAGAGAGAGGCACTTTACACTGACTGCCTTCACACAGGAGAGGGGGACATGGGGGGTATTTACACAGGCTACCTTCATATTGGAGGGAGGGGGAGGGATGGGGCACTTAACACCGACTTCACAGAGGAGACAGGGAGATAGGGGCACTTTAAACAGGCTGCCTTCACACAGTGAAGGGGAGTAGGATAGAGGCACGTTACAGTAGAATTCTGTCTGAATTCACAAGGTGAGGGAGAGGGGGATAGAGGCTCCTTACACAGGCTGGCTTCAAAGAGGGGACAGGGGAGGGTAGTTTTACACAGCTTGCCTTCAATCAGGCTATAAAAGAAGACACTTACTTCTTGTATGTGTACACCCTAAGGCCCACTTCATTAGTTACATGGCATGTAGATGGGAGTACACAGGTATGCCTGTCTGTGATCTATTTTACACAAGAGGTCAATAACTGGGACTCACTGCTAGTGTGTTCCTAGTCTACTGCAGTGGTTCATTGGACGCAATTGTGGCATCAAGGACAGCAACAATGTGATATCCATACATTACAATTGGCATTAGAGGCGTTTGTCACATAATCTAGTGTCTAATGAAAACAGTAATGCAGGCTATTGTTAGCAGAATCTAGAGAAGCTTCAGAGAGCTGTAGTCAGCCATACAGAGTTGTTTTTTTCTTCTCCCCCTGTCCTGAGGCCTACATGAGAGGCTTGCATGTTGTACATTGCATGTTAGTCAGGATGTACTTATACAGTCCCCTGTGGTCACGTCTCTCCATCAGCAGTTACTTGTTGTTTTTTGTGTACAGGAATAGTCTAACATTGCTTATCTAATGGTAACCTCAGCACAATATATAAGGGTTTCAGGTTAATTTATGATCCATTGACATGATATCCTTCACGGAGACAACTGCTAGCAGTCTACCAGTCATGTTGAGAGTGACATTATCAATAATGTACTTAACTAACATGGAATAATATCTCCTGAAATCAGCAACAGCTCGTTTCTCCCCACTATTTTTATACAGGCTACTAAAATATAGTCTATGAAGGTTTTACTAGGGATTGATTTAAACATTTCACACAGAGAAGATGACTGTGTTTACGATTTATGCACGGCAGCTTCAAAGCAGCAATAAAATTTTAACCAGCAAAGCTAAAAGGTCAGTGAGCGGTGAAATGTGAAACAAAAATACTGGCAGCTTCAATGTTAAATGAAGCTGATCTAAAATAGGCAACAAAAAGGCATTGATTGAGCAGCTTGGTCTCTTATTAACTCTGCAGTTATTCTTTATTGAGGCTAGGGGAAAAAATGCAGTTCAAGAAGTGGTTGGCCACTGATAGACACATTGAAACAGTTAATTCATCATTATGATAAAAAACTCAATGATGAAGCTGTTGAGGGCCAAGGCATATCCCATTGTATAGCGTATGCTGTATATATTTGGAGTAAAACAGTAATAAGATTCAGTTCAGTATATATGTGTTGCACATTTTAAGATACTTTTTAAGATACTCTTTGTTGTTGGTCAATTCCTATAGGGACCAAACCCTGCTGACCACCCATGCCACTTCAACTCCAAACCCTGTTTCCAATTGAAGCAATATTGGCTATTCGATTGTAATGGGAGTTCTGAGTTGCCAATATTCTTGTTGTTGTCATGGCAACCTGTCCCAGGCATGTGTATTCAAGACAAGGTCTGTTTAGAATTGGTCATTTCCAATGACAGATTGGACATGGCACTGACAGCTCTGCCATGCAACTGTAAATGTTATGGCTACTTATGACACACACCTTTTTTTACTTCCCCAAAGGGAATTCTGGTAACACCAAGCATGAGATGCCACAATCATGCTCTCCCTGACCAGCTCATATCATTAGATGTTATTTCAAATGAGCAATAATCCAAACATTATAAACAGAACCTGGGATGGTCACTCCTCAATATACTTATAGTAACTTACCACTTGAATGTTTTCTTGATAAGACTGAAATGTTGATGTCTATGACTTCTCTATATTTGCCTATAAACTCAACACGTCTGCATTTTTGTTGAGAATTGAATTTTAGTTTGAATGTCAGAGAAGCCATCATTATGTGGCTAAGAGGGATGTGGGATGTGTCTATTATTACTTTGTGTGACAGAGTCCATTCAGGGACTATACAGATATACCCTTGTGAATAACAAGCTCCATTGGGACAAGCCCCATATAATGCTGTCATAATTAGGCCCAAGATGGGGCTGCCATTCTTCTACCCCTTTCGCACTAGCCTCCTCTCCTATCCCTATTACAATGACACAATGACAACCACATATAAAGGCTGCATAAAGGTTTCTGTAGGACACCGGCTCACGTGCTGTCAGTAGTAGAGGCACTGACATTTACAGTAGCTTTTGTGCTTGTTGTGTGATGTATCATCCGTGAAGGATGAGATTAAGAGCTCTTATGTTGACAATGCTGACTGGGATGTCGCTTTGTGGGTTAGACATTGGCATACATATGTAACCATCTGTTGTGGGATGCCAGGCCAATAAGGGAGAGCTACCTCTACAACAGTGGCTTTTCCCAAGAACAGTGGATTTTTCTGCACCACCCCCCCCCCCCCCCTATGAGGTGCCAAAATCATCTGTTCTCTGTAGCGAATTTAGGCTTCTCACTGTATGTCTCTTTCTATTTCAGGTTCACCCTTTATCAGCAGACAGTGATGGATGTTGAAAACCTCAGATATGTCAGAAAGGTGGGAGCGTTACCAGATTTAAGGCAGAAGTGAATACCACAAATGGGGATTAAAAGAAAAACACATTGCCATCATCAATATCCTCAAACACAAATAATTCAATGGTTTCCTCTTCACTTCCTCCTTCCCAGCATGACATTTTTCTTGACTGGTTTATTTGTAACAATTATGTAACCCTATCTACCATTTCAAATTCAAGATTCATAAGCCAGAGGAAAATCAAGTTGTTGTGTTCTGTGTTATCATTTTGACTATCTTTACATGGTCCTTGCTCATGTTGTAACGATAAGCTGACATTCTTATATATATATGATGAACTTGTGCAACTGAGCATCAACCTTAACACATCTACACTGACACATAATCCAGTTTCCTGTTTTAGAGTAAACCCTCATTACAGCTACATCCTACCACATTTCTCTTTATGAATGTATGTCATAGTTTGCTAATACAAGAGCACAGGGATAATCCAGTAGGAAAAAACATTAAAGGTTGTTGGCAGATCAACTGGGAAATTCATCTCAAAGGGCACTAAATCTCCCAAAGCGCTTGATGCTAGTGGTGGATAAATATTTAAATGCTGGTAGTGCCACACAAGCTGCTGCAGCAAAAGTCATCTACAACATTGATGTGTCAGGATGCTGAAAGAGTTGGGTGCCAATAGTACTTAATGTATACAACATGGATGTGTCAGGATGCTGAAAGGGTTGGGTGCCAATAGTACCTAATGTAGCTCACCAACTCACCTCCCTCTGTCTGCTCTAAGTGGGGGCATCATGCATAATTTATCTCCCACTTCCCTGTCTGTGAGTCTGATGGCCACTTACTGCATCTGCCATATAGCATGGACACATATGGTAAAACCCTGCATATTGAGAACATCTGCATTCAAGGAATTCAAAAAACTTAGTTTCCATCCAAGTTTTTTTCTCCCAGTCTGTTGTAGGTTTGCGTCCAGTTGATACCTTCTGGACCTTTTCCAATTTGTGACAATTCACTGAGACGCAAAATGTGCAAGACCTAAAATGTGCACAAAGAAGGGTTAACCCTTCTGGACTGCTGTCGTCTTGAAGCGTCATCTGAGCGGTGAATAGTGCCAACTCTGCCCACCAGGGGCGTCAGGGTGTCATTACCACTGCCACGAGCTGTAGGGTGTAATTGGTCCGCAGGGTGTTAGTGCCAGTATTGGTTAATTCTCTGTCTCTGTTCCCATCCTCCTTACATTGCTGTGCAGTGGTAAATTCATGAAGCAAGATTCTTCCTCATTGGTCTCAGAGGTGTTATGCAAAGAGAGAACGGTTTCCATTCAATGCCTTTTCAGAATGAGTGATGCATTATTTGCACAATGTCCATACCTCAGAAATCCTGCTCTACAAGCCCCCATTACTGTAGCTATACACATACATACTGCTGCCATATATAACAGCTGTATACACCATACACCATGATGTCATCTGGCAACCATAGCAATGAATGCTGGAGAGAATACCCACAATTTTATCATCACAGACATGACAAGCTTCTGGCTGTTTGGCTGTCTGTAGCCCTGAGCCTGATGGTGGTAAAATGTCTGGTAGCAGCTGTGGCAGTCAGCCACACTGATACATGACCACAGGGCACAGTCACAAAGTAGTGGCATATAAGGCTGTGTCTCACCAAATTGGTTCAAGTCTGAGCGGTGCTTGTCTATGACCGGCGCTTGTCAATGACCAGAGGTCATCTGTTACCAATGGTGTAAAAATATGCTTATTTAGAGCAGATTTACAGAGAAATGTGATAGATTCATTTCGCAAGATTTTTAGAAAGCAATAAACCATAACTTGGATTAAGATTTTCAATGTTCATACCCATATGCGGACATGGAACCTTTTCAGTCCTCTCTGTGCCTCTGTATCTATTGCCTTGTTTACTTCTTAGACATTAGTGGTGTACAGATGCAGTCAGCACTGTGTCCCATTCATCTTCTACTGTTTCCTCCTCATAGTGACCTACCCCCCTTCCCTGCTGTACCCCTCCGCATCCTTCCTCAGCCACACACTGCCTTTGTCTGATGGCCACTTACTGTATCCGACATATAGCATTGACACATATGGGACAACCCAGCATACTGACACATACAGTAAAACCCAGCATATTGACACATAGAGTAAGACCCAGTATACTGACACATAAAGTAAGACCCAGTATACTGACACATAAAGTAAGACCCAGTATACTGACACATAAAGTAAGACCCAGTATACTGACACATAAAGTAAGACCCAGTATACTGACACATACAGTAAGACCTAGTATACTGACACATAGAGTAAGACCCAACATACTGACACATAGAGTAAGACCCAGTATACTGGCCAAAGGTTTTTGTCAATTCTTTTGCCTTTTAACTGAGAACTAGGGGATCAGTGTATAGGCAGGATGTGTTCAAACATTAAATTATGTGTTAAAACGTGAGATTATACATAATCTGATCCCCTAGTTCTCAGTTAAAAGGCAAAAGAATATATATTCCAGGATAAGTGGCATTAGTCTAACAGCTGAAAACATTAGCATTCAAGGAATTCAAAAAAAAAGATATATTTTTCTTCTTTTGCGATCAGAGTTGTCCGTCAGTATGTTGTAGGATGCTACCACCTGTACCTTTCCCTATTTGTGACAATTCACTGAGATGTAAAATGTGCCCGGAGAAGGGTTAGCCCTGCTGCACTGCTGTCCCCCTGAGGTGTGATCTGAGCGGTGAGTAGTGCCAACTATACCCACCAGGGGCAGCAGGGTGCCACTGCCAAAAGCTGTAGGGTGTAATTGGTCTGCAGGGTGTTAGTGTCAGTGTTGGTTAATGCTCTGGCTCTGTTCCCCTCCTCCTTACATTGCTGCACAGTGGTACTAACATGAAGCTAGGTTCTGCCTCATTGGTCTCAGAGGTGTTATGCAAAGAGAGAAAGGTTTCCATCACATACTCACTGTTTGACTTTTTTGATTGAGATAAGAAGTAGCCAGTTTTTAATGCTTTTTCAGCACAAGTGATACATTTGCACTGTACCTCAGACGTCCTGCCCTACAAGCCCCCATCGCTGTTGGCCATACACATACATTGTGCTGTCATATTAGAGCTACAAGGCTTTATTTTTATGTTTTGTTTCCTTCCTGGATACACCCTCTCCCAAATCACGATGTCATCTGGCAACCGCAGCAGAATGAATGCTGGCAAAATAAGCCACAATTTTATCATCACAGAACTGACTCATTTCCTAGTTGTTTGTCTGTCTGTAGCCCTCAGCCTGATGGTGGTACAGTGTGAGGTGACAGCTGTGTTACCCTGACAAATTTATACATGGCCACAGTGCACAGCCACAGAGTAGTGGCATATAAAGCTTTGTCTCACCAAAGTGATCCAAGTCTGAGCGGTGCTTGTCTATGACCAGTGCTTGTCAATGACAGAAGGTTGTCTATGACCAATGATCTGTGAAAATATGCTTATTTGGAGCAGATTTACAGAGACAAGTGATAGATTTAGAAAGTAATAAGTAATAAAGTTAGAAAATAATAAACTATAACGTGTAAAGCATTTAGCTTTTTGATGTTGGCACCCATATGGTGACATGGAACCGGTCATAGACATCACTCCATGATTGACAACCGCCTGTCATAGACAACTGTCCGTCATAGAGATTTAACTTGGATCGATTTGGTGAGACTGAGCCATAAGGGTTGGAGGTGGTCCCTGTTACACCTTTTCTTTCCTCCATCTCTGTGCCATTTACTTCTTAGGAGACATAAGTGGTGTACAGATGCAGGCAACACAGTGTCCCATTCATCTTCTACTCTTTCTTCTTTATGGTGACCTACCCCCCTTCCCTGCTGTACCCCTCCTCATCCTTCCTCATAGAGTCATACACTGCCACCTTTAGCTAACACGTTTACTGCAGTCCCCTCTACTCCCCTGCCACCTGGTGGCCAGTCAGGCATCTATCTCAGTAGCAGGAGCCCCTGTCTGAACTAGCAGGTATACGTCAGACACACAGTTGTTGACAATGGCTGCCCACCCTTCCTCATACATCTATAGTCTCTAACACTATTATAGCAGCCCCCTCTACTCCCCTGCCACCTGGTCGCAGGTCAGACATTCACCTTAGTGGTAGGAGACCCAATCTAGACATATACATCAGACACACAAGAAGTGCCAGTTTGTTGACTTGATAACGGTAGAATTTCCCATAGGGAAAGAAATGAAACTGTAATAGTGTTGTCCAAAAGCAGAGACATGGGAAGTAGATGATCCAGCATTTAGCATTGCCTTGATGCATTCATTTAAGGATGTACATTTAGACCTAAGATTCACACTGTTCCTGTACTCTAGAAGAGGTGCAAGAAGGGAGCATTGCACTTTGGGCATTCACTGATTCTATTGTATGATAGTGTTATCCATTCAAGAAGTAAGAGGCATCTTACTATATCTTTCTATTTTAATGTCATTGAAAAGAACAGACTTACTGTGAGGATGGCAGCTGGTTCTCTGAGATAACCCAGTAACATCTTTACCTGATCCATAACAAGACAATAGCATCCTGATGGCAAACAGTGCTGCATATAAAAACCTCATAGAGAACAGGGGTATACTATATAAATTTGTCCAATACTGTAAACCTCTGTATAAGCAGCGGCTAGTTTGCAAGTCAGATCCTTTGTGACTGCTAAGACCATGTAAAAAGAAGCATCCCTTTAAAACGCAGCTGCTCCTTCCCTTGTAAGCATTCTATTGATCGTAGTATGGATAAATAAAAGATGTTTTCTAATGGTGGTATTTTTTGGCTTTAAAAGTCAAACGCAGCCATACATGTTTTTTTTCTACAACTGCCTTCTCTGTCAGCATTGAGAATTGTCACGACTGTACATTCCTTTTTCATATATTACATCTGAGTGGAACTTCGGAAAAAAAAAGTAAAGGCCCTATTGATTTGGATAATGATTCAGTAAACCTATCATTTGGATATGAAGACAACTAGGTTTAGAGTCATGGTCATGTTAAGGCATTATGGAAAAGAAATAAATTATCAGATATGCCAGGCAGAAACCATGTATCATTCTAACTACATGCTGATCCCTGACATTGTACATCATTTCTAACTTTACATATATTGACTACCCAGTGCTACCAGTTCAACTGACAAAACACATCTAGCACTAAACGACTGCTCCCATAAGTCAATGCTGGAGCAGCAATAACCAGATTACCCAGAGTGCAACATGAAAGGGAACCCCCTCCATCTGTCATGCTGCACGCAATGTATGATGGTCCCACTTTTCTACTCTATACTTTGGAGGGTTGATACCCTGGGGGGCACTAATGCAGGCTATAGAAGGGGTGGTAGGGAGAGTGGGGTGTAGAGCATGACTGATATGAAACTACTCAGTCATTTATATAAAGGCTTAGTAAGAATATAGAATGTTAATTGAATGAAATTATAAATGGGATCTACCAATATACATTTAGAAATTATGCCTATAGATAACCACATTGCATTTTAAACCATAAATGATATATGCATTTATGCCAAATTGTCTCTCTGCTTGAATCAATGGGAAGGCAATAAGGCCAGATTGCAAGAAAGAAAAGTCCTGGATTGCAAGAAAGAATCAGAAAATCTTGAAATAATGCAGAGCTTGCTATGAATACTTCCTATCAATAGTCATGCATAGTTCTGCTGACTGCCCCCGGAACAAGACCTATTAAACCTATCAAGTATCCAAAGCTTCACTCTGAAGACCATCCTCTGTGGCACTGAGAACTTTGCCTTTGAAGTCAGGTTGTGGATGTCAATATGGGGAGTTAGGTGTGTAGAGGTGTGAAAAACATGGGGTTATCTATTTAACAAGTAATACCATATATATAACCCCTTACACTTTTTTTCTGAACTCTTTTTAATTTTGGTATCAAAAAGAATAGAAGTGATGATGTCAGAGGGTTCTCCAAGATTACCCAGACAATATCTTTACAAGTAATATCTAATCCATAATTAGACAAAAGTGTAAAACAAGAATGTTAATTGAATGAAATTATGAATGAGATCAACCAAGATACTGTATAGAGAAAATCATCCCTACATAACTATTCAGTTATGATTGACGGCTCTTTATCTCGCTATAATTTCTGCATATTAACTGTCACGAAAGGTTTTGAGAACAGCCCTAGGAGTATGGCTTATAATAGCTATTGAGTTTCATCTTCAAAGCTGCACCCTGGGTATTATTTTTTGGTGAAAATTTCTCACTCTCCCAAGCCTAATGTCTAACCTCCCCTGCATGGTACCATGTACCGGGGAAGTCATGCATCAAGCCCTCTCTTATGGAGTTGAGTGGCTTTCCGCAAAAAAATTTTTAACAGAAACTGACACTGACCAACATGCAGTGCAAGTCTACCCCTCATATCAATACTATCCCCCAAAGGAGGTCTTGGTGTACTCTATATTTTTTATTTTTTCTCTTGAAAAATAAAAAATATGCAAAGTTTTTTGCACCCTAAAATGCTACTGATGAGTCAATTGACGAAACCGAAGAGCTACAAGTTACTTAAAAATATACTGGCACATGTCCAATATACTCTACAGTGTATGGCACACTGAAGGTGTACAAATAAGTTCAAAATAAACAAAAGGACTTATGCAAGTCTACAGCCTGGGTATGTTCTCACCTGGCCCTGACCTTGCCCCAGCACTAGGACCAATAACAGGCCTGGCTTCTGGACACACCTTAGTAACTGGTAAACACCTACCTGGATACCTTTGTCCTGGTGGTGTCACATGGTACAGAAGAAGTTGTGGAGGTGAATCTCACCCTGATCTGTGTCGTATTTTCGGTCTAGCAACAGGGTCGCCCACACCTGTCCTCGTCTGCCGGTCCCCTTGGACGGCACACACAAAGCTGCACCCTGGTAAACACTTTCAGTATCAAGCTCTTTTAAGTCAGGGTGTGGATGTCATTATGGGGGAATGGAGCTTTTAGGGCAGGGTAGGGCATGGAGTCATGGGGGTTGGGTTAGAAGCCTAAAGAGGGTCTTTAAAGTCTGGGTATGGATGTCAATATTAAGAGTTGGGTTTGCAGGGGTGTATGAAACATGGGGTTGTAGTGGGGTCGGGTAAGAGGGGTGTGGAGACAGCGAGGCAGTAGGGAGAATGGTTCTAGGAGGTAGATTGGCCATGCACCCCTAGAACCATTGTGTACAAGAGCTGCCTCTGGATGACAGAGAGAAGCGGCACTCAGAAGGCAAACAGGGAAGCAGTGTAGATGTATGCTGTGTTCAGCACAGTGTAAGAACTGTCTACAGCAGCCCAGCTTTATGGGTGTGTGAGGAAGATGTAGGAGAGGAAGAAGCAGAGTGATAGGAGGGGGTGTGATGCATTGAGTGTGAAGAATACAAACACTGAACTTCTGAGGTGTATTAGAATGAATGGCGAGAATAGAAGAAGTAGGTATGGGGTAGAGTGGAGATGCACTGAGTGTGAAGACAGTAAATCTTCCAGATGTTATCTGTGCAGACAGTGGCAATAATCAGTCATGCAAGTCTAGAACCATCCTATCCGGCATGATAGGATTTTTGCACCGTACAGCCCCCGTATACATTGCCTGTGTACAATGCCTGACTGCAGATAGGGACTGGGAGGGAGTTGGAGCTGTATTGACAGAGGATTGGCAGTTTGTGGAGGGGTAGTGGGATGCATGACAGGAGTTATAGGGGTTTAGTGCTGCATAGCGCCCATATACACCCACTGTGTACCATGCCTGACTGCAAATGCCTGACTGCAGAGGGTACTGGAGCTATATTGACAGGCTTTTTGGATGTAATTCATCATGGCAATCAACCTCTGTAACAGCTTATAATGGGACATGTAAGTAGAGAGAGGAATTGACATGGGTAGAGTAGCGAGAACAGAAGGGGTGGGGAGAGAAAAGGAAACGTGAGTTTCGAGGAGGGCCAGAAGGGAGGCTATCAATGCTTCTACCTCCCCCTTTTATTGTCTCCCTTCCCTAATGATATCCTCCCTCCATCCTGTCTCTGGCCTTTTCTCTGTCTCAATCTCTCTCCTGCCTTGAGCTTCCCTACCCTAATGACCTTGGTCTGTCTTCTTTCTATGGAGCATACTAGAGAACCACCTATAAGGAAGGATAAATAAACATCTTTGTTCAGGCAGCAGCCTATATTTAGGTCATAAACACTTGAAAGACAAAAATGGGTTGTTGCCAAGATATACCTGAAAGAGCTAAATGTGCACAATCCACACTGGCATTTAACCAAAGTACATTCCCACTTATCTTTTATTTCCATATACAATGTAACAAGCACCCACTCTAGGCTGTAAACAGGATGCCCTGGGAACCCTGGGAGTGTCAACAACCTCCCACTCACATTACTTCCTGTCTCCAACAGATGCCACAGGAAGTACCACCCTCAGGAGGCATGCTGGGAAGGTGTGTGTGTGTGAATGGGAAGGTCGGCCAGCTGAGGGTTTTACTGTGAGACAAGCAGCCGCTGCTCCCAATGCGTAAAGCACAGCTCTTCTATAGACAACCCTGCTACTTCCTATGCTTTCCTTTCAGACAGAGCTATGGTAAAAGCCATTCATGAATCCTCCTGAGCTCAGAGTGAGGAATAATATTGACATCAAGGAGAGCTGCCCATCCAGGAGAGAGCCTGTTGTTTCATCAGCCATTAACACAAACAGATGCTGGAACTGCCATGGTAGGTGACAGATGAGATGAGCAGATATATGTCACCCTGCTGTATCCATTGGTATATTAATATGTACTCAGTCAGACCAAGCTCAGAACTGTTTGTTCACCAAAGGGACTTTTTTCAATGTAACAATATAATGGACTGTAACAGCATATAGTCTGGTTGTATTGCAAAATTATTCGGAGGTAAATTACACTGCAAGTGGAAAATGAATTTCTTTTCATGATGCCTCCCGAAGTTCTCTTTTATGTGATTATTTTACGAGCCTATGTGTTATATGAAAGAAAAAGGATGCATCCATAGGCTGTATGATGGACAAGTATAGCAGCTTTCTCCAGTATCTCATATATCACTTCAATTAAATCTGAACTGTAATCTACACCATTCAGACAACAATAGTGCGTTTTCACCACAAGCACTTGTTTAATATAACAGTACAATGGACACTTGTTTAATATAACAGTACAATTACAGCAGAGAGTGCATTACATTTCATAATGCCTTCATCAGTTCTCTTCTATAGATGTGATTTTATTACAAGCATTTTATTATTATCATAAAACAATCAGGATGTTTATAGCTTGTACAGGTATATAGCAAATGGACAATGATAGCTTCCTCCAGTATCTCATAAAACACTTTGATTCAACCTGAAAAGTAATCTATCTTGCTCATACAATGGGTTTTTTTCTAGGAGCAATAGTGCCTTTAATAGGACTTGTTCAATATAACAGTCCAATGGACTGTAATAGCATATTGTCTGCTTCTTTTCAAATTAATTGGAGGTAAATTACAGTTGAGAATGAAATACTTTTTATAATGCCTCTTTCAGTTCATTTCTAGATGTGATTCTATTACTAGCCTGTGTGCCATATGAAACAACCAGGATGTGTAGAGCCTGTACAGGTATATCAGATGGACCATGATAGCACCTTTCTCCCTTGTCTCATATATCACTAATCAAAACCAGAACAACAATCTGCCTTGCTCAAACAGTGGCTTTTGTGGGAGAAATTGAGTTCTTTTCACCAAAGAGATATCATTGTATACCCTAATAGCATATTGTATGGTTTCATTGCAAATTATTTGCAGGTCAGGCCAAAAAAAAAAAAAGGTTTGTTTCAGGTCACCCGACCGACCCTATCAAAACAGGGCCGACCCTACGGTTTTTTTATGCAATTTTGAAAAAAATTCTGTATTTTTAACCATTTTTGGTCAATTTTAAGGTCCTTGGAGAGACTGGCTAGTACTTTCATGTTATAAAAAAAAGTTTAAAAAAAGAAAAAATCCGACCTACTGACCCTACATTTTCTGCCCATGTTACCTGAAACAAACCTTTTTTTTTTTGGCCTCAGTCACACAATAGAAAATGAATTACTCTTTATAATGCCTCCTCTAGATGTTCTATAGATGTGATTCTATTACAAGGCTGTGCACCATACAATACCATCATTGCCTGTACTGATGTATCAGATGGACAATGGTAACATCTTCCTCCAGTGTCTCATACATCACTTTAATGAAAACCGGAATAGGAATCCACCTTGCTCAGACAATGTTTTCTGGGAGCAATCTGCAATGTGAACAACTTTGGGAAATACCCTGCAGACAATCTAATTAAGCATTGATTATGAGAGAGTATCGTAGAGGTGGCGGCTATGAAGAATAATGATGTCCAGCGTTGGGAATGGAGTGTATGTCATGGTCACTCAAGTGTAAGTAATGTCAATGTGGGCCCTTAATGGGTGTATAACATGGGGGATAGAGACAAGGTAAGAAGCACATGGTCCGGGTAGGCTGAAGGCGTGGTCTGGATGCACTGAGTGTGAAGACAGTAAATGTTACGGATGTTATCTGTGCAGACAGTGGCAGCAGTCAGCCCGTGTACAGGGGCCTGACGTGTGTGAGAGGGCTGTAATGGGAATGGGTATTCAGTTCCCAAAGGGGGACATTGACAACATAGATGCTTGACACATCAGTGGACTAAATGAATTGTTCTTTTAGAGAAACATATATATTGGAGAATAACCATCACTTCTATTTGAAGCATTTTGTGAGTGTGGAAGGAAATGTCAACCAAATTTGTTCTCATAACTGAAGTGATCTATTCACAGCTTCTAGTAGTTCATTCATCTTAAGGTAAGTTACATTTGAGTACTACCGTGACAACACCCCTTTCCTCCTCCTACCGTTGCCGGCCACCTCTTTGCAAATTGCCCCCCTTTGCTGCTTCACCAATCATCCACCAGATGGCAGCACCTAATGGTGTGTGAACGTTGTGAGGAATGCCTCAGGGATGGGCAGAGAAGGTGAGCTGAGGAAAGAAATACATGAAAAGGAGAGTTGTCTTTAAAGAGGCGTCAGCTTGCAGCTGTCGCCAGCAGCTACAGCCGGGTCTAAGACAGGAGATAAGGGCACTTTATACTGTCTCACTATGGGAGGAATCCAAAGAGGGAGTGGGAGTCCACCATTAATGGAAGATGCACAGAGGGAGAGATTTAATTTGGATGATAGGCAGCTTTTGAGAAAATATTCAATGGGTGGCATTGTATGATTAATAGATTCATTAAATTCTATTGAAAATCAACTTTCCAATTAGACAGCTAAAATAGTCTTGTTTACCATGAGTATCAGAAGATCTAATTTTAGCCCGGTCGATGGCCGGAATCATGACGCAGAAACAGATGCAAGCAGGCAGAGACTGGTCCTGTTCAATTTGTCTAGGTCGATGCCAGCTTGAAGTGTGCCTCTAAAGCTTTACATTCCAGTAAACCCCAATATAGTCTAGCATTGGGCCACAGGAGTCATGTTATAGCTTATTTGTATAAAACTAATTAAGGGCTGTACAATATCTCAAATGTCCATTTTTATTTCATTGTTTTGAAGCACCAAGCAGTGGTGGGTAGTACATCATGAATATTACAGTGATGCATCATGATGACCAACCAGGTTGGAATCTGGCAGTGGTGAGTTACACCAGGGCTACATACATGGATAATGATGCACTGTACTTTCCTTAAAGGGTTAAGTGATGGTTTAGAAAACTGGCCGGTAAAAGCGTAACACCAATTTGGCAAACACCACATGAATCAGACCATGTGTGTACAATGTCTTCAGGCAGCAATAAAGAAGTAAATACAAAGGTTGATGCCCAACAGGGCAAGATGTGGAACGCAATTACTGTCAGTCAGAGGAAGCAGATCTAAAGGGGCCGACAAACAGACAAAAACATGAGGTTCTGGTGACATTGATTGAGCAGCTTTGTCTTTTATTAGCTCTGAAGTTATTTTCTATATTCTCTATGGAGGCAGAGCAAAGATCCTCTATTGGAGGCTGGGCAAAACTTGAAACCATTAATTAGATATCGTTGAGAAGATTAATATTTTTCATGTTTAGGACTTGCCATCTTCTATTGACTGTTACATGGCTTTTACAGGATGGATCCTGCACTAAATTCTCATTAAAGTCAAACGTTTCATTGAATCCTGTTGCCATGTGAATGGTCATATATGCATATTGTATTTATGATAACTGGTATTTACATATGCTTATAAAATATTTAGTAAATGGGTGATTAACCTTTATGAACGCAAGCATGCAAAAGAAAATTCATTGATAATAGATACAGAAGATGTTTGGCATTATGATTGGTCCAGACTAAACACAACTCTATGCTACCTCCCTCCTGTGATAAAACTGCTGACTAAGCACTGCAGGAATTGTAGACCGGGTGAAGGGAAGCATAGAAGCAATCAGAAAACATGCTGTTTAAATACACTATAATCATATTGGCACAAGTCATGCCTTTGAGAGGGCCTGTGTTTCAGTGCACAACATTCAAATTGCGTTGGGTTCATGCGGTGCAATTCATGACTAATTCAAAGCTGTTTCATTTAAGGAAAGCCTAAGTTCTATCTTTTTCTCAGTTATTCGTGCACCATTTTTAACTGAATCTTCTTAATCATCTGTTATTTATTTTTGTATTCCCCTATTCCTTTGTCTTCCTTCTGTTCTTTTTTATCCATCCCTCCCCCTATCTCTGTTTATCTGTCCTTCTCTGTTACTCTGTCTATGTATCTGTACCCATGCTCTACCCTGTATTCCTCATCATAAAATCTCATTACTTAGCGTGTACTCATTTGTATTGGACAAATCATATAGTTTTTTCATATTATATTATTTTGTTATTTTGTTTAAACCATAGCTCCATACATACAATGCTTGATGAAAATGTGGCTTTGATCTTAAGCTAACATTTCAAGGCTTTCAAATTATTGCACCATCTTAGTTTACATCAGCACTTCTACCTACGTAGGTCTTCAAATTAACACCTTGTTTAGAACCTTGGATATGATGAGTGGTCATTGATAAGGCAAGCACTTGAATGTGCAAAGAAGGTACTAAGATACCAATGTAAAAGAAGATTCACAACTTTGTGCAGCCTGACCGTTTATACTGTACAGCCTTCCTGAATGGCTGCTGGTGTCAGCAGGGATGCCCCAGGGTCAAGGTCTCACGAGAATATATGTCCTCCCATACCTTAATACCCTTACAGCGACCCTGAAGTGGTCTCCTTTATGGCCCATACACACATACAGCCTCAGTGGGGCTATATATGCAGGGCAGACCACACTCACCATAAACACAGCGTTAAACTAAAAGTGTCTGCAGGGCTGTTCTCAGAGGTAACTAGTAGCAGTATACAGCCCCTGTGCCTATACAGGACTGGCATGAGGATGGATGTCAATGTCCCCTCCCCTTACCGTACGGGCCCTAAAGTGACCTCCTAAAGTGACATGGGCAGAGCCTCAATAGGGCTAAACAGGACTTAACAGACAAGACATAAACATGAACTTAATACCTGCTTAATAGATACCACTGTTACTGACCTCAATAATGTCCTGTACAGGGCTACTAAAGTGCCTCCTTTACTGCCCATCCCTGCACAAAGAGCCTCAGTGGGGCTATATGGGGCATGCCAAACTAGGTATCAACATTAATAGAATTACTCCTTAGTGAATACCATTGTCACTGGTCCCAATGATGCCCTTCAATGAGAATGTGATTTCTCTCCTATGTAATGAAATAGTTGAGGTACATTGTCAAATAAATCGTCTGATCATTGTAACAATAATTAGATTAACCGTAGAATGAATAGCAAAATGAGTGGCAATGTGCCAATGTTGATAATAACATTTAAGAGTAACAACATATAGTTGTTCCTGCCTGGAGGCACATCAGCTGCAGGTCACTACAGGATGATACAGTTACCAGCATAATAACAGGGCCCTGTGTGGATGTTGACCGGGCGGTAATTAATGAGTGTCTTAATGAGGTAGGCAGCTGAATCACAAACACACACAAGGACTGATGGTTATCCAACACTGACAGGCTCTGTGATCTTACTCTAGATGTAGGTCATGAGAAAGGCACAGTCTGTATTTGGCTGTAAACCTGCTAACCGGCCTTCAGCTGTGTTGGTTTTGAAAACTATATCATCTGAAATCGGCAAAACTTTTAACCATAAAGACAGCTCAGGGTACTTGTCTATTGAAATGCATCTGTCTTTTTCTAACCTTACTTTAAGTCAACCATTTTAAGCTTACACCGACATAGTGCTACTGAACCTACCATACAGACAAGAACAACAACCAATTTATATTGTGCAGCAGTTAATGTAAACAGGTCCTTAGGGGGCAGGGGGAGGAGGAAGGAAAGGGGGTGTGATGCAATAGAGAGGGAGCCTGAGAGGCCTGTTTACAAGGATGGAGCTGAAGAGGAATGTGGGACAGGAGCAGGTAAAGAGAAACATAGAGAGAGAGCAGGTGGAGAGAGAGACAGAGAGGAGCAGAGAGGGGCAGAGGGAGGCATACAGGGAGCAAGTAGAGAGAGATGTAGGTAAAGAGAGGCAGAGAGGGATACAGTTAGAGAGAGATAGGCAGGGAAAGGTAGGGAGGGGAGCAGGAAGAGAGAGAGAGAGAGAGAGAGAGAGAGAGGGAGAGAGGGAGAGAGGGAGAGAGAAAGAGGTAGAGAGGGGTACAGGTAGGTAGAGAAAGGTAGGGAGGGGAGCAGGTTAAAAGAGAGCGAGGTAGGTAGAGAAAGAGGTAGGGAAGGGAGCAGGTAGGTAGAGAGAGAGGTAGGTAGAGAAAGAGGTAGGGAGGGGAGCAGGTAGGGAGAGCAAGGCAGAGAGGGTCAGAGAGAGGAGCAGGTAGAGAGAGAGGTAGACAGGGTGAGGCAGGGATAGGGGAGCAGGTGTAGAGAGAGAGTTAAATTAAGACAGGCAGGGTGAGGCAGTTAGGGAGCAGGTATACAGAGAGGCAGAAAGAGAGAGGCAGGGAGGGGAGCAGGTAGAGATAACACATATTGCAAAAAGTCACCATGTTGTACATTTTCCAATCAGCATAAGAGCTCAGTACTGTACACACAGACTGCAGTAACATGGTACCCCACTACCACAAGACCCCCCCCCCCCCCCCCTCCCCCATCGTAAAGTAATCCGTTCTGTGTAGGGAAAGGTCTAGATGGGAATAAGACCTTACTACATCCAGGACTTCTATGACATGTTGGTTGCATATGGTTATACAACCATTCCTCACGTTTCTTTCTTGGTATGTATCAGACTCTTTTAGGTTGACCTTTAGAATTATAAGGTGATATAGCTAGGCAGTTATGTCTCATATCTTTATAAATATTCATAATTAGCAAACCTAGAAAAGGAAAATGGAAATCTGCAGACCTGTTTAGCTCTTGATGAAATAAGATATTATTCATTGTTAATTTTGACTTGACAATTGCTTTAGCTAGCAGGTTCTGTAGAGTTATTTTTTAAAGGTCTATATATATGCTCGTCAATGTGTTATTTGGGATGGGAGAGGATGCTTGTGCCTGAAAGGGGGCGGAAGAACAGCAGGCCAATATGGAACCTAATTATGGCAGCACCTATCAGTGACAACATATGGGGACTGTCCCTATGGAGCTTGTTGCCATTCACAAAGGGTATTTCTGAATCCATAATGACTGTCATCCCTGAATGGTGTCCTACATGTCGGACTTATCACTGTCCATAGAGGCCTTCCATAGAGGGCTTTCACATCCTTTTTATCTATAGAACAACAGCAAATGTTGCTCTGACATTCAAACTCATGTTCAACGCTCAAAGCAAATGTAGATACTACTATAACCATTCACAAAGGACATGAGAGCCTTGTGTCAAAAGAGGCTGATTTATGAAGAATCAGCGGTAGACAGTAGAATGACAGATGAACGCTTTAAGAGCTGCATGGTGCATCTAGATATCATGTTGTCTGTTGTTATGATGCCTTTATGATGGTGAGTCAGTCAGCAGGGTTCAAGCATCATGCCAACCCCATAGGTTTGATAGATTGCCAAAGGGTTAACATAATGCATACATGCATGCCTTGTGAGTAGACCTGGCAGGGATACATCAGGACCTGATGATAAATGGAAAAGTGCATGCTGCCCTTAAAGTAGTGTTTAATGCTGTCTCTGTCTGGGACTGAATCCTCCCCCTCAGACCCTTACCCTGATCCCATTTAAGACCCTCACCAATACCAGTTCTCACCTTGGCTGTTCAATTGGTAATGTCATTTATCTCTCTCTTCACCACACGGGGTATTTAACCCCTGATGGATGTAAGTGTTGGTATTCTAAAATGGAGGTTTTCTTGTTTTTGCTAGTAAACATTGACACCATCATGAAGCAAGGTAGTAGAAATATCTCCACAGACAAATCTCATATTCCTCTTTACAATGGCAAAAGTTTCAATCGTATCACAAACTATAGTGACAGCGAACCATTTCCAAAACTATTTCTGTGACATCATAGTACTCTCTGTTGTCTGATATACAACTACACCAAAAATAAATTCTGAAAAGTGTAATGACATCCAGCAGGATCTTATACATACACTAGCTAAACCTTAACTGAATCTCAGGTAAATTAATCCTAGTGTTTTTAGGTATCCACAATATACTGCTTGGTATTGTACACATTGTATATTGCTTCCAGATAACAGCAATTGTCAGAGCAAGATGGATTGATGTTCCGGTTTTAATTAAAGTGCTGAATGATATGCTTGAGGGAGATGTTATCATTGTGCATCTGATATTAACCGGTACAGGTTATACACATCCTGACTGTTTCATGTGATACACAGGGTTGCAATAGAATCACATAGAACAGAACTGGAGGAGGCATTATAAAAAAGTAATTCACTTTCAGGCCTGTAGCTTACCTGCATTTAATTAGCTATACAGCAGAACTATAAGCCAATACAGTACATGTTATCATTTAGTGAACAAATCCCCAGGGCTGAAAAAGGAGTCATGAGTTTGCTCGACTCAAGAGCTTATTTATATACCTATGAATACACCCCAAGAAGAGACTATGAATAAAAGGCAGACAATCACTCTCGCACTAGGCCATAGAAGTTTTTCCTCTGGGTCTTCCAATATTAAACAAATATTCTAGCACAACAATCTGTTCCTAAACCATCTGTTCCTAAACCCCAGAAATGCCTCCTAGCTTTTCAGCAGGAGGCACGTGGGTGATGGCTGATCCGTCCACCGGCCCGTCACCAGGAGACAATATGGGTGACAGCTAGTCCGGCTTATCTGGTATCAGACGGGCGGCTCGTGATTAGCAAGGTCTCAGCTGTCAGACAACGAGCCCCTCCACACAAGGAAAATATCAGGTCGTCTCTAGCCTGGCAAGTCAGCTCTGGAAGTTGGTAGTGCTAATGGCTGATGAAACTAGAGACTCCCAATAACATGGTTAACGTTTATATACAGTGGGTCTGTGTGATTTAAAGTCCTTGTTTATCAGGCCTAAAACAAATCTATGGCTGCGGCTAAAAATAGAAGCTCTCGGCTAGGAGTGCACATAGAGTTGAGGTACCATGTACAACAAAGAATTTCTCCGTCTGAGCTCACAAAGAATTGTGCTATGCCTTTTTTAGGAAGTATACCATAGCTCTGTTGGAAAGGGACACATAGGAAGTAGGAGGGCTGTCTATATGGGGGATGTGGGTCACATATTGGGAGCAGGGGCTGCTTTACTCACAGTAAAACCTCATCTGGCCAACCTTCCCATTCACACACACACACCTTCCCAGCATGCCTCCTGAGGGTGGTAGTTCCTGTGGCATCTGGAAGTAACGTGAGTGGGCAGTTGTTGACGCTCCCAGGGTTCCCAGGGCATCCTGTTTACAGCCTAGAATAGATGCTTGTTACATTGAATACTATAATACAAAATATGTGCGAGTGAAACGCCCATGTGGATTCGGCACATTTAGCTTTTACAAATATATCTTGGCCACAACCTACTTTTGTATGTTTTACTATAATTGTTATCTGAATACAGCAACCTACCAGAGTCGTCTAGCCATTGCAGCCTCACAGATGCCTTCTCTGGTATTAGGAGATACATGGGGGAAATACATGTAAAGATGGCAAAGGCAGGAGTGAGCCAGAGGCAGAGTCAGAGAGAGAAATGAAGTAATTAAGGAAGGGAGACAATTAGATGAACAGAATGTTGGTTTAGAACTCAAGCTTGGATAGCCTCCCTTTTGGCTTTACCAATCCCTTAATTGATGGCTGCCTTTTCTCACCCCTCTCCCTTCCCCCCCATCTGCTTCTATCCCATGCTCAGTTCTGTATTTTATCCCTGCATATTCCTCTCTCCACTTGTCCCATGATAGCACTTGAAGCTATGATTGAGGTTGGTTGTCATGATGAATTACAGCCATAATGGTTGTCAATACAGCTCAAACTCCCCAGTTCAAACTCCCTCCCACTCCACATCTGCAGTCAGGCATGGTACACAGGCAGTCTATATGGGCGCTATGCAGCACTAAACCCTTATATCTCCCATCATGCATCCCACAACCCCTCCATAAGCTGCCAACTCCCTCCCACCCCATATCTGCAGTCAGACCATTGTACACAGGCAATGTATACGGGGTAGTTCTTGTAGGGAGTGCCTCTCTGAATTTCCATAATGCCAATACTAGAACGCAACCTCCTTCTAAAAACATGAACATAATGGATCTATCTACATTCCTTTCTTGTGCAGGGATTCCACAAACTGGTTTTTAGGAGTTCTGGTGGTTCTATGTGGAGGAATGGAAAGAGCTGGATGAATGGGGAGGGGTCGACATGCACTTTGGAGGGGTATTTATAATGTCTGCTAGTGCCTGACCTCAGCTGGTGACAACAGACTGGATGCAGGCAGCAGATGCTGACTCAGCACTTTTCACACATTCAGCCACAGTCCCGGTGCCTTGAAGGTGATTGTTGTCTGGTTCTGGGAGACGCCACACTGTGGTAAACAACCAGCCGCAGGTGGTCCCCATTCTCACCCCACATACTCCACACTGCCATTCACCTACTCCATAGTCTTTCACCCACCACCTGCACCAGACGTACACCACACTGCAGGCTCCCATTCACACCCAACCATCCAATCACTCTGTGCCTTCTTCCTCCCACTGCCCGTCCCAGGGCTGTCAATCTCCAGTCAGCTTCCACACACATGGGTCATGGTGGACAGAATACCAGTGCCATGTTGTGTTTGGTACCCAAGCTGCAGAGCTGCATGTTGGGGATCAGGGAAACAATGCAAAGCACTATGGTAAAAAAAATATCAAATTCCTGGCAAAATAGCGCAGGTTCCTCCTTGTCCCTTAAATAAATAACAGCTTCACTGACTTACAGAGGATTACAATCTAGTCTACTGCTGTCCCCTGACCACCTCTCCTCCCTCATCTCCCCACTCCTACTGTCACCTTCAATATGTGGCTCTCTCTGCAGCTAGCTACACATCCCTGTCTGTGAGCGCGGTCTACTCCCCCTGGACAAAAGGGGCATCTCCAAGTAGCCATAGAGGCTGCCAGCCTGCCAATGTGCATGTTCTTCTGCCTTACCACCCCAGACAGTGGTATTTTTGAAACAATATATATTTGTGGGCAGTAGGTTTCCGGATGGAAGCTGATGATTTCAAGTTGCATCCTACTATCTCACGGAGCTGTCTTATGATCAATGTCAAAACTTGTCTCGGTCTTTTATATCTCTTTGTGCATCAACCATAGCCACATCCCCTTTGTCTCCTTCACTTACGCCTCCTCCCCTTGTAAAGCCAGTCTGTATAAAGTGCCTCTATCTCCCAGAAGCAGCTTTGGCTATTGGGAACAGCCACTGGCTATTAAAAGTCTCTCTGAAAACGTCTTCTTTTAGCAAATTGTTTCTCTGCCAAATGTTTAATTAAGATGTTTTGCTGGTCTCCAATGAACATCCCTGGGGAATTTAACACACCAGTAGGTGAAGCAGGAGAGCTGAGCAATTGCAAGGTGTGGGTTGGCATTTAGGCCACTCCAAATAATATTCTTTTTCGCTGAATTTGATATAACCTATGTTATAATTGTCCATTATTATCATGTTTTTCCCCTTAAAATTTGCACACAAAAAACAGCATATAGTCCTATAGAATTCGTCAAAACACAATTTTGGAGATGTGACAGGTGATGAGAAACAAGGATACTGTTTGCAGTGGCCTTATTAGACACTTTTTACATGCCATCTACTACCTTCTCTTTGTTGCCTCTATAGCCCTTATACCTTCTTTCACATCAGTGCCCCTGTACACTGGCTGACTATTGCCACTCTCTGCACAGATAACATCTGGAAGATTTACTGTCTTCACACTCAGTGCATCTCCACTCTACCCCACCCCTACTTCTTCTATCCTCGCCATTCATTCTCAGACACCTCAGAAGTTCAGTGTTTGTATTCTTCACACTCAATGCATCACACCCCTCCAGCCTATCACTCTGGTTCTTCCTCTCCTACATCTTGCTCACACACCCATAAAGCTGGGCTGCTGTAGACAGTTCTTACACTGTGCTGGATACAGCATACATCCACATTGCTTCACTGTTTGCCTTCTGAGTGCCGCTTCTCTCTGTCATCCAGCTCTAGTACACAATGGTTCTAGGCTCCCATGGCTAATATACCTCCTAGGACCATTCTCCCTACTACCTCGCTGTCTCCACACCCTTCTAACCCGACCCCACTTCAACCCCATGTTTCATACACCCCTGCAAACCCAACTCTTAATATTGACATCCATACCCAGACTTTAAAGACCCTCTTTAACCCAACCCACCGTGACTCCATGCCCTACCCTGTCCTAAACGCTCCATTCCCCCATAATGACATCCACACCCTGACTTAAAAGAGCTTGATACTGAAAGTGTTTACCAGGGTGCAGCTTTGAAGATGAAACTCAATAGCTATTATAAGCCATACTCCTAGGGCTGTTCTCAAAACTTTTCATGACAGTTAATATGCAGAAATTATAGCGAGATAAAGAGCCGTCAATTATAACTGAATAGTTATGTAGGGATGATTTTCTCTATACAGTATCTTGGTTGGTCTCATTCATAATTTCATTCAATTAACATTCTTGTTGTACACTATGAATTAGATATTACTTGTGAAGATATTATCTGGGTAATCTTGGAGAACTCTCTGACATCATCACTTCTATTTTTTTTTTATAACAAAATTAAAAAGAGTTCAGAAAAAAAGTGTTAGAGGTTATGATATATGGTATTACTTGTTAAATAGATAACACTATAGACAATTCAATCAGTGAATGTCAAAGGTTCTTCTAGAGTACAGCAACAGTGTGCATCTAAGTGTATCATTTAATTATTATTGCATGAAGGCAATGCTAACCGCTGGATGATTTCCATGTCTCTGCTAGTGGTCAACACTACTGCAGTCCCATTCCTTTGATAAATGTCACCATTGTCAGCAAACTGGCACTGTGTGTCTGATGTATATATGTGTTTGTCTAGATTGGGTCTCCTACCACTAAGGTGAATGCCCGACCCGTGACCAGGTTGCAGGGGAGTAGACGGGACTGTCGTATTGATGTTATCTAAAGGAGAGAATGTAGACTATAGATGTACGAGGATGGGTGATAAATGCTAACACTGTCAACAACTGTGTATGTGTTTGCCTATGTATGGGGTTTCCTACCACTGAGGTGAATGCCTGACCTGCAACCAGGTGGCACGGGAGTAGGGGAGACTATAGATGTATGAGGGAGGGTAAGGAATGCTACCATTGTCAACAACCGTGTGTCTGACGTATACCTGCTAGTTCAGACTGGTGGCAGGGAAGTAGAAGGGGCTGTGGTAATTGTGTTAGCTGAAGGTGGCAGTGTGTGACTCTATGGGGAAGGATGAGGAGGTGTGCAGCAGTAGAGAGGGGTAGGTTGCTGTAGGGGAGAGGCAGTAGAGGATGAATGGGACAATGTGTTGACTGCCTCTGTACACCAGTAATGTCTATGACTGGTTCCATGTCCCCATATGGGTACCAACATTAAAAAGATAAATGCTTTACAAGTTATAGTTTACTACTTTCTAAGAACTTGTGAAATGAATCAATCCCATTTTTCTGTAAATCTGCTCTAATTAAGTAAATTGTTACAGACCATTGGCCATAGACAACCTTCTGTCATTGACAAGCACCAGTCGTAGACAGGCGCAGCTCAGACTTGGATCACTTTGGTGAGACAAAGCTTTATATGCCACTACTCTGTGGCTGTGCCCTGTGGTCATGTATTAGCATGTCTGACTCCCATAGCTGCTACCACACACTGTGCTACAATAAGGCTCAGGGCTACAGACAGACAAACAGCCAGAAACTAGTCAGTTCTGTGATGATAAAATTGTGAGCTACATTTTGTCCAGCATTCATCGCTGTGGCTGCCACAGTCTGGCAGAGGGTGTATATGGGAGAGAAACATCCTGTAAATAAAGGTATATAGCACTAATATGACAGCACTTACATGTATAGCCTACAGTGAGGGGAGCTTGTAGAGCAGGATCTCTGAGGTATGGACAAAAAAAGGTTATACAACATTTTATAACATTATATAACGTTTCTCTAGGGCTCATTACTATGGTAAATTGTTATATAACGTTTATAATATTATTTTGATGTAGAATAATGTTTTTTTGTTCGCTGGGTTATTCTGAAAAAGCATTTAAAACTGGCAATATAACGAGGATGGGAACAGAGACAGAGAATTAACCAACACTGACACTAACACCCTGCGGACCAATTATTCCTTACAGCTCGTGGCAGTGGCAGTGGCACCCTGCTGCCCCTGGTGCACATAGTTGGCACCATTCACTGCTCAGATCGCACCTCAAGATGACAGCAGTCCAACAGGGCTAACTCCTCTCTGGGCACATTTTAAGTCTCAGGGAATTGTCACAAATAGGGAAAGGTGCAGATGGTAGCATCCTATGACATACTACAGACAACTCTGATTGCAAACGAAGAAAAATAAATCTTTTTTTGAATTCCTTGAATGCTAATGTTTTCAGCTGTCAGAATAATGCCACTCATCCTGGAATATACGTAATTAATGCTTGAACACCTCCTGCTTATTCACTGAGCCCCTAGTTCTCGGTTAAAAGGCAAATGAATTGACAAAAAGGTTTGGTCAGTATGTTGGGTCTTACTGTAGGTGTCAATATGCAGGGCTGTACTGTATGTGTGTATACACTGAGCCCCTAGGTAATATGCTTGGTCTTACTGTGTGTGTCAATGCTATATGTCAGATACAGTAAGTGGCCATCAGACACACAGACAGGGAATAAGCAAAAACATAACGAGTGGGCATACCAGGATCTAACCTAAACTCCCGAGTCGGGCCACTCTGTAGGAATCTGCTAGGAGGGTGAGTGCAGGTTAATAGGAATGCATCTCCATGGTTACACCACCAAGCTCTATCTGGGGCAGAGGGACGCCGCTGTACTTTCCCGGGGTGCTCTGCTTCTGTGGCTATCAATGTAAAGCTGGGGGGGGGTTAGACTCGGTACCCGTCTGCCTGATCTGGGTAGGCTACGGACACGCATGGGCGGTTCTGAAGGTGAGAGACTAGGGGGGGGAGGGTAGGCCCTAAATTTACTACTAGTATTTCCTTATAATCCCAGTCGCCGAAGGCGCTGGTATTGTTATAAAACAATCAGGATCTTTAAAGCTTGTACAGGTTTGTATCAGCTGGACAATGATAGCTTCCTCCGGTATCTCATAAAACACTTTAATAAAGCCTGAACACTAATCTACCTTGCTCAGACAATGGTTTTTCTATAATGGACTGTAACAGCATGTTGTCTGTGGTTATTTTCAAGTTAATTACAGGTAGACTAGAACTAAGAGTGAATTATATTTTATAATGCCTCTTTCAGTTGTCTTCTGTAGATGTGATTCTATTACAAGCCTGTGTACCATATAAAACAACCAGGATATGTATAGCCTGTACAGGTATATCAGATGGACCATGATAGCACCTTTTGCCCATGTCTCATATATCACCTTAATTGAAACCAGAACAAGAATCTGTCTTGCTTAAGCAATGGCTTTTGTGGGAGCAATAGAGTGCTTAATCAACAAAGGGATATCATAGTATACCCTGATAGCATACTGTATGGTTTCATTGCAAATTATTTGCAGGTTAGTCACACAAAAGGAAATCAAAAACTCTTTATAATGCCTCTTTATAATGTCTCTTCTATTGGAGTGATTCTATTACAAGACTGTGCATCATAATATGATATATTATAACACCATGAATGCCTGTAATGATGTATCAGACTGACAATGGTAGCATCTTCCTCGAGTGTCTCTTTTTCTAACAGTGGCGGTCATCGTGAATTTAGGGGACTTTTTTTTGGCTCTGGCACTCATAGTGAATTTAGGGGCCTTTTTTTAGCTCTGGCACTTATAGTGAATTTAGGGGCCTTTTTCAGCTCTTGCACTAATAGTGAATTTAGGGGCCTTTTTTCTGGTTCTGGCACTCATAGTATATTTAGGGGCCCCTTTTTTGGCTCTGGCACTAATAGTGAATTTAGGGGCCTTTTTCTTGTTCTGGAACTAATAGTGAATTTAGGGGCCTTTTCTTGGCTCAGGCACTCACAGTGAATTTAGGGGCCTTTTTTTTTAGCTCTGGCACTCATGGTGAATTAAGGGGCCTTTTGTTGGCACTGGCAATCATAGTTAATTTAGGTGTTTTTTTTAAGCTCTGGCACTCATAGTGAATTTAGGGGCCTTTTTTTGGCTCTGGCACTCATAGTGAATTCAATGATGACCCAAGATTTGTTCTACACTAGATGGAGCTTCAAGTAGTCCAGGTAAACGCGATCCCAGTTTTCCCACATGTTTTCCCACCTGTAGAAAACATGAGTGAAAACTGGGATCTCGTTTACCTGGACTACTTGAAGCCCCATCTAGTGTAGAACAAATCTTGGGTGCTCATTGCCTTTTTCTTGGCTCTGGCACTCATGGCGAATTTAGGGGCCTTTTTCTAGTTCTGGCACTCATAGTATATTTAGGGGCCCTTTTTTGGCTCTGGCACTAATAGTGAATTTAGGGGCCTTTTTCTTGTTCTGGAACTAATAGTGAATTTAGGGGCCTTTTCTTGGCTCAGGCACTCACAGTGAATTTAGGGGCCTTTTTTTTTAGCTCTGGCACTCATGGTGAATTAAGGGGCCTTTTGTTGGCACTGGCAATCATAGTTAATTTAGGTGTTTTTTTTAAGCTCTGGCACTCATAGTGAATTTAGGGGCCTTTTTTTGGCTCTGGCACTCATAGTGAATTCAATGATGACCCAAGATTTGTTCTACACTAGATGGAGCTTCAAGTAGTCCAGGTAAACGCGATCCCAGTTTTCCCACATGTTTTCCCACCTGTAGAAAACATGAGTGAAAACTGGGATCTCGTTTACCTGGACTACTTGAAGCCCCATCTAGTGTAGAACAAATCTTGGGTGCTCATTGCCTTTTTCTTGGCTCTGGCACTCATGGCGAATTTAGGGGCCTTTTTCTAGTTCTGGCACTCATAGTGAATTTAGGGGCCTTTTTTTGGCTCTGGCAGTCATGGTGAATTAAGGGGCCTATTTCTAGTTCTGGCACTCATAGTGAATTTAGGGGCCTTTTTTTTTGGCTCTGGCAGTCATGGTAAATTTAGGGGCCTATTTCTAGTTCTGGCACTAATAGTGAATTTAGGGGCCTTTTTTTGGCTCTGGCAGTCATGGTGAATTTAGGGGCCTTTTTATTGGCCCTGGCACTCATGGTGAGGACCCTTTTTCTAGGTCTGAGAATCATAGTAAATTTAGGGGCCCCATTTCTTGATCTGAGAGTCCTGGTGAATTTAGGGGCCTTTCTCTGGCTGTGACAGGCAACGTGGTTTTTAAGGGTCTTATTTCTTGCAGTCATAATCAGTTTTTCAGAAGTTGTTTGAATAATATCAATATGACCAGATAAAAACATCATGGTTAATACAATGTTTACTTCATTAAGGTTCGCCTTTCGGAAATGGCTAAATCAACATTCTCTTTGATACAAGTTTGATAAACTGTATGATTAATGCTGAAAAATAAATATGGCAACATCCCATCTCCAACAGATGAAACATTTACACATTTTGTATTTTCAGAATTGATAAACAACACAACCAGCGTTCCAATATGTTTTTTTGATAAAGCATGAGTTTATTAAGTGAGCCTACAGTTTTGGCACATGTGCCTCCATCAACATAAACACTTAAGGGTTTAAAAACCCGCAATAAGCCTGTGTTTATCTTCCAGGATTATCTCAGGTATCAGATTCAAAAAAGGGAACATCAAGTTAATTGGATTTCAACCGGACCTTAGTTCTAATCTTTCAATGAGACAACCATTGAAGCTATAGTTTACATCTGACATACAAATACCTCTCTTTTACTACTCTACTATAGTACCAGATAGAAGAGATTACTTTTAAACATTTAGTTTTTTTTTAAAGATAATCATGAGAAAAACTATTCTACCCAAATGCCCAAATACGTGGGCTTAAGGCCACCCCATTTTACAACAACCGTAAAAATGCCTGAAGCTTGTAAAAAGATACATTGTCTGATATTAGTGTCAGCACCATACAGATCTCTTGGTAGGCATACAAACGTTATGTGATGTTTATTTCATCACCATGCATATGTCTCTCTGCTACCTCATGAAAAACAAAACAATACCTCTTTTACAAATGACTCTTGGTAAGCATACACCTATTGTGATGTTCATATCATCCCTATACAAATCACGCTCTGTTACTCTATAAATATAAAACATATTTACAAAATGCCTGTTAGCAAGCATACAAACATTGTGTGATGTTTGTGTCATCACCATATAAATGTCTCTCTGTTGATACATAAATACAAAACATAACCAGGCCTGATGAGTAACTCAACAGGGCTCAACCATCATGCCCACCCTACCAGGCTAAAACATTACAAAGATACAAATGTTGCTTATTAGCAATGTGTCATCCTTAAAGGGCTAAATACTAACCAAGTGGTTTTCATTGCGTAGAAAGTGGACAACATCTCTAACATTGTACAAAAATTATCACAGGTAACTTCACTGTTCACACCAGCACCAAATTGACTATTGAGGATGGCTTATCATGAACAATGTCTTAAGATCTGTTATAGCTGACAGTGTGTCAATATGAGGTGGACATGTGTTTCTTATCACATGTGCCTTTGAATTACAGCCAAGACTAAAGGTAAGTAATGTAGCAATCTTGTTCTAATCAATCAATTGGGAATAATTACAAATTATAGTTAATTGACAAAGCCTGCTATAAGAGTGACTACCCTGGGAACCCAGACCCATGTGCGCACACCCTTAGTAACACGTAAACATGCCACTCATGTTGGACTCGTATATGGCACAGACTTGCCACGAGAACACGTCTTCTACCCACCCACCCATTTATTACAGAAGGCAAACCATATACACTTACCAAAGGGTACGGTAAATAACTAGGGCATCACCTACCTACTCAAGAAGGAATCACCAATGACTGTCAAGTACGCTCAGCCAGTGTTTATTATATATTGTGTTTATAAATGTATGTTCCAGTTGTGTTGACATTTATGTTAGCCTATTGTTACAGGCAAAATGAAATTATCGCAAACTTGACTTTTTGCCTATTTGAGTCCATTACCAGTTACAGGATTAGAGGAGTAGCATGCTTGCTGAGGACAGGTCTCATCTGTGCACTCCCCCCATCGTGTTTCCCTCTGACTGGATCCATCCCCAGCCAGAAGTTATCACCTCCCTCTTTGTAGGCACGCAGTCCTGCCTTCAGTCTATCTGGAAGTGTTGTGCAGGGGTGCATCCTGTCAAGGGTTCACTGTGAAAATATAAGTCCATATGATCGATTCTCAGCAAATGAAGTCATATTCAACTTTCTCCAGGGAGACGGCCTTAATATAAAATGAAAAACCAAGAAATCTTTTATAGTATCCTGTTCCCTAAATGGATAGTTTCAAGGATTGCATGAACAAAGTTCAAGTTGATGTAAGTTAATTTTATTGGTTTTCTTGCATTATATGTCTATCAATACCTATATGGTTATTACTAGATTATGAGAATAAAAAAACAATGTGTACCAGAATGTAACTTCCACATATGGTATTGTGTTTGTATGACAAATGAAGAAGGGAGCAATAAGTATAGACAATCTGTTAGAGAATGATGTTGCAATTCAGTGAGAACCTGTTCTGATTTCGGACTGAATATGGGTAAGTTGACTCACCACTTCTGGCCTTGACCAAGTTCACCTCTCAATGTTCCAGGATCTTCTAGAGCTGCAAACATAGTGAGGGTTAGCTGAGGCTGCAGGCACGAATACCACAATGGTGGTCTACTCACTACTCTCTGGGGCTGCATTCATGCCTCATACTCATCCTTCATGAATGTATCAACCCTGTAGAGCCAGCATGCTGCTTAACTATAATGCCTAACCATGCTTAATCATGATGCTTAACCAGGATGCAGCAATGGTGAGTTACCTGAACTATACACATTATAATGATAAGGAAAGAGCAACATCTATTAAGGAAATATGCTACTGAGGTAAGTTACTCAGGCCAAATAAAAAAAAAAGTTTTGTTTCAGGTAACATGGGATGCAACTGTAGGGTCGGTAGGTCGGATTTTTTTTTTTTTTACTTTTTTTTTTCTTCCATAACCCTAAAATTGACCCAAAAAAGTATGAAAATGGGAAGATTTTTTTCAAAACTTTTGAAAACCTAAAATTTACCCCCAAAAAGTGTAAAAATATAAAAATTTCTTCAAAATTGCATAAAAAAACGTAGGGTCGGCCCTGTAAACATAGGGTCGGTCGGGTGACCTGAAACAAACCTGTTGTTTTTTTTGGCCTCACCATTGGTGCGCTCAAGCATCAGGCTAACCCTACAGTGTTGATTACCTCCTTAAGAGTGGGCATGATGCATGAATACATCACTCGTGGGTAGCTTACCAGGACGCCTAGATTACAAGATATGAAGGTACACTGTGATCCTTGGTGTTCATGGTGTTTGAATGCAACCCTGGTGAGTGGATCCCTAATGCTGCATACAAAGATCTTGCCAAACCAACAGAATTGACATACTACTGACAGACCAATGCAGTGCCTGGGGGTTACTCTCTAGTACTCTCTTACAGGATTATTTGGTGGTACTGCAGAGTACACGCTGTGGGATGCAAACCACTATTCCTCCCGCACACCCAGCCATAATCATAAGGCCAGCACAGTCCACTTATGCAGTATGCCCATAGATGCAAGCCCTGGGGAGTCTATTTGGCAGGGCTGAATTTGTGCACTATACCATTCCTTTGGCAGGGTATTAACTAGTGTCATATTGGGGGCAAGATGGCCAACTACACAGGGTGACCAGTCACAGTGGTATATTGGAGGACAAGATGGTCGACTACATAGGGTGACCAGCAACAGTGTTATATTGGGGGACAAGATGGTCGACTACATAGGGTGACCAGCAACAGTGTTATATTGGGGGACAAGATGGCCGACTACACAGGGTGACAAGTTATAGTGTTATATTAGGAAAAAGATGGCGTCCTACACAGCAGTAAACATACTATATACTTAACTATCAAAGATGCTTTCATGCTTGAGGAACAGGCAAACACATGTGTAAAATAGGTAGACTTATCTTAGATGTTATACATGCCATAAGCAGATCAACCAGGTTGAATGGGTAATATGGAGATTATAAGAAAATGATTTCCATAACAACTATATATATATGTGATAATTTCAGATAAATTTTTAGAGAAGTGTGAAGAGTATTAGTTCTGTAAGACTGTATGAGTTCATCTCTTGTTTTGAATAAATGCAATAGCACCCTAGCTTTTACTTTAGTACATAATAGTTACTGAGAGTGGATATTTCAAAGAGGAACACATCTGAAACTAGGGCAGGCACTAGAGTATTCTCTATCTTAACGTAACTTGCTGTAAAATAAACGTGCCTGATGAGCGAATGAAATACATTACAATGCAGTTAAGCAAGTGTCCATGTCCAGAGCAGTGCCGGTTTGGCTTGCAGAGGTTCCGCTGCATATTGACACAAGCCATCTCGTATGATAAGTGGGACAACCGTATGCATCCCTTCCTATGGCAGAGATGTGACACTTGGTGGGTAGAGATCTCAGGCCATCCAGAAAGAAAATAAACCAGGCGGTGAACTGCATCTGTACTTGGCTCACCATTAACGGTCACTTTCAACACTGGGTACCCCCCTGACCAACCACCTGTCCACACCAGACAGCCTGAGATGTCCTCTTGACTTTTGGCTTCTATACGTGCAATAACACTGTTTTTGTACTCATTGCTCATCAGTCGGACTACTACCGCTGTGCCAGGCATGTCTTCAACTGATATATGTTGTGTCTGTATTAGAAATAAAACAAGCAAAGCAAAGGAAACATTTACATGTTTTGTAAATGCTACCCAACATGGTGCCATCCAATTGTCACTTTTTTTTTTACACATTTCAGTAAGACCTAGACAATGCAGGGAAGGAGTATTTGTTATAAACAAAGCCCCCTATATCCCCCTCTTCGATTCTTTAAGCTGAATTGAGCCTAAATTTGTAGAAACAAAAGGTTGGCTTATCAGAGAGGTTTTACATGAGCTTTAACACATTATGCTAGCCTTAGTCTTGTTTACAGCCAGCATGGAGCAGGACAGAGAGAGCAGTAACAAAGACTGTGTGCAGGGTGTACAAATGCAGCCAGACATCAGCCTTGTCACACATCATGGCAGGGTCCTAATGGGTGTCCTGTCTGAGGGTGTGCTGTCCCACTGTCTGAGGGTGTGCTGTCCCACTGTCTGAGGGTGTGCTGTCCTACTGTCTGAGGGTATGCTGTCCCACTGTCTGAGGGTGTGCTGTCCTACTGTCTGAGTGTATGCTGTCCTACTGTCTGAGGGTATGCTGGCCTACTGTCTGAGGGTGTGCTGTCCTACTGTCTGAGGGTGTGCTGTCCTACTGTCTGAGGGTGTGCTGTCCTACTGTCTGAGGGTATGCTGTCCTACTGTCTGAGGGTATGCTGTCCCACTGTCTGAGGTTATGCTGTCCTAATGTCTGAGGGTGTGCTGTCCTACTGTCTGAGGGTATGCTGTCCTACTGTCTGAGGGTACCAACCTCTCACTCTCACTCATTAAGGCATGGGGATGTCAATAATGCTCTAAGCAGGAAACACTTATTATTCTACAGACAAAACCTGTGCACGGGCTAGCAGCTGTGTGGTTGGTTCTAGTGTCCTAGCCTGGCTTTGTCACTCAAGGCTTAGTCTTGTCACCCCTCCCTTTAGTTTTGTCACCTCCCCCTAGTCTTGTTACCCCCTAGTCTTGTCACCCCTCCCTAGTATTGTCCCCCTCCCCCTAATCTTGTCACCCTCCCCTTAGTCTAGTCACCTTCTCCCCAGTCTTTTCACCGCTGCCCCTAGTCTTGTCACCCCTCACCCTAGTCTTTTCACCCTCCCCCTAGTCTTGTCACCCTCCCCCTAGTCTTGCCACCCTCCCCCTAGTCTTGTCACCCTCCCCCTAGTTGTGTAACCCCCCCAATAGTCTGGTCACCCCTACCCATAGTCTAGGCAACTCCTCCCTCTAATATCACCCCTCCCCCTAGTCTTGTCTCCAACCCCCTAGTCTTGTCACCCACCCCCTAGTCTTGTCACCCTCCCTCTAGTCATGTCACCCTCCCTTTAGTCATGTCACCCTCCCTTTAGTCATGTCCCCCTCCCTTTAGTCATGTCACCCTCCCCCTAGTCTTGTCACCCTCCCCCTAGTCTTGTTACCCTCCCCCTAGTCTTGCCACCCCGCCCCTAGTGTTGTCACCTTGTCAGTGAGTAGTGCAGACTGAGGGCTTATGGCAGTTTATGACGCCATTTGCTATCGTGGCTCAAAGTATTGCTACTCACAATTCCAAGTTAGAGAAGCCTGTATAAAAGTCTCGCTGTCTTGAAGTCAAGTGAAGTCTGACAGCACTTGTTCTTCTCCGACCTGTAGTCTAGTCTTGCTGGTCTTCTAGCCACAGCTGCCACACCTGAAATATATATAAATACCCAATTATGATAGGTATGTGAGGAAGTTTGTAGATATTGGTGGTGCACATGAGGAAACTAGTTAGATGGACAGGTTAAGTTTAAAGAAGAATTGTTTCAATAACAAAGATCCCTCATGTGATTTGGATTTAGCAGTTATTTGGACCTTAGCCTGAAGCTCATTACGCATGCATATGACAAGCATTCTGCAATATCCAGGAAAGGAATAGATTGTGTCAATAAGTTTGAGTCTTAATTAAAAGGACCATCAGATGGCTGCATATTCTGGAGATTTACAGATTAGTTCCCACAGTATTTTTTTGGTGAACATTCTCTTGAAAATTTCACAAATTCCATAATACTAGTTATACGACTATAAAACATGTTTGGTCACATCATTGTTTGACTTTCTTCAGGAACACTTTGATCCATAGGTTATTACAGAATCAGGGAAATCATTTGTGAATGCAGGGTGATGCCAGAATGCAGAATGAATGATGCTTGAATGCAGCATAACGCCTGAATGCAGCATGATGCTTGAATGTAGCATGATGCTTGAATGCAGTATGATGATTGGATGCAGTATGATGCTTGAATGCAGCATGATGCTTGAATGCAGCATGATGCTTGAATGCAGCATGATGCTTGACTGTAGCATGATGTTTGGATGCAGCATGATGCCTGAATGCAGCATGAATGATGCTTGGATGCAGCATGATGCTTGAATGCAGCATGATGTTTGGATGCAGCCTGATGCCTGAATGCAGCATGAATGATGCTTGGATGCAGCATGATGCTTGGATGCAGCATGATGCTTGAATGCAGCATGATGTTTGGATGCAGCCTGATGCCTGAATGCAGCATGAATGATGCTTGGATGCAGCATGATGCTTGAATGCAGCATGATGTTTGGATGCAGCCTGATGCCTGAATGCAGCATGAATGATGCTTGGATGCAGCATGATGCTTGGATGCAGCATGATGCTTGAATGCAGCATGATGTTTGGATGCAGCCTGATGCCTGAATGCAGCATGAATGATGCTTGGATGCAGCATGATGCTTGAATGCAGCATGATGTTTGGATGCAGCATGATGCCTGAATGCAGCATGAATGATGCTTGGATGCAGCATGATGTTTGGATGCAGCATGATGCCTGAATGCAGCATGAATGATGCATGGATGCAGCATGATGCTTAAATGCAGCATGATGCTTGAATGCATCATTACACTTTGTGCAGCAATAATGATGTTTGGAAACATTATAAATGAAACTTAAATGCAGCAAGATAGTTTGAAACAGCATGATACTTGAATGCGGCATGATGATTTAATGCATCATGATCCTAGTGTGCAGCATGATGCTTGAAGACAGCATGATGATTTGAAACAGCATGATGATTTGAAACAGCATGATGATTTGAAACAGCATGATGATTTGATACAGCATGATGATTTAAAACAGCATGATGATTTGATACAGCATGATGATTTAAAACAGCATGATGATTTAAAACAGCATGATGATTTGAAACAGCATGATGATTTGAAACAGCATGATGATTTAAAACAGCATGATGATTTAAAACAGCATGATGATTTGAAACAGCATGATGATTTGAAACAGCATGATGATTTGATTCAGCATGATGCTTGAGTGCAGCATTATGCTCAAATGCAGCATCATGCTTGGATAAAGCAGCATGAATAATGCTTGAATGCAGCATGTTGCTTAAATGCAGCATGATGCTTGAATGCATCATTATGCAATATTATGATAAAACTATATGCATACCCCAACTATTTGGGCAAATTGTTAATCAATGGCAATAAGATCAAATGACCAAATGAGAGTGACTTTCCGGTGGATTTAAATACCCCTGCCAATATTATAGGGAATAGAATGAACGCCAATGTCCGAATGCCAACCTCAAAACGCGAACGTCCGAACGCCAACCCCGAACGCCAATGTCCAAACGCCAACATCTGAAAGCCAACGTCTGAATGCCAAAGTCAACGTTGGGCCATTTTTTCTAGTTCAGACAGTTGAAGTGAATTTAGGGTGCTTTTTCTAGCTCTGATGGTCTTTCTGAATTTAGGGGCCCTTTTTGGAGGTTCTGACAATTGAAGTGAATTTAGGGGCCTTTTTTGGGGCTCTGGCACTTATGGTGAATTTAGGGGCCTTTTCTAGTTCTTGCACTCAAGGTGAATTTAGGGGCCTTTTTCTGGGTCTGGCACTTACAGTGAATTGAGGGGCATTTTTTTGGCTCTGGCACTCATAGTTGGTTTAGGGGCCTTTCTTTGGCTCTGGCATTCATGGTGAATTTAGGCGCCAATGTCTGAACGCCAATGTCCGAACGCCAACGTCAGAACGCCAATGTCCGAACGCCAACGTCAGAACGCCAACATCAGAACGCCAACGTCCCAACGCCAACTTCCGAATACCAACGTCCCAACGCCAACGTCCACACGCTAACATCAGAACCCCAACATCAGAACCCCAACGTCCGAACCCCAATGTCCAAACCCCAACTTCTGAACCCTAACTTCCGAACCCCAACTACCGAACCCAATTCGAACCCAAGATCCAAACGCCAACCTCCAAACGCCAACTTCCAAACGCCAACGTCTAAGTGCCAACATTCAAACCCCAACCTCCAAACCCCAACCTCCAATCGCCAACATCTAAGTGCCAACGTCTAAGTGCCAACGTCTAAGTACCAACGTCTAAGTGCCAACGTCCAAGCGCCAACATCCAAGCACCAACATCCTTTACCTCCACATAATGTCCGAACACAGAATGTCCGAACACAGAATGTCTGAACACCTAATAATTAATGGGTAATTCAAACTATTTTGCTTCTCCAATATGTGGAATATTATGATAAGACTATATGCATATCCCAAATTTTGAAGCAAATTGTTAATCAATGGGAATTCAATCAAATGACCAAATGAGAGTAACTTTCCGGTGGACTTAAATACCCCTGCCCATATTATAGGGAATAGAATGAGATAAGGAGATGAATATTTGTATAAATTCAGGACTGGTCTATGCTATTGATCAATCGGTATTTCTTAAAACACAATATTACATTGATAGAAAATGGACATCTCCTTGACCTCAGCTTTCTAATAGTGAAATGAATTTTTAAAACTTTCATAATAGAAGCTGGGTTAGGTCTAGGCAAATGTCATAACAATGGATGATGATCAACAAACTGTGGCAGACACAATGATAATACGTGAGCTACATTCCCTCTGTAGATGTCCGAGGTGATGTCTGACCCTACCCCCACCCCCCCCCCCCCTACCCTGCCTCCAGGACCTAGTTTTAACACAACTGCGCCAAGTTATTGTCATTGTAAGCCACAGTATAATTTGAGAGATGGAGTCCTCAGGATAAAACCACATATATATTTTGTAATCACCTCATAGTCAGGGGCTCACCAGCAGGTCCCAGATTCAGTATAGTGCTAGATGTGTGGTTTGCGTCATTGGCTGGGTAGGGTCGGGTGTGGTTAGCTAGCGTAGTGGAAGAGGTAACTGATACACCCCCCCCACACCTTCTTACGTTCTGTAGTGACAGAGGGCTTACAATTCCCAACTTAGGGTCAGGGTCATGCAATGACCACTGATATCTACAAAATTCTAAAAAGTGGAGAGCATGGATGAGTGATTAGGACCAAGGAATGCATTTTGTGGTTGGGACGGAAGGCACTGAGAAAGGCATGTTAAGGGAGAGGCATACTATAATTATCGTAGTCAATGAATCATCGATTGCGTTGTGATGCATATAATGTTATAACATTGTGCATCTACTGGATATTATAATTATACTGCATTCTACCTTTTACATTTACAGGAGAAACTCTCCTCTCTATTAGCCAATGTAACGTTAAACTACCTAAATAAATAAAAAACAAACAAGAATGAATGCTTGTGTTATAATAACAAGAATGGATAGCACCGAAAATATCATCTTTTAACCAGGTAGCCATAAGTCCCACATCAGAAGAGGGTAATAAAATGCTGTCTGAATCAATGAATTCCAATCAGTACAACCAGAGATATTGATTTTAGCAAAGGTTTGGGATATTTCATGCTACAGTGTTTAGGGGGGGAGGAGACCGGGAGGAGCGACATCAAGCCTATCCACCTCCCGCCTCTGAGGCCACACACGCCGTAGGGAATATAGAGCGTGGGGGGGGGGGGGGGGGGGTTGTGTTGGGCATAAGGACTGACCATGATTATATGTGCTGCTACATAAAGCGACATAAATGTATATAGGAAGAATAGGCTCAAATTTAAAATGTATAATTGTTCAAATTAACCTACTGTATATAATAGACTACACACCTATGTATTTTACATGTAATATAGGCCTACAGTGACCACTCATTCTATGTAACTGTACTGCCGGGCTGTATAGGCATAGTAATATAAAATAGTACAAAAATCCTTCATTAGTTTTGAGATTCCATAGCAGTCAAAAGACGGACACAGGCAACCCTCTGCTAGCGGCCATTAAGTTGATGTTTAGATAAGACTCCTCACCAATCCGTCCTCTGACCAAGTTGTGTTAACCTTCCCCCATATTAGTACCAGCTGTCCGTCCTAAATAAGTTGATACACTTGTACTTGCCTAGATTTGCCCAAGTCATTGATTTTGAGTTATTGGATTTGTTAGTGAGCTGCATGATTTCTTTCCGGCTGTAGAGTCATTATTGATTGCTGATGAATGAAATTTCATGAGGGCCTTATGACCAACATATGATTGATTTTGATTCATGCGAATTTATAATTAAGTCACCAACATAATTATGCTTCCAATTGTAGAATCATTGGACTTGTGCAGGCCTTTGATTTTCATGTAGATAGATACATAAATATAGAACGACCTCATGAACTACAAATGATTGATTTTGATTAACATGAAAAACTGTGATCTTAGAATGAAGTGAACCCTTTGCATTTCGGATTGTAGAGCAGGTAGGTTGCAGAGGATGTGGGAGGGGGGATGGGTTCGTCTCGCAGACATGGGCTAGTCTAGTACTATGGCAGTGGTCAGTCATGATGGGGGGTGTGTAAGGCCTATCTATCTGTACATATACGTGTACATGTACTCTAAGTCAATCCTTCCTCCCGTCCTTCAATACCTCTGTGACGTCACAAGATGGCTAGCTGATAAGGCTGGCTCTACGTGTGTGTGGGTGCCGGGTGCAGCAGGCAGTAGGACACTCTGTGGTGGTAGGAGTCTCCCAACCCTTCTTTGCATCATGTTTATGAGATAACTGGTCTATAGATATTGCTTGGGACAAGAGGAAACATAGAAATCGCATCACAGGTTCTTTAACCCTTTTAGGACAGCATGATGCCTTAATGCATCATGCCTTTGCAGTCATGATGCATGTAAACAGCCCTGGCAAGTAACTCGCCAGGGCTGCATTCAAGCATCCTGCTGACCCTATGGGGTTGAGTCACTTCCATAGCATTCATGCATCATGACAATAAAGGGCATACTAGGTTAATGAACTATGCAGCCTTTAAAGGGTTTAGATTTAGCTGCATGCGATATAAATAAATAATTACGTTTAGTAGGGTTTGGAGTCAAATTAAAGCAAAGTTCACACCTTAAACATGACTTTTTACTATTAACCATGAATTAAGAGTCCTGCCCCCCCCCCCCGAGCATAAACCCCCCCCCCCCCCGCCCAATTGGTGCCTTTTTTTAGAGAGGGCCTTGGTGTAGTCACCCGGCCCAGCAGGGTGGCAACTTGGTGGGCAGACCAAGTGGCACTCTTAACCCTTTAAGGGCTGCACAGTGCTTTAATATGCACTGTCACAATGTATAGGTAACAAGTAACTCACCAGTGCTGCATTCATGATCCATGTCAATCAGAACTATATCGATGATGCTTGAATACAGCAGGGGAGAGTCACTAGCCAAGGTTACTATGAGCTATCACATAGTGTATTACAGCACTATGCAGTGAAAGGATCAAGGCTATTGCGTGCCTGGTCTACCTTATTAACTCTTACAGGCTCTTATATAGTTTATTGCTTTAATGTTTTGTGCCATTTGTCATCATGATGCATCCTAATGCTGTCCTAACTCACCCCCCTCTGTCCTGACTCACCCCTTCCGCCCTAACTCACCTCCCTCCATCCTAACTCACCTCCCTCCATCCTAACTCACATCCCTCCATCCTTACTCACATCCCTCCGTCCTAACTCACCCCCTCTGTCCTAACTCACCTCCCTCCACCTTTACTCACCTCCCTTTGTCCTAACTCACCTCCTTCTGTCCTAACTCACCTCCCTCCGTCCTAACTCACCTCCCTCCGTCCTCACTCACCTCCCTCCGTCCCAACTCACCTCCCTTCATCCTAACTCACATCCCTCCGTCCTAACTCACCTCCCTCTGTCCTAACTCGATTGCTCTATCCTAACTCACCTCCCTCCATCCTAACTCACCTCTCTCTATCCTAACTCACCTCCCTCCGTCCTAACTCACCCCCTCCGTCCCAACTCACCTCCCTCCGTCCTAACTTACCTCCCTCCGTCCCAACTCACCTCCCTCTGTCCTAACTCACCCCCTCCGTCCCAACTCACCTCCCTCCGTCCTAACTCACCTCCCTCCGTCCTAACACACCTCACACCATCCTGACCAACATCCCTCTGTCCTAACTCACCTCCCTCTGCCCTAACTCACCTCACTCCTTAGTCCAACATCACCACAATCCTTTCCTATATTCTCCTACCTACACTTATAGATTCCTGCCTACCTGATACAGTGCTGTCTGACATAAAGCGCTCCAGTCTGTTACACTCATTCCCGACCTTATAAAATACTAGTATCACCAAGCTGTTTTCTCTTAAATAATGTTTAAGGGAAATTTATGATATAATTTGATACAACATTTCAGTTTTCAGATTGAGTACTAGATATTAAAGGAAAAAATGATCATCCAACAAAGAAACCATAAAATGATGAAATGATGATGAACAAAATTATGCCCATGTCACAGTGCCATTCCCTATAGTAAAAACCAATATCCAAACATCTCTTATCGCTAAAATCTTTCTATATAAACACTTCTTATAATACACACTATGTATCTATACACTTCCTGGAGCTAAACACTATGCATCTAAAGCCTTCCTAGGGCTTAACACTGTCTATCTAAACGCTTTCAAAATGCTAAACATACATCAGCCCAATGTATATAAACTATATGATTTCTCACATTCGAAAACATAGTGAAATCCATGATACAACATTCTGGATTAAATACATATATCCAAGGTTAAGGGTGTCCGGATGACCACCAGATGTCACACTCATTAAAAGGTCATTTCTATTGACATCCTACCCCAACCCCTTTGAACTCCTGCCTGTGGTTGGTGTGGTTACAGCCTTGAGAACAGCTGATTAGGGCGACTGGACTCATGCTGGGTGAAAGCCCTATAACTACGTCACTACCCTGCTGTCTATTCTTGGACAGGGACTGAGATTGCTATGTGGTTTGTGTGATAATTCACATTTGTGGTCCAGGTACGAATGTATTATTTATTGTAAAGGAGGGATGAAGAAAATGCTTCTCATATAAAATCATTGACGTTTCAACCTGCAAGGTAGGCTTTAATGCTAAATGCTTTCTATATAAACACTTCTTAGAATACACACTATGTATCTATACACTTCCTATAGCTAAACACTTCATATCTAAACGGTACCTAAAGTTAAACACTGCATGACTAAACACTTGATATCTAAAAACTTCTAAAAGCATAACACTTGTTTGCTAAAAATGTTGAATATTAAACATGTTTAGTGAAAAAAAAAGTGTTTAGAAATATGGGACAAGAAAGTATTTAAGTAAGTGTTTCGAATTTAACACTGGTGTGCAGGATCTAAACATTGGTTTTACAGTGTACGGGGCCTCATTTTGATGCTGCACATACAAACTCTACCCCCATCCCAGCTGGGGGGGGGGGGGGGTTATGAGCGGGGCACCTCACACACACTCTCAGGTAAATCACTCCTGCCACAGTGTTGCCACACCTATTATGCTACCCCCGGCCCAACCTCTTACCGTACACAGCGGATGTCAATTGTGTAACACATGTAGATTTTTCAGAACGTTACATTAGTCTAAAATCAATGTTTTGCCAATTATGAAATCCATTTATAAAGAATATTTTAGCTGGTTCCCAGCACTTCATAATAACGAGATATTACTGTATAATATTCTGTAATGAGAAATACATTTGGGACTAGAATGTACAAACATGTATCATAAGTTGACGTTACTTGCAATGGATCTGTGCCAAATAAAATAATTCAAACTCAAAACTGAAATAGCATACCACACTCTGTGTAGGGCGTAGCTAGATGGGTGGTAGGGAAGTGGGGGGGGGGGTGATAGACCCTGGGAATGAAGGCAGACTTTACAATTCAGGATGTACTATTGCTAGGGTTGTTGCTTGGAGCTGCCCACATACACACAGGGAAACAACTGTTCTGCCCTGCTTCTCCTCTCCCCTCATGTAGACCCCCCCCCCTCCCCTTCAACACACAAACAGGTACCTCCACCATACACATCAGCCTAAATGCCTGGCCCCCACACTCCTGCATCTGTCTAACTCTAGTCCATCTGCGGTCAGCACACCCTGTTACAACCCTCCCCCCTGCCTCGTGAATCACACCATACACCTTCCTCCACCCTTTTGACTGCCCCCCCCTTGCCTCTCAGCAATTTAAGTAGCATGAGAAATCAATCCAACACCCTAGCCCTTCTGGAGGTCCTCCCGGAGGCTCTGGAGGCCCTTCAAATGTCATGATATTTATTCAAATTAAATAATTTGCAATTTCTTGAACCCCACCTATATTTAAAGTCGAATATGACTTTGAAATTAGTTTGGGAGTCTGTGAGACTCAGAGCTGCCAACCTCCAAACTTCTAGAATTACATTCTGTGTGTTTGTGCGTGATAAAACCACAGTGAGTCATTTAGATATAAAGTTTATAATGACTAAAAAGACTGTTAATCATGAGGGCACTGTCATTACTCAGGCATATGCGTCCTACGTGTAGTATGGACACAGCCACGTACCATGGGTGTGGACCACCAAATTTGACATGGCGACATGGCTATTTCTGTCTAGACAATCGACATGAGGCCTAGTGACATACAACATGAGGCTCAAAAAACAAAGTGACAGGCGACATGAGCAATTCTTAACATCGCCATGGCACATGGGCATCATTAAACTACATTGACATGCGACATGACCATTTTCTAAGATCGACAATCAACATGGGTACCCCCCATCCAGAGCCCAACTACCAGGAGGCTGGAGTAGCTAGGACCTGTATCTGCATTTCTCACTGTAGGTGGCCGGTAGCAGAGACATGGGAGAGACTACTTATTACTTCCAGATATGAAGGACTTTCTCAATGACCTAGGATGTGTATTTGTGTGTGAGTATAGGCCCATGTGGTCTGCATTTTAGAAAAGATAGATGTGTGCACTTTGAACAAAAGTGTACAGAATATTTATAGCCACCTTTATTTTTTAAACAAATATGTCATGGGGGGGGGGGGGTCACAATCAGTCTAATTGTCCAAGAAAGGACGCATTGTGCCTCCCTGAAACAAAGGCAATATATTAGATTGTTGCAAGTATACAGGACCGTACACCTAGAAGATATAAAAAAGTCACGTTGAGAATGTGAAAGGAAAATCTGGAAATATGCCACCTTCTGATTTCCACTTTGTGTATGTGTGTGTGTGTGTGTGTGTGTGTATCTGTGCTGCCCACTGATCACTCACCTCCTTCTCTGACTGTGTCCTGAGTTGGAAAGGTCCCAAACTCAGCAGTCACTCAAGTTAACAGCTCATGCACAGCGATGACAACAGACTCACCTAGTGGTCAATGACTCACCCCAGACCAACTATTACCCACCGAGATAGAATTGCAGCAGTCCCTATCTTTATAGGTCTAGACTACCCTATCCAACTCCCTCTGTTCTCACACCACCCTGGGGTTTCAAAGGTACCCTCTTTCCACTGATTTCTGGGGCAAGAAACAACCCTTTTTATAGTAAAAACCTGGCTTTTATGTGTCCCAATAGGACCCCCTTTTAAACAAAACACTAACATCTTTAGGACCGATCCCCATTTATGAAGACCGCTCACAATTATCTTCAGTGAGAATGACAAAAAGCAAACAGGGTACAGACGAGTACAGACATAAATGTACCGCCCCTATTCTCCTCCACCAAACAGTATTATTACAAGCCATGTACTAGTATGCTGAAACCAAACATTCTTGTGTCATATCAAATGTCAAAACATAACATGTGATGTCCCAACATGCAATCTATGAGGGTATTATTGAATGACAGGGGACGTGGGCTTTTTAAAAAAAATCAATGTGGTATATGGTGATTAGAAGATGAATTTTTATTGACAGATACATAGGACTTTTATAAAAATTGAGAGGGGACATAGGACCCTTTACTAGCCCCCTCCCCCACCTCCCCACCTTACACACAACCATATCCAACACCCCGTTTTTGTGTCAGTAGGAGTGGTGGAAGTTAAAAGTTAAGAGTTATACACATAATATTATAAGTGTAAGGGAGTTATGCAAGTCTACCTACCAGGGTACTCTCAAGGAGAGGTGTATCACTGGTGGGGTGGAGAGGGGTGGGGGGGCCAGGGCCAATGGGATGGAATGGTGATGGCAGAGGAGCAGGGAGAGGGTTTGGTGGGCCACCTCCTCATAATAACCTCTTACACCCCTATAGCCCCCAGTCAGACAGACAGGGGGACATGGCCACCTCCTCACAGTAACCCCTTACAGCCCTATAGCCCCCAGTCAGACAGGGAGACATGGTCACCTCCTCATAGCAAACCCTTACACACCTATAGCCCCCCCCCCCGTCAGACAGACAGGGGGAAATGGCCACCTCCTCACAGTAACCCCTATAGCCCCTATAGCCCCCTGTCAGACAGACAGGGGGACATGGCCACCTCCTCAGAGTAACCCCTTACACAAATATAGCCCCCTGTCAGACGGACAGGGGGACATGGCCACCTCCTCACAGTAACCCCTTACACCCCTATAGCCCCCAGTCAGACATACAGGGGGACATGGCCACCTCCTCATAATAACCCCTTACACCCCTATAGTCCTCTGTCAGACAGACAGGGGGACATGGCCACCTCCTCACAGTAACCTGTTACACCCCTATAGCCCCCTGTCAGACAGACAGGGGGACATAGCCACCTCCTCACAGTAACCTGTTACACCCCTATAGCCCCTGGTCAGACAGTCAGGGGGACATGGCCACCTCCTCACAGTAACCTGTTACACCCCTATAGCCCCCAGTCAGACAGACAGGGGGACATGGCCACCTCCTCACAGTAACCCCTTACACCCCTATAGACATGGCCACCTCCTCACAGTAACCTGTTACACCCCTATAGCACCCAGTTTAACAGACAGGGGGACATGGCCACCTCCCCACAGTAACCCCTTACACCCCTATAGCCCCCTGTCAGACAGACAAGGGGACATGGCCACCCACAACCCTGACCGGTCCTCCCTGTGTTTTACATACTGACCCCTACCATCTGCTCCTTCCTCCCTCTGTACTCATGGGGGGGGGGGGGGTCAATCCTCCCCATCACGTGATGGTTGCCCCCACCTAATAGTCACGTGTGTCTGGTTGCCATGGCAACCAATTAGCACCTTCAATCCGGTCCCATCTCCAAGGGCCTTTATCTTTGGACCTGATCTAACACCGATAAGGGCTGGTGAGGCAGCACCCATAACCCTTTAAGGGCTGCACAGTGCTTTAAAAGGAAAATGTCAGGACCTCAATGAAAGAAGGGATATGCATTTATTATTTTACGCCTATACCCTCGCTTTAGATGAGGCAAACTTAGATACTAGAAATATTCCAACAAGAAGGAACATGGGTAGGAGGTTGGCAGTACCCCCTTCATTGAAACCAATGGTTCTAAGAAGTGCATATTACAGGGCTATATCAAGATGACTCACTTATATCCTGCTCTCTCCCCCCCCCCCCTCCTCCCACACACACACACAAGCATCCCGTCGCATCCCCATTGAAGAAAGGCGAGGGGTGGTGACCCAGGGGTGGCAACCAGTGGGTACTAGGGTCAAAGTCAGAGGCTCTTTTCTCTAAATATGTCTTTGTAATGGTGCATACACCCACAGATGTGGGGTATGGATCGGATGTGGGGGAGGGGGGTCCCAATGTCGCATGTTGAATTTAAGAGATGGCCCTGTCACCTGTCACTTAAATCCCCACATCGCAGATCACCTATAATGCCCCAAGAAATACCCTTATTTTTTTCCCTTATACATGTATCACTAAATTCCATGTCAGGTGTCGAATATAAGAAATGGACATGTTTAATATCTGTCACTTAAATCTCATGTTGCATATCACCTATCATGCCCCAAAAATACCCGGCCATATCACTTCTTTTTTTTCTCATGTCACTAAACTTTATGTCAAATGTCGAATTCAATAAATGGCCATGTCACCTGTGCCTTAAACCCCATGTTACCTTAAAAAAGCTGTGATGTCCAAAGAAATACTTTCTTTCCCCTCATATCACTAAGCTACATGTCACTTGTCAAATTTAGGGGATTTAGTGGTCTAGTCCCATGGGTGTGATGAGGGATGGTGGAGGTGGTGAAGGTGCAGGGCCGAGCGTAGTGAGGTGGCACCAGCAGACACCATATACACGGGTTCTAGTGGGATCCTTGTTCCCCAGACAGCTGACCTACCCAGTCCTACACTGGAGTCGGCACCAAACCTTCAAGCAGCTGCTTGCAAAAAGGGCCCAGTCAAACCCAGGGAGGGGGGGCGGGGTAATTGAATTTCTTTCTAGAAATATGTGTTGGATTATACATGTAGAAAAAAAGAATGTTTCTGGTTCTTGTTCACTGTTCTCTTGATTATCTGACTTTTAACAACTTGAAGGATTGTATCGTTATCAAAAAAATGTACTGAGGTATCCAGCTATCAGCTAGCAGACAGGGGGCAGATAGGGGCACACAGGGTGCAGCAATAGGGCAGACAGAGGGCAGACAGGGGGCAGACAGGGGGCAGACAGGGGGCAGACAGGAGGCAGACGGGGGGCAGACAGGCGGCAGACGGGGGGCAGACAGAGGGCAGACAGGGGGCAGACAGGGGGCAGACCGGGGGCAGACAGGGGGCAGAAAGAGGGCAGACAGGGGGCAGACATGGGGCAGACAGGAGGCAGACAGGGGGCAGACAGGAGGCAGACAGGGGGCAGACAGGGGGCAGATATAAGGCAGACAGGGGGCAGACAGGGGGCAGACAGGGGGCAGACAGGGGGCAAACAGGGGGCAAACAGGGGGCAGACAGGGGGCAGACAAGGGGCAGACAGGAGGCAGACAGGGGGCAGACAGGGAGCAGGAAGGGGGCAGACAGGAGGCAGACAGGGGGCAGACAGGGGGCAGACAGGGGGCAGACAGAGGGCAGACAGGGGGCAGATATAGGGCAGACAGGGGGCAGACAGGGTGCAGACAGGGGGTAGACAGAGGGCAGACAGGGGGCAGACAGAGGGCAGACAGAGGGCAGACAGAGGGCAGACAGGGGGCAGACAGATCGTCCTGATGCATGAATACAGCTTTAGTGAGTAACTCTCCAGGGCTGCACTGGTGCATCATGTCGACCCTTTGGGAGTATCTCAACCCCATGGGGTCGGCATGATTCCTGAATGCAGAACTGGCGAGTTACTCACTAATGCTGTATTCATGCATCATGATGATCAAGGGGATGATGCAGTAATGCAGTATGCCATCCTTAGTTATATTTGAGTTATATTTAAGATGTGACATGGGGATTCCCTGCACCCCCCCATCAAGACCCGCAATGGACAGCCACCAGTGTACCATGGAGAGTGCAGGGACCGGGCCACGCGCACCAACTGACCTTTGTCTCCAAGCAGAGTCCTAGTCCTACCGTCAGGTAGGACAGTGTGGGCCACTCTGACTGCTGCACTTGGCTACCTGTGCTACCTGTGTACAGACCCCCGTCCCTTCCTTGCTCCCCACAGTGTTGTAGGTATGCAGGCCATGTGCTTTGAGGACCGCAGCAATGTTGACACAAAGCAGAGGGGGGACTTTGCTAAATGTGGGTATATCTCCAGTTTAATGCAAAATTGTGTGTTCTACATCCCAGTAATATTATTTATTATGCAAATCCATTAGATTATGGCATTTTAATGCATTCAAATGCATGTATTTTCACCAGAATGCTATGCTCAAAGCAGAGGGGGAACATAGAGTTGACTACCCTGTTTCTGTGAACAGAAACACCTGACCTCCCCCCCCGAGGTTTAGCTCAGTGGTGGCCCGTGGACCGGGCTTAACACACACAATGGCCCTAAACCTCTAAATCAGACACATGGACAGGAAGAAAAATTTGGTGCTGACAGGGGACATTGGGCAATATTTAAAATCGATATGGGAGATGGGGCCCTGCCCAACCCCCACGATTTTGAGGTTACCATTTTGTATTTGTGTGCCATGCTTCAGAAATGTTCAAAAACTCTTATGGAAAGTCACCCTTGCTGCATTTGTCTTAAGTAGCTGGCTAACTAGAGTAGGAGTGCCAAGGTCAGGGAGGGCGATTTCTGGAGACTGGAGTCAGCCTGTGTGTAGCATGGTAGATACAGTTCACATGTAAGGGGCGGGGGTGATTGACACCCTTCCCACATGGTGTGTCCCACCTCATCCTCAACCACAGCGTGTAGTGACACCGGAGGAGCAGGCAGTAGGATAACAGACCCTATAGCAGTACCCCCCCCCCTCTCCTCATACCATTATACGACCCTGTAGTGTAATACAGGGGTGGGGGTGGAGGGTAGTGGCTGGTAACAGGGTAACCACATGACATACAGGCCCAGGTCTCAGGGGCCGCTCCCCTCTCCCATATATGGCGGGATGGAGTGGGAGGTAGGAGGTGGGACTGCTGCTGTCGATCAGTGTGAGGAAGGTTGACGCAGGCAGTGTGTGTGTGTGGGGGGGGGGAATGGAAGGTCATGTGTAGGTCATGTGTAGGTCATGTGTAGGTCATGTGTAGGTCATGTGTAGGTCATGTGGGGCCTCTGGAGGCGGCATGACATCAAGGCTGGGTAGTCATACATCCACGAACAGGCCAATCTCTTCCAATGGCAAGTTTGGTCCTGATGCAGGAAAGAGGTGCTCTCAAAAAAAGTGTTATTTTAACTTAAAATAGCTTCTTTTTGTTAGCCGGGACACCTTTGAGAAGAGCATAGTGCTTTAATGTATCTCATCTATCACTAACCCTTTTACAAAAACACTACAAAATAGCCCTTTTGCGATGTATACATTAGAGAGATATTTTTGGTAGAGACATATACCACAGCATGGGTCTATGATGCAGTGTAGACTGTAGTATTATTCATGTATCCATGATACATCATACTTACAGACTGTGTGTGGCTGAAGTGTTGCTGCTAGTGAAGCTGTAGGGTGTACGTGTGGTGCTAACAAACCTGTGTGTGGACTGGACACTACTCCAGGGTGTCTTAGATATACACAGAGGACATTCCCCTCATGTCCCATCCAACCCCCCACCGCTATCCACTCCCCACCCCTCCTGTGTTGCATCACCATAGTAACCAGCCCAGAACGGGGTCAATTCCCAGGTAACAAAAAACGTTAATCAAATGTTTATCAGCTATCAGGTTGATCTAATAAAGTTATGTGAAAAACGTTATATCAACTTAGATTTAACCTTTTCTCAGTAAACTCAAGTTGATAATGTTATTTCACATCAATATATGTCGATCAGAAAGAGATATATGTGTACAACGTTAGATAAACTTTTACTGCTTAACCTGAGCAAATAATGTTTTCTTTAATGTAATTTTAACATTATCTCTGCCATCCTAAAAGCACATCATGTTGAAATTCCCTATTATCTTCCTTCTTATTGAATCAAAGCTATGGTTTTAGGATTTTGATTATGATATGATATCTGAAAAACGTAAAATTAACGTTAAATTAACAATACTTTGTAAGTCCAGCTAATCTCACCAGATGGCAGCATTGTTGCTGATTTTTTTGATTTGAGAGATGCGTAAAAACACACCCTCGTTTATTTAGACTGAATAAAGAAAGAGCTTATTCAGCTCGATTAACATCCTTATCCAGTGTCGAACATAAGATTTTCACCTTGTATAAAATATTATCACATCATCACAAATATCATTTTAAATACATATTATCAGTAAAATGCAATACCCCTAGTTCGCGTCGCGATTAATACAATTGGCTGAGTTTTGCCAAATTGATACAACAATCAATGCGGAAATAGGATAATTACTACTAAATCAGTATAATACATTAATAATATGACCGTGTTTAAATTACTCAGACTATTCCTCGATAGTATCCAGTTTATGATTTAGTATGTATACTAAGTATGCAAGGGATGGGCTCCCCATGTACCTAAATAAACCCGATCGTAGATTTGGTACCGGTATATCCATATACATATTTAAACAAGACATTTTTAAGCAGCGTGTTAGCGTATGAATCTCAACAATAGTTGTGCCAGAGAGACTACCCGTGTTGTTATATAATTACCATTAAAATAGAGTTTATAAATCTTGACCATGACAGAGGTGGGGGGTCCGGGGGGGGGGGGGGGGGGAGGGGGAGCAACCTCCATTAAAAGTACATAAAATTGTAATTTGTGCTCCCTAACCACTTTTTCCTGTTGAGATTAAATTTGTCATATGTCTCTATATTTCTTATACTAACATCCAGACCATTCCATAACATGGCACCCCTATAAAGCACATTTTTTCTGCCTGTTTCATTTTTGGGCTTGTATACCTCAAACAGATTAGCATCATGCGCTCTTGTGAAAATCTCCCTGTGGTTTAACATATCATCGTTACACTGTTGTTTGTACATGAAGTTATAGAGGTGCATTATTCGCCTTGGTTTTAGCTTAGAGATTTTCGACTCCTGGTGGGTAGCTATGGTGGGGTACATATGATTAACCTTAAGACACTTCCTGAGGGCTTTATTTTCAATATTTTGAAGCCTCTCCAGTATGTTTTTATTCGCAATGTCATAGAAGATGTCTCCATAATCAGCGTGCGGCAGCACCATAGTTTTATATATGTCCAGCAGGGTTTTAGTATCTAACAGGTCATTCAGGTTGGCAAGCAAATAGGACTTAAATATCATTTTTTTACACGCTAATTCGGCTTGCATATTAAAATTGAGTACCTGATCAATCGTCACCCCCAGGTATTTTACTGAGATACAGCGCTCCAGTTTTTTCCCGTCTAGCATGAGAGTATGGTTCCCAATTTCTTTTAATTTAGCTCTAAGTCCAAAAGTTATATAATTTGTTTTTTTTGCGTTTAAAGTAAGTTTATTTTTACAGAACCATTTAAATAAAGTGGCCAAATCGTCTTGCATTTTTTCTGTGATAATCTGTAAATTTTGCCCAGTAAGCGCTAGCACTGTATCATCAGCATATAGAAAAGAAGTAGAGTTCTGGAGGACATTTTTCAAGTCGTTAATATATACCAAAAACAATGTAGGCCCCAATATCGACCCCTGGGGTACACCACAGCTCACCTCACCCTCGTCTGATTCTTTCCCATTTGCAAAAGTTTTTTGTTTTCTGCCTGTTAAGTAATTTTTCAACCATTTTAGACTATTTCCCGAAATTCCCATTTTTTCCAATTTTTGAATTAATATTAAGTGATTTACGGTATCAAAAGCTTTTTTTAGATCGATTAGAGTGGCTATTGTATAATCTTTATTATTTAAACCTTTATAGATACTGTCGGTGAAGTGAGCTATGGTGTCGATAGTAGAGTGCCCTTTTCTAAAACCACCTTGGTTTTTGTCCAGTAGGTCGTGAGATTCTAAATAGAACATGAGCTGTTTATTCACCACCTTTTCCAGAAGTTTCCCTATTACCGGTAATAGAGTTAATAGGATTAGACTGCAATGCTGCGTCATGATTTATACCTGATAAAAGCTACATTAGATATGGAAAAGAGATGATATATTAATCTTAGCCGTGACTTTTATTGTTAGAACACATCCTGGGGGGAAACGTTTTTTAAAAGATTATACATAATTACCTCTATTGTGGTGTATGGTATGTAAACACCCATCCCATCTGTTTAAAATACCTGGGACAGCAAATTTTCATAATACTCTCCACGTAAATTTGACATTAATGTTGTCATTCACTAACAGTGTATTAACGTTATTGAGATAACTATGGCATCAAGAAAAGGTTATACTTAGGTCAAGAAATCTAACGTTCTCCTCTGTACATTTATCAAGGTTTTTTTAAAGTTTGATTAACGTCAAATTAAAGTCAAATCATCTTCAAATGAACTTTGAATAAACAGATATTTGAGTCCATAATTTTCACTGCAATCTAACATTATTTCATAACGCTAATTTAACCTATTGACAACGTTGGATGAACGTTGAATTAACGTTTTTTTGTTAGCTGGGAACACAGCCGAGTTGACTGAGAACACAAACACCACCCACTCCCGTGTCCAGTGGTCTCTGCCGGTAATGTTCAGCCCTAGATGGGTCATTTACCCAGGGTGTTTTAGCACCTGGACTAGACTGCCAACTGTCCCCTTCTATAGCAAATGGGAGAGAGGAGGAGTGGGGGGTAAGAGGATGGATTATGTGTCGATCATAACGACTTGAGCAAGTCTACATTCTGACCTGCATCTGTAACCACCACCAGCAGGGCAGCCTTGAAGTACCCGGGTCTCCACACAGCACTACAGCTCCATGCCCGGGGGGGGGGGGCACTCCCTATATGTTAGATAGCAATTATGTGGCTCCAGAGGGGTCAAAATTAAAGTGACATGGCAACCTGGGCTGTTTTCCAGATGACCTGGCGACCTGGTACAATAATAAAAGCGACCTGGCAACTTTTGGAAAAGTTTGACTATAGAATAAAAGGTCTAAAAAAGCGACTTTGTGACCCAGGGCTCTTAATTTCAGCGACTTTCCGACCTGAGGGGGGACCCCTTTGCACCCCCAATTATGTGTCTACACTCACTCAAGCATTTTGGGCAGAACGGATAGGCCTTTTTTTAGTGGGAATTTGTCCTAAATGTAGGGTGATATGGTGGATTTCTTTTGCCATTTGCGGTAGGATCCCACCAAAAGTGGTTTGACTTTAACTCTTTAAATGGTTGTCTGCTAAAAGGAGTCTGATTTATTTTATTTTAGTGTGTATCTGCCAAACGTTGTGTATACTTTTTTCCATTGAAGGAGTAAATCCCACCAAAAGGGTTTTGTTTTCATAGAATTTTGTCTGGCTCCAAGGGGGTCAATTTCAGGGTCATCTATGCACAAAGTGTTTATAAATGTGAGAGTGCCCCCCCGGCCTCTGACACACCCATGACTTGGTTGGACCAGTAGGTGAACCATAGCACGTCTTGGTAACTCCATGCCCCAACCTCCTTCTACATCTGACTATTGTACCTCCTAAGTTAATGGGACATTTCAAATATTAATTAATGAAAAAGAACATCAGCCGTGTCAGTCCCCTTTTCTTGTTGAAAAGTGAATAAATATTATTTCCCCTGACACCTCAGTATTCATATGTTGGAGCAATATTGGGTCATGATCTATTATTTGTGTAGGCTGCTCAATGATATTTTGGGGTACCCCCCTCAGGTCAGAAAGTTGCCAAAATTAGGGATCCAGGTCGCAAATTCGCTTTTTTGGACCCTTTTACACCTATTCTTATTTTTGCCCAAAAGTCATCAGGTCGCTTAAATTATTCCCTTAGGTCGAAAGTCACCTTCAAAACAACCCAGGTCGCCAAGTCTTTTTGACTTTGGCTATATAAGCCTAGCCTAGATGAGATACCGGGTACCGGTAGGACTATAATACTACGTGTCTGAAACTGAAAGCTGACCTTAGCTCCCACAGTCCCTGTCCCCTGCCACACACACACACCACACCCGGCACCACACACCAGGCTTAGGGCAAACAAAAAAATAATTGTGTTCAGGTAACATTTCTTCATGATGTTTGCTGTGACTGATATCCCTGTACCAGCCACATAGTCTAGGTAAGTCTTTGTTAGTTCCTGAATATTTCAATTATCTGCTTTACAAAGAATAAAATATAGAAACGTGACTTTCCTCCCCTCTCATCCCAGAACAGGTGATACATATTATAGTTCCATGGCTTATCAGTTCCTCTTCACTAAGTTAATCTAAAAAGGTTAGGGTCGGGCCAAATTGATAGAGTAGGTCGGATTAGAGGAACACAACTTTTTTTTGTTTGGCCTTTTACCAGGGCTCATACAACCCCCCCCCCCCCCCCCCAACCCCAACCTCTACCGACCTAGTTAAGTTTGTTGAGCGGATGCTGGGCTATTTATAGCCTGTATGACGTTGTCAAAGTGACCTTCATTATATAACATTAATTAGCCAAGTAGCAATCCATATACATGTATGTATGTACCACAGGTGCCCAGACCCTGGAGCACAGGGGGCCAGTGTAGCAGCAGCACTCTCCAAGCTGACCTAACATGACCTCCTGCAGGTGACTGGACTGTGGTAGGAGAGTGGTTGTGTTGACAACTGGAAACTTGACAGGTATAGGACACTGAATGCTGAACATAGGATTAAGTAGACAGGGGTCAGACAGACAGGGGGCATAAAGAGGGCAGACAGGGGGCAGACAGGGGGCAGACTGGAGGCAGACAGGGGGCAGACAGGGGGCAGACAAGGGGCAGACAGGAGGCAGACAGGGGGCAGACAGAGGGCAGACGGAGGGCAGACAGGGGGCAGACAGGGGGCAGACAGGAGGCAGACAGGGGGCAGACAGGGGGCAGACAGGGGACAGACAGGGAGCAGACAGGGAGGCAGACAAGGGGCAGAAAAGGGGCAGCCAGGGTGCAAACAGGGAGCAGACAGGGAGCAGACAGGGGGCAGACAGGGGGCAGACAGGGGGCAGACAGGGGGCAGACAGGGGGCAGACAGGGGGCAGACAGGGGGCAGACAGAGGGCAGACAGGGGGCAGACAGGGGGCAGACAGAGGGCAGACAGAGGGCAGACAGGGGGCAGACAGAGGGCAGACAGGGGGCAGACAGAGGGCAGACAGAGGGCAGACAGTGGGCAGTCTGGGGGCAGACAGAGGGCAGACAGGGAGCAGGCAGGGGGCAGGCAGAGGGCAGACAGAGGGCAGACAGGGGGCAGACAGAGGGCAGACAGAGGGCAGACAGGGAGCAGCCAGGGTGCAAACAGGGAGCAGCCAGGGAGCAAACAGGGAGCAGACAGGGAGCAGACAGCTTCAAGCCACTGTGAAGGTGATAATACATTATTATTCAGAGTACCTGGCTAAAGGGATCCTCCTCCAAAGTAGTTCTAAATCTAGTTTTAAATTTTTGTTTCAAACTCCTCCCCTGCCCTTGGACCCCTCCCAACCAACAAAAAACATTATCTAACGTTTTAAAACTTTATATAACGTTATGCCATTCTAAGGAGCCTTAGGGGAAACATAATATAAGGCTATAAAATGTTCTACAACATTTTTTTTTTCTGGGATTGACCTTAGGGTATTCCTAACATGTGCAACTTCCGTGTCTATACGTGACAAAGGGCACTACAATGTTATACTTACAGTATATTATGGAATAGCTGGCCGTTTCATAAAGGGGGACCTGGTATTGTTCATTATAGAGTAGCAGCCATAGACATAGTATTACAGACAATTATAGACACAGAATGTAATATGCAACTTCATAAACAAGTTTTTTTTTTAGGAGTCTCAGTTCTGATGTCATCAATTCTACTTTACTAGTTGGGTAACATTACAAGACTAAATAAGAGCCTGACAACTTTCCCTTCTTCAATAAATAAGCTATACCCTGAGCCCTATTACACATTAGATCACTTATTTGTCATTAACACTGGTATGAATGCATTCAACTCCATCCTCCAACCATGGGAAAATTTGCTGTGTATCTTGGTTAAAACTTATCCAGAATACAGTAACTTCTTTGCATTGTGTGTTTATAGATTAGTTTATGTATGTATTCCTATAGACTCGTGGAGGTGTGAACTGTTGCCACCGCAAACCGAGTTTGTGACAGGATTTTTACGCTATAAACTGTGGTGCAAAGGTGCACTGACCTATGGTGTACGGGTAGCTCAGTATCCAGAATGTAAGTGTGTGTTTAAGATTACCTCTATACCCTTACCTCCTCACATACACACACACACACCGCCTGACCCCTGGGGCTGACCTCAGTCCCAACACCCCCGTCACAGACATGCCGGCTAAGCTCACCTAGATATGCAGCCTGTCAATCAGTGGACATGCACGTCACTGGGCCGACACCTATCAGGTAATTGCAATTACCCGATCCAATATGATCGACGTTGAGTGTTTCTATAGTGAGCTAAAAGTGTAATTTACACTATATATATATATATATATATATATATATATATATATATATATATATATATATAAATATATAGGGACTTGGAAGCTGTATTTGTAGTATTCATTATCATGCTCTACCATGTGGGCTTCCAATTGCATAATGACATGCTATAAAATATCTGTGAGAAGTGGATTTAGAAATGAAAGTACTAGGTTAATGGCAGAGGAGGTTTTAGGGTAATTGCACTTTCAGTGAAGGGTATCTCTGATCTGTATCATCACTAAGCCCCCTGCTTAAAAACCCTGTCACTAGCTCAGGTAAAACCCAGGTACAGAGACCCTTGTGGGCTTGCTACTAGGGAAATCATCACTTCCTTTATATCCTAATACATTTCAGACCAATTACCCTGGTACTTTTTCAAACAAATACCCTAGTACTTCTCTCCAACTCTGGAAACAATTTACCTTAGTACCATGCCCACAAATACCCTAGCACCTAGATTTCTTTTCTGGCTAATTTCTATGTGAAATCAGTAATTCTAAAGGACCATCTCTTGCCTACACAAACATATATAGCCAAACTATCATCATACATGTTTTCATGTATTGACACAAAGTATCTACAACAGAATTAGCAGAAATGTGTTAGACATTGTTTACTCAACATCTGCCATGTTGGATCGGGTAATTCCGATTACCCAATAGGTGTCGGCACAGTGCACATGGTGGTGCTCAGCGCCAGCAACGGCGTTAGATAAGCAGCGGCTCTAGTGAAGATGGGTGTGGAATGGATGTGTGTGTGGGGGGGGGGGGGGGGGGCTGGGAGGGGAGGTGACATCACTGTCTCTGCGAGGCTCTGGTTGCCATACAGAGGGTGGGAGTGGTTGGTTAAAGAAATGGAAAAGGAGGGTCATTGATGCTGTCTGAGTGAGAAATCTGTAAAAGTGTAAATCTTACACCCATAGTCACAATGGTGAGAGGTATTTCTCAAGAAAGTACCCTTTGTGAGAGCTTTTCATCAGAAACTACCTCAAACTAACCTAAAACAGCCTTGCCAGCCACACACCTGTGTGTATAACATACAGTAACTTTGGAGAGAAGAGCATCCAATTTCTTTAGCTAACCTCCCCCTGTAGTTGACTAATTATCATGCTAAAATGTGCAATTTGCCGTCATGACGTAGGCCTATCAAAGCAGACTGTGTTACTATAGTTTAAAAGAAGGCAGGGGGAGGGGTCAGAAAAATTGGGGCATTGTTATTCTGGACCACTCCCTTACTAAGAATAAATCTGTCATCATGATATAGGCCCACCAAAGCGGCACCATGTAACGTGCTAGTGTCAGGTGTTCAGAACTAACCTTTCTTGTGAGATGGACAATTTAAAGTTTGTGGTTTGTATTCTTGGGGATGCGCATGGGCATTTCTTAAAATTGGAATGGAAACATGGGCATTTATCAAAATCGACTTGTAACATGGCAACCTTTGACATGACCATTTGTTACATTCAACATCAATCACACAACATGAGGCTTAGTGGTCCATTTTCTGCAAAAACTCTCTTAGTGAAATAAGTTATGATGGGTTTTTCCTCAGTGACATGTGACCTCTGACATGGCCATTTCTCATGATGGACATGTGACATGGGGGACCCCCATCTAGACCCCTACCAATGCTGTGGCTCCAGATGGGTCAAAAGCGACCTGGCGACCTGGGCTGTTTTCCAGCCAACCTGGCGACTTGGTACATTAATCTAAGTGACCTGGCGACTTTTGATCAAATTTTGCCATAGCATTCAAGGTCTTAAAATTGACTCTTCGACCTGTGGCTCTTAATTTCAGTGACTTTACGACCGGAGAGGGGAACCCCTCTGCACCCCCAATGCACCAATCCTGAAACTGAAAGCTGACCACGCTCCCCAACCAACTACCCCTCCCCACCCCACCCAACCCTGCACACACATACACACACACACACATACATACAGAGGCCACTCCAGCATGCTCATACAGCCCTCACCATGACCTAGTTCACGTTTCTGTAGCAAATGCCGTGCTATTTATAGCCTGCATGATGTTGTAAAATTGTCCCTCCCTTCATCAATGATATGTACCTTTTTTGATAGATACACTATAGTAAGACATAGATATTGTACCACAAGATACTTTTATCTTATTGCTCCGGTCCCTAATCAGGGCAATGATCCATTTTGCCCTGTCGCATAGAAGATGAGCATGTTAAAAAACATGTTCTATACGGCCAGCCTTGGCTGCAAGCCAAGATATTCCCATTTTCTAGCTCTGACAGTCAAAGTGAATTTAGGGGCCCATTTTCTAGCTTTGAGAGTCCAAGTGTATTTAGGGGCCTATTTTCTAGCTCTGACAGTTAAAGTGAAGTTAGGGGCCCTTTATCCAGCTCTGAAAGTCAAAGTAAATTTAGGGGTCCATTTTCTTGCTTTGAGGGTCAAAGTGTATTTAGGGGTCCATTTTCTAGTTTTGAGAGTCAACGTATAATTAGGGAGCCCATTTTCTAGCTCTTACAGTCAAAGTGTATATAGGGGCCCTTTATCAAGCTCTGAAAGTCAAAGTGTATTTAGGGGCCCATTTTTTAGCTTTGAGAGTCAAAGTCTATTCAGGGGCCCATTTTCTAGCTTTGAGAGTCCAAGTGTATTTAGGGGCCTATTTTTTAGCTCTGACAGTTAAAGTGTATATAGGGGCCCTTTATCCAGCTCTGAAAGTCAAAGTGAATTTAGGGGTCCATTCTCTAGCTTTGAGGGCCAAAGTGTATTTAGGGGTCCATTTTCTAGCTTTGAAAGTCAAAATGTATTAAGGGGCCCATTTTCTAGCTTTGACAGTCGAAGTGTACTTAGGGGCCTTTTTTCTAGCTCTGACAGTGAAAGTGAATTAAGGGGCCCTTTATCCAACTCTGAAAGTCAAAGTGAATTTAGGGGCCCATTCTCTAGCTTTGAGGGCCAAAGTGTATTTAGGGGTCCATTTTCTAGCTTTGAGAGTCAAAATGTATTAAGGGGCCCATTTTCTAGCTTTGACAGTCGAAGTGTATTTAGGGGCCTTTTTTCTAGCTCTGACAGTGAAAGTGAATTAAGGGGCCCTTTATCCAACTCTGAAAGTCAAAGTGAATTTAGGGGCCAATTTTCTAGCTTTGAAAGTCAAAAAGAATTTAGGGGTCCATTTTTTAGCTTTGAAAGTCAAATGTATTTAGGGGCCTTTTTTCTAGCTCTAACAGTTAAAGTGAATTTAGGGGCCCTTTATCCAGCTCTGAAAGTCAAAGTGAAATTAGGGGCCCATTTTCTACCTTTGACAGTCAAAGTGTATTTAGGGGCCATTTATCCAGCTCTAAAAGTCAAAGTGAATTTAAGGGCCCATTTTCTAGCTTTGAGAGTCAAAGTGCATTTAGGAGCCCATTTTCTAGCTTAAAAGTCAAAGTATATTTAGGGGCCCATTTTCTAGCTCTGACAGTCAAACTGTATTAAGGGGCCCTTTATGCAGCTCTGAAAGTCAATGTGAATTTAGGGGCCCATTTTCTAGCTTTGAGAGTCCAAGTGTATTTAGGGGCCCATTTTCTAGCTCTGAGAGTCAAAGTGAATTTAGGGGCCCATTTTCTAGCCTTGAGAGTCAAAGTGAATATTTAGGGGCCCATTTTATAGCTTTGAGAGTCAAAGTGTATTTAGGGGACCATTTTATAGCTTTGAGAGTCAAAGTGTATTTAGGGGCCTTTTTTCTAGCTCTAACAGTTAAAGTGAATTTAGGGGCCCTTTATCCAGCTCTGAAAGTCGAAGTGAAATTAGGGGCCCATTTTATAGCTTTGGCAGTCAAAGTGTATTTAGGGGCCCATTTTAAGCTTTGAGAGTCTAAGTGTATTGAGGGGCCCATTTTCTAGCTCTGACAGTCAAATTGTATTTAGGGGTCCATTTTCTGGCTTTGGAAGTCAAATTATATTTAGGGGCCCGTTTCTAGCTTTGGGAGTCAAAGTGTGTTAAGGGACCACTTTTCTAGCTTTGACAGTCAAAGTGTATTAGCGGTCCATTTTCTGGCTTTGGAAGACAAATTGTATTTAGGGGCCAGTTTCTAGCTTTTGGAGTCAAAGTGTATTAAGGGACCACTTTTCTAGCTTTGAGAGTCAGAGTGTATTAAGGGGCCCATTTTCTAGCTTCGAGAGTCAAACTGTATTTGAGGGGCCCATTTTCTAGCTCTGACAGTCAAAGTTGATTTAGGGGCCCATTTTCTGGCTTTGGAAGTCAAAGTGTATTTAGGGGCCCATTTTCTAGCTTTGAGAGTCAAAGTCTATTTAGGGCCCATTTTCTAACTTTGAACTTAAAAGTGTATTTAGGGGCCCATTTTCTGACTTTGAGCTTCAAAGTTTATTAAGGGGCCTGTTTTCTAGCTTTGAGAGTCAAAGTGTATTCAGGGGCCCATTTTCTAGCTTTGAGAGTCAAAGTGTAATTAGGGGCCCATTTCCTAGTTTTGAGAGTCAAATTGTATTTAGGGGCCCATTTTCTAGCTTTTAGAGTCAAAGTGTATTAAGGGGCCCATTTTCTAGCTTTGAGGGTCAAAGTGTATCTAGAGGCCATTTTTTAGCTCTGAAAGTCAAAGTGAATTTAGGGCCTTTGTGGGGTCTTTATCCCACAAATGTCTTTATCCCTCAAAGCCAATATAGTAGTCTTTATCCCACAAACCCAATGATATGGGCTTTATCCCTTAAAGCCTATATAGTGGCTATATATGGCCATCCAGTGACCAGTCTTTATCCCACAAAGCCTATATATGGATAAAGGCTCATAATTTGACAAGTCTTTATCCCACAAAGCCCATACAGTGGCTATAAATGGCCATACAGGGCCCGTCTTTATCCATGCGAGCCCATTTTCTACCTTTGACAGTCAAAGTGTATTTAGGGGCCATTTATCCAGCTCTAAAAGTCAAAGTGAATTTAAGGGCCCATTTTCTAGCTTTGAGAGTCAAAGTGCATTTAGGAGCCCATTTTCTAGCTTAAAAGTCAAAGTATATTTAGGGGCCCATTTTCTAGCTCTGACAGTCAAACTGTATTAAGGGGCCCTTTATGCAGCTCTGAAAGTCAATGTGAATTTAGGGGCCCATTTTCTAGCTTTGAGAGTCCAAGTGTATTTAGGGGCCCATTTTCTAGCTCTGAGAGTCAAAGTGAATTTAGGGGCCCATTTTCTAGCCTTGAGAGTCAAAGTGAATATTTAGGGGCCCATTTTATAGCTTTGAGAGTCAAAGTGTATTTAGGGGACCATTTTATAGCTTTGAGAGTCAAAGTGTATTTAGGGGCCTTTTTTCTAGCTCTAACAGTTAAAGTGAATTTAGGGGCCCTTTATCCAGCTCTGAAAGTCGAAGTGAAATTAGGGGCCCATTTTATAGCTTTGGCAGTCAAAGTGTATTTAGGGGCCCATTTTAAGCTTTGAGAGTCTAAGTGTATTGAGGGGCCCATTTTCTAGCTCTGACAGTCAAATTGTATTTAGGGGTCCATTTTCTGGCTTTGGAAGTCAAATTATATTTAGGGGCCCGTTTCTAGCTTTGGGAGTCAAAGTGTGTTAAGGGACCACTTTTCTAGCTTTGACAGTCAAAGTGTATTAGCGGTCCATTTTCTGGCTTTGGAAGACAAATTGTATTTAGGGGCCAGTTTCTAGCTTTTGGAGTCAAAGTGTATTAAGGGACCACTTTTCTAGCTTTGAGAGTCAGAGTGTATTAAGGGGCCCATTTTCTAGCTTCGAGAGTCAAACTGTATTTGAGGGGCCCATTTTCTAGCTCTGACAGTCAAAGTTGATTTAGGGGCCCATTTTCTGGCTTTGGAAGTCAAAGTGTATTTAGGGGCCCATTTTCTAGCTTTGAGAGTCAAAGTCTATTTAGGGCCCATTTTCTAACTTTGAACTTAAAAGTGTATTTAGGGGCCCATTTTCTGACTTTGAGCTTCAAAGTTTATTAAGGGGCCTGTTTTCTAGCTTTGAGAGTCAAAGTGTATTCAGGGGCCCATTTTCTAGCTTTGAGAGTCAAAGTGTAATTTGGGGCCCATTTCCTAGTTTTGAGAGTCAAATTGTATTTAGGGGCCCATTTTCTAGCTTTTAGAGTCAAAGTGTATTAAGGGGCCCATTTTCTAGCTTTGAGGGTCAAAGTGTATCTAGAGGCCATTTTTTAGCTCTGAAAGTCAAAGTGAATTTAGGGCCTTTGTGGGGTCTTTATCCCACAAATGTCTTTATCCCTCAAAGCCAATATAGTAGTCTTTATCCCACAAACCCAATGATATGGGCTTTATCCCTTAAAGCCTATATAGTGGCTATATATGGCCATCCAGTGACCAGTCTTTATCCCACAAAGCCTATATATGGATAAAGGCTCATAATTTGACAAGTCTTTATCCCACAAAGCCCATACAGTGGCTATAAATGGCCATACAGGGCCCGTCTTTATCCATGCGAGCGCTTCATTCAAATGTCATGCCCAACCTTATGAGGTTTTGACACTTTGAAGGGGTCGGCATGATCCACCATTGCAGCACAGGCGAGTTACTCACTTGGGCCACTTTGCTGCATCATGACAACAAATGTCATCTTTTAGCAACATGTGTCCTTAAATGGTTAAAGGGTTAATCAACATGAAGTTATGAGACATCATGCCGTCCTCACCTTACCGGGAGGCACGGTACTGTACTGCTGTATAACAACCCTCCAGCTCCCCAGCCACATCCCTTGGGGTGTCCCTGTGCTAGGGCCTGAAAGGTGGTCAAGGGTTGGCAGGTTGTATCAATGCAGCATCGGGGAGCTACCCACCTTATACAACATGACATTATAATTATACATAGGGGTTACTGCAAGTCTACCCAGAATGTGGAGAGGGTTGTAGTCTGCACATGGCCCACTGTACCCAGGGGTCTGCTAGGAATGGGCCGGGGGTTGCTAGGGAGGGGGCTGTCCACTCACTCATTCACTGGTCAACACAAAGTTATGGGCCAGGCCCCCTCAAACCCACACCCACATTAGTCTCATAGGTACTACCGTCACCACTAAATGTATCATGCATGTTCAGACCCCCCCCCCCTGCGGCTTACAGAATTGGTGAATGCTAATACACTAGTTAGGCTAGAGTTTTTACAAAAGCAAGGTTGGATTTTTCTAGGTCAAGTCTCTTACGCATCTCACTTTATTCTTTTAAGATCAAGGCGGTGGGCGATAAACTCACGACGAGACAATCTCATAGACAGGACACCTGAGTATCTAAACTGCAACTGCACACTTTTATGGTTGACCAGTTAACTTGCAATGATGTAAACACAAGTCATTGTATTATTTACTAATGCTGGTGTCAGACATTTCCGAGCTGAATAAGTTTTGTATACCAGAATAAAATAAACGGGATAGATGTATTTACATCTTGTTATACTAAAAAATATATAAATGAAAATATTCAGATAGGGCATCCAATTATTAAGCACATGATGGGTTAACGTGAAACCATAAACTATGGATAAGACAGGTGCTAACTCTTTGTTGCGAATGGTATATCGGGGGTACATCAGTGCTGTGGGGTCAGTAGCAGTATATATATATATATATATATATATATATATATATATATATATATATATATATATATGTATATATTTATATTTATATATGAAAGCCAATAAACCTTAAACCTTGCTAGTTTGGATTTGGGGTGAAGAGATGAGGCCTAAATGTACCGCAGGCACCCCATGGCAGGAGTGAGGGCTGGAACTCCCTGCCTGTGAAGGGTCTGCTGGCCTGGTCTTGGTCGACACAAGAGTCCCTAGTGCCCATGACCACCTCCCACATAACATATATATGTATGCTGCCCCCTCTACTGTGTGCTGCTCACTGACAGGGGGCTGCCATGTGAGCTGCTCACCCAGGTCATACCCTCCTCTAGTGTCCAGGGAGAGGGTAGACCGGTGGGGGGGGGGGGATGAGAAGGGAAAGGTTAGTGGTGGTGTGTTTGTCGGGGTAGGGGTGGGGTTTGGGGTTCAGGGTGGGAGGGGGAGGAAGGAGCTGTGTTTATCACACGTTCATGCCTCATCTAGAAGGACCCTGGACTGGTTGGGGGCTTGGAGGAGGGGTGTGAAGAGTTGGAAGAGGGGAGTGGGGGGTAGGATAGGAACTCCTACACAAATATTAAATATAGACACAATGGTAAGATATAGTTATTGTACCACCAGATACATTGATTTCATTGCTCGAGTTCCTAATCAGGGCACTGACCGATTTCGCCCTGTCACATAGAAGATGAGCATGTTAAAAAACATGTTCCATACGGCCAGCCTTGGTTGTGAGCCAAGATATAAGGAACAGGGAATAAGTCATGTTACGGTGTTATGGTGCTTTTTCTAGTTTAGGTAGAGATACTAGTCCATAATGTATTAGAGGGTCATCTTACCTGAGGCGATTTGTGAATTTCAAGTTGGTTTGATCCATTTATTCCTTAGCACATAGTTGTTTTATTACTTCATTTTGTGAAAATCATAGACACATACTAAAAATAACCGATAGAAAAAATAATGTCTGGGGTTGTACCAGGTGAGGGCCTATAATCCGTGGCCAGAAATCCTAAGGAAAGTAGTTTAACATGTGCGCAAGTTATTGGGCTCCATGAAACCTACAGGACCTGTTGTCTCAACTGCAATTTAATGTCCAATTATTTTACTCCGCACATTACATTTTGAGATTACATGACATTAAACAGTTAGTGGTCATTACCAATGCAGGGCACAAACTTCAGGTTCTTGTTTCATGAACTCAGTAAGAACCTGCTATAAAAAAGGTATTAGCTGGTTCTGACTCCCCCAATTTAGGCCCCAAGTTCTAAGAAAAGGTTAGTTTATAACCAGAGGTTTCTTTTAATTAAAAGCTTCAAAACCAGCTAATAACTTTTTCTCAAACCCGGGGGGGGGGGCATATAATCAAGGTCAGTGTATGACCAGAGTTTTGACAGTAATAACATACTTAGCTGACATCTAACAATATCAAATACATTGGCAGCAAGACCTAGATCTCCTCCTAGGGGAGGGGGATGCCCATGGAAGTAGTCGCAACATGATTTAGCACTATGGAGCAGCTCACCAGTACTGCATTCATGCACCACTTTACAACACCACCCTATAGGCACAACACTCACCCCCCCCCCACACACACACACAAAACCATCAAAAATCCTTAGAAAGCAATGTTATTATTTTCTGCCTGGGTGAATCATGACGACAAAGGGCATGGAGCCTTCATGCAATATGCCACCCTGACATGGCACCAGTAATAAAGTCATATTGGGTCTGATGATATGCAATTAACCCTTTCAGAACGGATGTTGCTTAAAGATGACATTTCTCATCATGATGTACCAAGGCAACTCCCGTGAGTATCTCGCCTGTGCTGCATTGGTGCTTCGTTCGAGAGCGTCTCAATCTCAGAAGGTCGGCATGATGCATGAATGCAGCACCTGCGACTGAATGAAACAGAAACACAGGTAGGTAGCAGCCAGAGTGCCATCCTCCACAGTGCTGTACCATAATACACAGTGTTGTACTATAACCCCCACTACGCCTACAACAACCCCACTACCCCTACAACACCCCCACTTCCCTGACAACACCCCTACTACCCCTACAACACCCCTACTACCCCTACAACACCCCCACTACCTCTACAGCACCCCACTACCCCTACAACACCCCCACTTCCCTGACAACACCCCTACTACCCCTACAACACCCCATTACCCCTACAGTACCCCCACTACCCCTACAACACCTCCACTACCCCTACAACACCCCACCACCCCTACAACACCCCCAATTCCCTGACAACACCCCTACTACCCCTACAACAACCCCACTACCCCCACAACACCCCCACTACCTCTACAGCACCCCACTACGCCTACAACACCCCCACTACCCCTACAACACCCCCAGTACCCCTACAACACCCCCACTACCCCTACAACACCCCCACTACCCCTACAGTACCCCCACTACCCCTACAACACCTCCACTACCCCTACAACACTCCCACTACCCCTACAACACCCCCACTTCCCTGACAACACCCCTACTACCCCTACAACACCCCATTACCCCTACAACACCCCCACTTCCCTTACAGCACCCCCACTACCCCTACAACACCCCATTACCCCTACAACACACCCACTTCCCTGACTACACCCCCACTACCCCTACAACACCCCATTACCCCTACAACACCCCCACTACCTCTACAGCACCCCACTACCCCTACAACACCCCATTACTCCTACAACACCCCCACTACCCTTACAGCACCCCCACTACCCCTACAGTACCCCCACTACCTCTACAGCACCCCACTACCCCTACAACACCCCCACTACGCCTACAACACCCCCACTACCCCTACAGCACCCCCATTACCCCTACAGCACCCCCACTACCCCTACAACACCCCCACTACCCCTACAACACCCCCACTACCCCTACAGTACCCCCACTACCCCTACAACACCCCCACTACCCCTACAGTACCCCCACTACCCCTACAGTACCCCCACTACCCCTACAGTACCCCCACTACCCCTACAGCACCCCCACTACCCCTACAGTACCCCCACTACCTCTACAACTACCCCACTACCCCTACAGTACCCCCACTTCCCCTAAAGTACCCCACTACCCCCACAACATCCCCACTACCCCTACAACATCCCCACTACCCCTACAACAACCCAACTACCCCTACAACACCCCCACTACCCCTACAGTACCCCCACTACCCCTACAGCACTCCCACTACCCCTACAGTACCCCCACTACCCCTACAGCACCCCACTACCCCTACAGCACCCCCACCACCCCTACAGTACCCCCACTACCCCTACAGTACCCCACTACTCCTACAACACCCCCACTACCCCATACAACAGCCCCACTACCCCAACAGTACCCCCACTACCCCTACAACAACCCATTACACCTACAACAACCCCACTGCCCCTATAGCACCCCCACTACCCCTACAGTACCCCACTACCCCTACAACAATCCCACCACCCCTACAGTACCCCCACTACCCCTACAGTAACCCCACTACTCCTACAACACCCCCACTACCCCTACAACACCCCTATTACCCCTACAACACCCCTACTACCCCTACAACACCCCCACTACCCCTACAGTACCCCACTACCCCTACAACACCCCCACCACCCCTACAACACCCCCACTACCCCTACAGTACCCCTACTACCCCTACAACACCCCCACCACCCCTACAACACCCCCACTACCCCTACAGCACCCCACTACCCGCACAACACCCCCACTACCCCTACAACACCCCCACTACCCCTACAACACCCCCACTACCCGCATAACACCCCCACTACCCCTATTACACCCCTACTACCTTTACAACATGCCCACCACACCTACAACACCCCAATTACCCCTACAGTACCCCCACTACCCAACAACACGCCAAGTACCTCTACAACACTCCCAGTACCTTTACAACACGCCCAGTACCTTTACAACACGCCCAGTTCCCTTACAACACGCCCAGAACCCTTACAACACCCCCAGTACCTTTACAACAAGCCTACAACCTTTACAACACCCCCAGTACCTTTACAACACCCCCAGTACCTTTACAACACGCCCAGTACATTTACAACACGCCTACCACCTCCTCAACACGCCCAGTACCTCTACAACACGCCCAGTACCTTTACAACACCCCCAGTACCTTTACAACACCCCCAGTACCTTTACAACATGCCCAATTACTACCCTATACTGAGACAAAATAACTTAATGTTTCCTAGTGTCTTGTAGTGATCTGTGGCAAGTCTGGTCACCTAAGGTAGAGTGGCTGGTAAGTCCAGTGATCTCTGCCTTGTATGGTGCACCTCACAGAGTGCAGGGTCTGTCTGCTGCCCCTGTCTGCGGTCTGCAGCCTACTGCTGGGTCAGGGTCGGCGGTGCTGTGGCAGGACCTTGGAAGGGAGGGGGGGGGATGGGGGGCGCCTACAATGTGTCCTGCCTCTCCCTCACCACCACCACCACCACCACCAACCCTGGTATCCTGTCCTCCCCGTGCGTGTTGGACTTCAATGGTAAATCCTTGACCCATAATAGTAAAAGTAAACTTATCTGCTCTGCTGAGATGGTGCTTTATCATATCATAGTAATCCATGTGAGGTTTGTTGGCTGTGTGAGGAGTGTAAATACTCCTAATGCATGGTACAGTGCCCTGCCTCCTGCCCGTGCCTCCTGTCTGTGCCGCCGCCATCACGTGTGTAGGACTGGTACACAGGCGGCTGACTCTTCTGTGCTAAATATTTCTTTAGAGAGTACTACCTGTAAGATGGCGGCACTGCATCAAGCCACCTAGTTCCCACATCCCCCACCACATGGCAGTACTATCTCACTTCTCTACAGTTGAAGCAGACGACATGCAGTTCTCCCTGCCGCCTTACAGCCCTCACTGCCACCATACAGTTACTCCCTGTACATCTAGTACGGGAGGGAGGGAGGGGCAGTGTTAGGGAGTGTTTATTATTTATGGCAGGGGGGGGCATTAGACAACTATTTACTACTGATATCACAATGATTAACATTATAAGGTGGACTGAAGAAACTTCCTGTTAGGCCACTCCAAATAATATCCTTGTTTCTCATCTCATCACCAAGCCCTGACAAAAATGACGAGGGCGCTTCTTTTTTTGCTAATGATCAAATGGGTGGGAAAATATGGATCTTTGGCAAGCTAAACTCATATTTCAGCAATCAGCAAACATTGTAAATATGCATATTTTCCATAGCCATAATATTGACGAGTTTAAACAAAAAATTAAAGGACTACTGGACAATACAATACCGGTACAAGATGACAATTGATTAACTCTGTGAATGGACTTATACACATATATATATAGAATAAGTCATTAATAGTGATATGAGCCCTACTGTCCGGCTCCCTACTGGGGGAGGGGGATCCCCCCGGAATGGTTGACATTCTGTTCAGTAGATATATGAGAATGAGATCCAGTTTCTCCACAGGGTGTGGAGAACGGCCCTTCCCATACAAAACAATGGTGAAGTTGTTTCTCCGCATGAAATAATAAATCTAACCAGGAGAAGGCTTATTAGTCACAAAAAAATAAATGTGAATGACTTTGTTCTAATAACATGGTAAGAATGAGGTATGGACTCTTCACCAGAACTAGTCATGGGGTGTGGATATATCCATCCTCTGCCCAGTTAATCCAACATTTATTAACGTTGAATAAACGTTAAATTAACGATTTGTCAACGTTCGGAAAACGTTGATCTGAGTCCACGATTTTCACTGCATATAGGGCGAGTTAGTTCTGTAGATTGTATCTACTAATAGAACTCGGGGGGGGGGGGGCAAGCAAACAACACCTGGGTAATACTTTATGGCTGTGTCTCACGAACTTGGGCCAATGTGTTCGTCTATGACCGGGTGCCGTCTATGACTGGGTGCCATCTATGACCGGGTGCCGTCTATGACCGGGTGCCGTCTATGACCGGGTGCCGTCTATGACCGGGTGCCGTCTATGACCGGCTATCCAAAAAAGTTGTTTGGAGGAATAAATTTTTTTTTTTTTTTTTACAATCTTTATAAATAAAAATTGTAAAAAAAAATTTAAAATGCCACTTTAAGGTATTTTGGGGAGGCAGGGATGTCCATGGAAGTGGTCACAACTCAATGTAGCACTGACAGAATGCCAGTAAGATAGGGGGGTAATTAGGCAATAGAGGCCACCGGAAGTATCGACCTCAGGAAGCAAAAACCATGTATCATTCTAACTACATGCTGATCCCTGACATTGTACATCATTTCTAACTTTACATATATTGACTACCCAGTGCCACCAGTCCCACTGACAAAACACATCTGGCACTAAACGACCGCTCCCCTAAGTCAATGCCGGAGCAGCTATAACCGGATTACCCAGAGTGCAACATGAAAGGGAACCCCCTCCATCAGTAAAACTGCACGCAATTTATGATGGTACCACTTTTCTACTTTAGAGGGTTGACGCTCTGGGGCCCTGATACAGGCTGCAGGAGGGGTGGTGGAGAGAGAGGGGTTGCCACTGTGTAGAGTGTGACTGATATGAAACTACTCAGTCATTTATATAATGGCTTGGTAAAACTATAGGATGCTAATTAAATGAAATTATAAATGGGATCTACCAATATACATTTAGAAATCATGCCTATAGATAACCTCACTGCATTTTAAAACATTTTTGTATTTATGCTAAACTGTCTCTCTGATTGAGGACAATGGGAAGTCTTTTGTGATGACTTGAATATCTTGGAAAATCAGTAAGTTCAGTTCCTGGATTGCAAGTAAGGATCAGAAAACCTCGAAATAATCCTGAGCTTGTTATGAATACTACCCATTCATAGTCATGCACATTTCTGCGGACAGCCCTGGAAGTCAGGCCTGTAAAACCTATCAAATGTCAGTTTCAAAGCTGCGCCCTGATGACCACCCTCAGTCTCTGAAGTAAGGTTGCGGATGTCAATATGAAGAGTTGGGTAGGGTTAGAAGGGTGTAGTGACCGTGAGGCAGTAGGGAGAATGGTCCTAGGAGGTATATTGACTATGAGTGTCTATAACCATTGTGTACTGGAGCTGCCTTTGGATGACAGAGAGACATACCACTTGGAGGCAAACATGATGCCAGCATAGTGTAAGAACTGTCTATATGGGCACAGCTTTATAAGTGTGTGAAGAAGAAGTAGGAGGGGAAGAATCAGAGTGATAGGCGGGAGGATTGTGATGCATTGAGTGTGAAGAATACAAACACTGAGCTTCTGAAGTGGGAACATAGTCTATGGGTATATACAAAAGGGAGAGAAGAAGACATGCTAAGGAAGGGTGGAGATGCAGTGAGTGTTAATGATGTAAATGTTACAGATGTTATCAGACATTATACAGGGGCACTGATGTGTGGGAGTATGTTGAGTGTAGAGGGAAAGGCGGAGGGGGGTGTAAGGGGTGTAGGGACCAGTGTAAGATGGTATGTTGGGTTTAGATGGGGGTATTGCATGTAGGATCACTGAATTGTAAGATGGTATGTTGGGTTTAGGGGGGTGGTGGTATGGGGTGTAGGAAACCTAAATGTGTAAGGTTATTTGTTTGGTTTAGGGGGTGGCATAGGAAAGGTGTGTAGGAAAGCATCGATCCAAGGGAAGGTTGTAGACGGCATGAACAGAACCTGCTATCTACCATATGAGGAGTACCTGGCAGGGAGAAGATGGAAGAGGCCAGAAATGATAAAGTAAAGGCTAAGAGATAGGAGGTCAGTTTGGTCTATACCAAATCTACATCATTTCACAACTTCATCCCTTTGCATTGTTTTAATATGTGTGAAACTGTTGATATTGGTCTCGAACTGACATTTTGACTATTATCGTTCTTTGATTTACCACTTTTCTGAAGACTGCATCAATGAATCCACATTCAAAAGTTTAAACCCTCATGGGGGATCCCCCACCTGCACTCTACATTGAGGTTTATAAAAGTTGCTATTGTCAACAAAGCATCCCCTCTCCCTTTACTCCCCCTACTCATATTGACCCCTACCCTGGCATTGCCCATCTCTGCTACTTCACAAGTCTGCCACCAGATGGCACCAGCTGCTGGTGTGTGTGAATGCCTGGGAGAATGCCTCAGGGCTGCACAAGGAAGGCTAGCCAGACACCTTAATTAAATCTGCTGGCAGCAAACGATAAAAAAAATAATGAAAAGAGCGAGACTTGTCTTCAAAGAGGCTGCAGACAGCGGCTGTTCCCAGCAGCCACAGCCGGGTCCACGACAGCTGCTTCTGGGCACTTTAAAGATGACAGAACTTTGAGGATAAGTGTGGGGTAGTGCAAAAGTCACAAAGAACAAAAAACAAAAAACTGAAATAAAAAGGAGACAGGGAGATAGGGGCACTTTAAACAGGCTGCCTTCACACAGTGAAGGGGAGTAGGATAGAGGCACGTTACAGTAGAATTCTGTCTGAATTCACAAGGTGAGGGAGAGGGGGATAGAGGCTCCTTACACAGGCTGGCTTCAAAGAGGGGACAGGGGAGGGTAGTTTTACACAGCTTGCCTTCAATCAGGCTATAAAAGAAGACACTTACTTCTTGTATGTGTACACCCTAAGGCCCACTTCATTAGTTACATGGCATGTAGATGGGAGTACACAGGTATGCCTGTCTGTGATCTATTTTACACAAGAGGTCAATAACTGGGACTCACTGCTAGTGTGTTCCTAGTCTACTGCAGTGGTTCATTGGACGCAATTGTGGCATCAAGGACAGCAACAATGTGATATCCATACATTACAATTGGCATTAGAGGCGTTTGTCACATAATCTAGTGTCTAATGAAAACAGTAATGCAGGCTATTGTTAGCAGAATCTAGAGAAGCTTCAGAGAGCTGTAGTCAGCCATACAGAGTTGTTTTTATCTTCTCCCCCTGTCCTGAGGCCTACATGAGAGGCTTGCATGTTGTACATTGCATGTTAGTCAGGATGTACTTATACAGTCCCCTGTGGTCACGTCTCTCCATCAGCAGTTACTTGTTGTTTTTTGTGTACAGGAATAGTCTAACATTGCTTATCTAATGGTAACCTCAGCACAATATATAAGGGTTTCAGGTTAATTTATGATCCATTGACATGATATCCTTCACGGAGACAACTGCTAGCAGTCTACCAGTCATGTTGAGAGTGACATTATCAATAATGTACTTAACTAACATGGAATAATATCTCCTGAAATCAGCAACAGCTCGTTTCTCCCCACTATTTTTATACAGGCTACTAAAATATAGTCTATGAAGGTTTTACTAGGGATTGATTTAAACATTTCACACAGAGAAGATGACTGTGTTTACGATTTATGCACGGCAGCTTCAAAGCAGCAATAAAATTTTAACCAGCAAAGCTAAAAGGTCAGTGAGCGGTGAAATGTGAAACAAAAATACTGGCAGCTTCAATGTTAAATGAAGCTGATCTAAAATAGGCAACAAAAAGGCATTGATTGAGCAGCTTGGTCTCTTATTAACTCTGCAGTTATTCTTTATTGAGGCTAGGGGAAAAAATGCAGTTCAAGAAGTGGTTGGCCACTGATAGACACATTGAAACAGTTAATTCATCATTATGATAAAAAACTCAATGATGAAGCTGTTGAGGGCCAAGGCATATCCCATTGTATAGCGTATGCTGTATATATTTGGAGTAAAACAGTAATAAGATTCAGTTCAGTATATATGTGTTGCACATTTTAAGATACTTTTTAAGATACTCTTTGTTGTTGGTCAATTCCTATAGGGACCAAACCCTGCTGACCACCCATGCCACTTCAACTCCAAACCCTGTTTCCAATTGAAGCAATATTGGCTATTCGATTGTAATGGGAGTTCTGAGTTGCCAATATTCTTGTTGTTGTCATGGCAACCTGTCCCAGGCATGTGTATTCAAGACAAGGTCTGTTTAGAATTGGTCATTTCCAATGACAGATTGGACATGGCACTGACAGCTCTGCCATGCAACTGTAAATGTTATGGCTACTTATGACACACACCTTTTTTTACTTCCCCAAAGGGAATTCTGGTAACACCAAGCATGAGATGCCACAATCATGCTCTCCCTGACCAGCTCATATCATTAGATGTTATTTCAAATGAGCAATAATCCAAACATTATAAACAGAACCTGGGATGGTCACTCCTCAATATACTTATAGTAACTTACCACTTGAATGTTTTCTTGATAAGACTGAAATGTTGATGTCTATGACTTCTCTATATTTGCCTATAAACTCAACACGTCTGCATTTTTGTTGAGAATTGAATTTTAGTTTGAATGTCAGAGAAGCCATCATTATGTGGCTAAGAGGGATGTGGGATGTGTCTATTATTACTTTGTGTGACAGAGTCCATTCAGGGACTATACAGATATACCCTTGTGAATAACAAGCTCCATTGGGACAAGCCCCATATAATGCTGTCATAATTAGGCCCAAGATGGGGCTGCCATTCTTCTACCCCTTTCGCACTAGCCTCCTCTCCTATCCCTATTACAATGACACAATGACAACCACATATAAAGGCTGCATAAAGGTTTCTGTAGGACACCGGCTCACGTGCTGTCAGTAGTAGAGGCACTGACATTTACAGTAGCTTTTGTGCTTGTTGTGTGATGTATCATCCGTGAAGGATGAGATTAAGAGCTCTTATGTTGACAATGCTGACTGGGATGTCGCTTTGTGGGTTAGACATTGGCATACATATGTAACCATCTGTTGTGGGATGCCAGGCCAATAAGGGAGAGCTACCTCTACAACAGTGGCTTTTCCCAAGAACAGTGGATTTTTCTGCACCACCCCCCCCCCCCCCCTATGAGGTGCCAAAATCATCTGTTCTCTGTAGCGAATTTAGGCTTCTCACTGTATGTCTCTTTCTATTTCAGGTTCACCCTTTATCAGCAGACAGTGATGGATGTTGAAAACCTCAGATATGTCAGAAAGGTGGGAGCGTTACCAGATTTAAGGCAGAAGTGAATACCACAAATGGGGATTAAAAGAAAAACACATTGCCATCATCAATATCCTCAAACACAAATAATTCAATGGTTTCCTCTTCACTTCCTCCTTCCCAGCATGACATTTTTCTTGACTGGTTTATTTGTAACAATTATGTAACCCTATCTACCATTTCAAATTCAAGATTCATAAGCCAGAGGAAAATCAAGTTGTTGTGTTCTGTGTTATCATTTTGACTATCTTTACATGGTCCTTGCTCATGTTGTAACGATAAGCTGACATTCTTATATATATATGATGAACTTGTGCAACTGAGCATCAACCTTAACACATCTACACTGACACATAATCCAGTTTCCTGTTTTAGAGTAAACCCTCATTACAGCTACATCCTACCACATTTCTCTTTATGAATGTATGTCATAGTTTGCTAATACAAGAGCACAGGGATAATCCAGTAGGAAAAAACATTAAAGGTTGTTGGCAGATCAACTGGGAAATTCATCTCAAAGGGCACTAAATCTCCCAAAGCGCTTGATGCTAGTGGTGGATAAATATTTAAATGCTGGTAGTGCCACACAAGCTGCTGCAGCAAAAGTCATCTACAACATTGATGTGTCAGGATGCTGAAAGAGTTGGGTGCCAATAGTACTTAATGTATACAACATGGATGTGTCAGGATGCTGAAAGGGTTGGGTGCCAATAGTACCTAATGTAGCTCACCAACTCACCTCCCTCTGTCTGCTCTAAGTGGGGGCATCATGCATAATTTATCTCCCACTTCCCTGTCTGTGAGTCTGATGGCCACTTACTGCATCTGCCATATAGCATGGACACATATGGTAAAACCCTGCATATTGAGAACATCTGCATTCAAGGAATTCAAAAAACTTAGTTTCCATCCAAGTTTTTTTCTCCCAGTCTGTTGTAGGTTTGCGTCCAGTTGATACCTTCTGGACCTTTTCCAATTTGTGACAATTCACTGAGACGCAAAATGTGCAAGACCTAAAATGTGCACAAAGAAGGGTTAACCCTTCTGGACTGCTGTCGTCTTGAAGCGTCATCTGAGCGGTGAATAGTGCCAACTCTGCCCACCAGGGGCGTCAGGGTGTCATTACCACTGCCACGAGCTGTAGGGTGTAATTGGTCCGCAGGGTGTTAGTGCCAGTATTGGTTAATTCTCTGTCTCTGTTCCCATCCTCCTTACATTGCTGTGCAGTGGTAAATTCATGAAGCAAGATTCTTCCTCATTGGTCTCAGAGGTGTTATGCAAAGAGAGAACGGTTTCCATTCAATGCCTTTTCAGAATGAGTGATGCATTATTTGCACAATGTCCATACCTCAGAAATCCTGCTCTACAAGCCCCCATTACTGTAGCTATACACATACATACTGCTGCCATATATAACAGCTGTATACACCATACACCATGATGTCATCTGGCAACCATAGCAATGAATGCTGGAGAGAATACCCACAATTTTATCATCACAGACATGACAAGCTTCTGGCTGTTTGGCTGTCTGTAGCCCTGAGCCTGATGGTGGTAAAATGTCTGGTAGCAGCTGTGGCAGTCAGCCACACTGATACATGACCACAGGGCACAGTCACAAAGTAGTGGCATATAAGGCTGTGTCTCACCAAATTGGTTCAAGTCTGAGCGGTGCTTGTCTATGACCGGCGCTTGTCAATGACCAGAGGTCATCTGTTACCAATGGTGTAAAAATATGCTTATTTAGAGCAGATTTACAGAGAAATGTGATAGATTCATTTCGCAAGATTTTTAGAAAGCAATAAACCATAACTTGGATTAAGATTTTCAATGTTCATACCCATATGCGGACATGGAACCTTTTCAGTCCTCTCTGTGCCTCTGTATCTATTGCCTTGTTTACTTCTTAGACATTAGTGGTGTACAGATGCAGTCAGCACTGTGTCCCATTCATCTTCTACTGTTTCCTCCTCATAGTGACCTACCCCCCTTCCCTGCTGTACCCCTCCGCATCCTTCCTCAGCCACACACTGCCTTTGTCTGATGGCCACTTACTGTATCCGACATATAGCATTGACACATATGGGACAACCCAGCATACTGACACATACAGTAAAACCCAGCATATTGACACATAGAGTAAGACCCAGTATACTGACACATAAAGTAAGACCCAGTATACTGACACATAAAGTAAGACCCAGTATACTGACACATAAAGTAAGACCCAGTATACTGACACATAAAGTAAGACCCAGTATACTGACACATACAGTAAGACCTAGTATACTGACACATAGAGTAAGACCCAACATACTGACACATAGAGTAAGACCCAGTATACTGGCCAAAGGTTTTTGTCAATTCTTTTGCCTTTTAACTGAGAACTAGGGGATCAGTGTATAGGCAGGATGTGTTCAAACATTAAATTATGTGTTAAAACGTGAGATTATACATAATCTGATCCCCTAGTTCTCAGTTAAAAGGCAAAAGAATATATATTCCAGGATAAGTGGCATTAGTCTAACAGCTGAAAACATTAGCATTCAAGGAATTCAAAAAAAAAGATATATTTTTCTTCTTTTGCGATCAGAGTTGTCCGTCAGTATGTTGTAGGATGCTACCACCTGTACCTTTCCCTATTTGTGACAATTCACTGAGATGTAAAATGTGCCCGGAGAAGGGTTAGCCCTGCTGCACTGCTGTCCCCCTGAGGTGTGATCTGAGCGGTGAGTAGTGCCAACTATACCCACCAGGGGCAGCAGGGTGCCACTGCCAAAAGCTGTAGGGTGTAATTGGTCTGCAGGGTGTTAGTGTCAGTGTTGGTTAATGCTCTGGCTCTGTTCCCCTCCTCCTTACATTGCTGCACAGTGGTACTAACATGAAGCTAGGTTCTGCCTCATTGGTCTCAGAGGTGTTATGCAAAGAGAGAAAGGTTTCCATCACATACTCACTGTTTGACTTTTTTGATTGAGATAAGAAGTAGCCAGTTTTTAATGCTTTTTCAGCACAAGTGATACATTTGCACTGTACCTCAGACGTCCTGCCCTACAAGCCCCCATCGCTGTTGGCCATACACATACATTGTGCTGTCATATTAGAGCTACAAGGCTTTATTTTTATGTTTTGTTTCCTTCCTGGATACACCCTCTCCCAAATCACGATGTCATCTGGCAACCGCAGCAGAATGAATGCTGGCAAAATAAGCCACAATTTTATCATCACAGAACTGACTCATTTCCTAGTTGTTTGTCTGTCTGTAGCCCTCAGCCTGATGGTGGTACAGTGTGAGGTGACAGCTGTGTTACCCTGACAAATTTATACATGGCCACAGTGCACAGCCACAGAGTAGTGGCATATAAAGCTTTGTCTCACCAAAGTGATCCAAGTCTGAGCGGTGCTTGTCTATGACCAGTGCTTGTCAATGACAGAAGGTTGTCTATGACCAATGATCTGTGAAAATATGCTTATTTGGAGCAGATTTACAGAGACAAGTGATAGATTTAGAAAGTAATAAGTAATAAAGTTAGAAAATAATAAACTATAACGTGTAAAGCATTTAGCTTTTTGATGTTGGCACCCATATGGTGACATGGAACCGGTCATAGACATCACTCCATGATTGACAACCGCCTGTCATAGACAACTGTCCGTCATAGAGATTTAACTTGGATCGATTTGGTGAGACTGAGCCATAAGGGTTGGAGGTGGTCCCTGTTACACCTTTTCTTTCCTCCATCTCTGTGCCATTTACTTCTTAGGAGACATAAGTGGTGTACAGATGCAGGCAACACAGTGTCCCATTCATCTTCTACTCTTTCTTCTTTATGGTGACCTACCCCCCTTCCCTGCTGTACCCCTCCTCATCCTTCCTCATAGAGTCATACACTGCCACCTTTAGCTAACACGTTTACTGCAGTCCCCTCTACTCCCCTGCCACCTGGTGGCCAGTCAGGCATCTATCTCAGTAGCAGGAGCCCCTGTCTGAACTAGCAGGTATACGTCAGACACACAGTTGTTGACAATGGCTGCCCACCCTTCCTCATACATCTATAGTCTCTAACACTATTATAGCAGCCCCCTCTACTCCCCTGCCACCTGGTCGCAGGTCAGACATTCACCTTAGTGGTAGGAGACCCAATCTAGACATATACATCAGACACACAAGAAGTGCCAGTTTGTTGACTTGATAACGGTAGAATTTCCCATAGGGAAAGAAATGAAACTGTAATAGTGTTGTCCAAAAGCAGAGACATGGGAAGTAGATGATCCAGCATTTAGCATTGCCTTGATGCATTCATTTAAGGATGTACATTTAGACCTAAGATTCACACTGTTCCTGTACTCTAGAAGAGGTGCAAGAAGGGAGCATTGCACTTTGGGCATTCACTGATTCTATTGTATGATAGTGTTATCCATTCAAGAAGTAAGAGGCATCTTACTATATCTTTCTATTTTAATGTCATTGAAAAGAACAGACTTACTGTGAGGATGGCAGCTGGTTCTCTGAGATAACCCAGTAACATCTTTACCTGATCCATAACAAGACAATAGCATCCTGATGGCAAACAGTGCTGCATATAAAAACCTCATAGAGAACAGGGGTATACTATATAAATTTGTCCAATACTGTAAACCTCTGTATAAGCAGCGGCTAGTTTGCAAGTCAGATCCTTTGTGACTGCTAAGACCATGTAAAAAGAAGCATCCCTTTAAAACGCAGCTGCTCCTTCCCTTGTAAGCATTCTATTGATCGTAGTATGGATAAATAAAAGATGTTTTCTAATGGTGGTATTTTTTGGCTTTAAAAGTCAAACGCAGCCATACATGTTTTTTTTCTACAACTGCCTTCTCTGTCAGCATTGAGAATTGTCACGACTGTACATTCCTTTTTCATATATTACATCTGAGTGGAACTTCGGAAAAAAAAAGTAAAGGCCCTATTGATTTGGATAATGATTCAGTAAACCTATCATTTGGATATGAAGACAACTAGGTTTAGAGTCATGGTCATGTTAAGGCATTATGGAAAAGAAATAAATTATCAGATATGCCAGGCAGAAACCATGTATCATTCTAACTACATGCTGATCCCTGACATTGTACATCATTTCTAACTTTACATATATTGACTACCCAGTGCTACCAGTTCAACTGACAAAACACATCTAGCACTAAACGACTGCTCCCATAAGTCAATGCTGGAGCAGCAATAACCAGATTACCCAGAGTGCAACATGAAAGGGAACCCCCTCCATCTGTCATGCTGCACGCAATGTATGATGGTCCCACTTTTCTACTCTATACTTTGGAGGGTTGATACCCTGGGGGGCACTAATGCAGGCTATAGAAGGGGTGGTAGGGAGAGTGGGGTGTAGAGCATGACTGATATGAAACTACTCAGTCATTTATATAAAGGCTTAGTAAGAATATAGAATGTTAATTGAATGAAATTATAAATGGGATCTACCAATATACATTTAGAAATTATGCCTATAGATAACCACATTGCATTTTAAACCATAAATGATATATGCATTTATGCCAAATTGTCTCTCTGCTTGAATCAATGGGAAGGCAATAAGGCCAGATTGCAAGAAAGAAAAGTCCTGGATTGCAAGAAAGAATCAGAAAATCTTGAAATAATGCAGAGCTTGCTATGAATACTTCCTATCAATAGTCATGCATAGTTCTGCTGACTGCCCCCGGAACAAGACCTATTAAACCTATCAAGTATCCAAAGCTTCACTCTGAAGACCATCCTCTGTGGCACTGAGAACTTTGCCTTTGAAGTCAGGTTGTGGATGTCAATATGGGGAGTTAGGTGTGTAGAGGTGTGAAAAACATGGGGTTATCTATTTAACAAGTAATACCATATATATAACCCCTTACACTTTTTTTCTGAACTCTTTTTAATTTTGGTATCAAAAAGAATAGAAGTGATGATGTCAGAGGGTTCTCCAAGATTACCCAGACAATATCTTTACAAGTAATATCTAATCCATAATTAGACAAAAGTGTAAAACAAGAATGTTAATTGAATGAAATTATGAATGAGATCAACCAAGATACTGTATAGAGAAAATCATCCCTACATAACTATTCAGTTATGATTGACGGCTCTTTATCTCGCTATAATTTCTGCATATTAACTGTCACGAAAGGTTTTGAGAACAGCCCTAGGAGTATGGCTTATAATAGCTATTGAGTTTCATCTTCAAAGCTGCACCCTGGGTATTATTTTTTGGTGAAAATTTCTCACTCTCCCAAGCCTAATGTCTAACCTCCCCTGCATGGTACCATGTACCGGGGAAGTCATGCATCAAGCCCTCTCTTATGGAGTTGAGTGGCTTTCCGCAAAAAAATTTTTAACAGAAACTGACACTGACCAACATGCAGTGCAAGTCTACCCCTCATATCAATACTATCCCCCAAAGGAGGTCTTGGTGTACTCTATATTTTTTATTTTTTCTCTTGAAAAATAAAAAATATGCAAAGTTTTTTGCACCCTAAAATGCTACTGATGAGTCAATTGACGAAACCGAAGAGCTACAAGTTACTTAAAAATATACTGGCACATGTCCAATATACTCTACAGTGTATGGCACACTGAAGGTGTACAAATAAGTTCAAAATAAACAAAAGGACTTATGCAAGTCTACAGCCTGGGTATGTTCTCACCTGGCCCTGACCTTGCCCCAGCACTAGGACCAATAACAGGCCTGGCTTCTGGACACACCTTAGTAACTGGTAAACACCTACCTGGATACCTTTGTCCTGGTGGTGTCACATGGTACAGAAGAAGTTGTGGAGGTGAATCTCACCCTGATCTGTGTCGTATTTTCGGTCTAGCAACAGGGTCGCCCACACCTGTCCTCGTCTGCCGGTCCCCTTGGACGGCACACACAAAGCTGCACCCTGGTAAACACTTTCAGTATCAAGCTCTTTTAAGTCAGGGTGTGGATGTCATTATGGGGGAATGGAGCTTTTAGGGCAGGGTAGGGCATGGAGTCATGGGGGTTGGGTTAGAAGCCTAAAGAGGGTCTTTAAAGTCTGGGTATGGATGTCAATATTAAGAGTTGGGTTTGCAGGGGTGTATGAAACATGGGGTTGTAGTGGGGTCGGGTAAGAGGGGTGTGGAGACAGCGAGGCAGTAGGGAGAATGGTTCTAGGAGGTAGATTGGCCATGCACCCCTAGAACCATTGTGTACAAGAGCTGCCTCTGGATGACAGAGAGAAGCGGCACTCAGAAGGCAAACAGGGAAGCAGTGTAGATGTATGCTGTGTTCAGCACAGTGTAAGAACTGTCTACAGCAGCCCAGCTTTATGGGTGTGTGAGGAAGATGTAGGAGAGGAAGAAGCAGAGTGATAGGAGGGGGTGTGATGCATTGAGTGTGAAGAATACAAACACTGAACTTCTGAGGTGTATTAGAATGAATGGCGAGAATAGAAGAAGTAGGTATGGGGTAGAGTGGAGATGCACTGAGTGTGAAGACAGTAAATCTTCCAGATGTTATCTGTGCAGACAGTGGCAATAATCAGTCATGCAAGTCTAGAACCATCCTATCCGGCATGATAGGATTTTTGCACCGTACAGCCCCCGTATACATTGCCTGTGTACAATGCCTGACTGCAGATAGGGACTGGGAGGGAGTTGGAGCTGTATTGACAGAGGATTGGCAGTTTGTGGAGGGGTAGTGGGATGCATGACAGGAGTTATAGGGGTTTAGTGCTGCATAGCGCCCATATACACCCACTGTGTACCATGCCTGACTGCAAATGCCTGACTGCAGAGGGTACTGGAGCTATATTGACAGGCTTTTTGGATGTAATTCATCATGGCAATCAACCTCTGTAACAGCTTATAATGGGACATGTAAGTAGAGAGAGGAATTGACATGGGTAGAGTAGCGAGAACAGAAGGGGTGGGGAGAGAAAAGGAAACGTGAGTTTCGAGGAGGGCCAGAAGGGAGGCTATCAATGCTTCTACCTCCCCCTTTTATTGTCTCCCTTCCCTAATGATATCCTCCCTCCATCCTGTCTCTGGCCTTTTCTCTGTCTCAATCTCTCTCCTGCCTTGAGCTTCCCTACCCTAATGACCTTGGTCTGTCTTCTTTCTATGGAGCATACTAGAGAACCACCTATAAGGAAGGATAAATAAACATCTTTGTTCAGGCAGCAGCCTATATTTAGGTCATAAACACTTGAAAGACAAAAATGGGTTGTTGCCAAGATATACCTGAAAGAGCTAAATGTGCACAATCCACACTGGCATTTAACCAAAGTACATTCCCACTTATCTTTTATTTCCATATACAATGTAACAAGCACCCACTCTAGGCTGTAAACAGGATGCCCTGGGAACCCTGGGAGTGTCAACAACCTCCCACTCACATTACTTCCTGTCTCCAACAGATGCCACAGGAAGTACCACCCTCAGGAGGCATGCTGGGAAGGTGTGTGTGTGTGAATGGGAAGGTCGGCCAGCTGAGGGTTTTACTGTGAGACAAGCAGCCGCTGCTCCCAATGCGTAAAGCACAGCTCTTCTATAGACAACCCTGCTACTTCCTATGCTTTCCTTTCAGACAGAGCTATGGTAAAAGCCATTCATGAATCCTCCTGAGCTCAGAGTGAGGAATAATATTGACATCAAGGAGAGCTGCCCATCCAGGAGAGAGCCTGTTGTTTCATCAGCCATTAACACAAACAGATGCTGGAACTGCCATGGTAGGTGACAGATGAGATGAGCAGATATATGTCACCCTGCTGTATCCATTGGTATATTAATATGTACTCAGTCAGACCAAGCTCAGAACTGTTTGTTCACCAAAGGGACTTTTTTCAATGTAACAATATAATGGACTGTAACAGCATATAGTCTGGTTGTATTGCAAAATTATTCGGAGGTAAATTACACTGCAAGTGGAAAATGAATTTCTTTTCATGATGCCTCCCGAAGTTCTCTTTTATGTGATTATTTTACGAGCCTATGTGTTATATGAAAGAAAAAGGATGCATCCATAGGCTGTATGATGGACAAGTATAGCAGCTTTCTCCAGTATCTCATATATCACTTCAATTAAATCTGAACTGTAATCTACACCATTCAGACAACAATAGTGCGTTTTCACCACAAGCACTTGTTTAATATAACAGTACAATGGACACTTGTTTAATATAACAGTACAATTACAGCAGAGAGTGCATTACATTTCATAATGCCTTCATCAGTTCTCTTCTATAGATGTGATTTTATTACAAGCATTTTATTATTATCATAAAACAATCAGGATGTTTATAGCTTGTACAGGTATATAGCAAATGGACAATGATAGCTTCCTCCAGTATCTCATAAAACACTTTGATTCAACCTGAAAAGTAATCTATCTTGCTCATACAATGGGTTTTTTTCTAGGAGCAATAGTGCCTTTAATAGGACTTGTTCAATATAACAGTCCAATGGACTGTAATAGCATATTGTCTGCTTCTTTTCAAATTAATTGGAGGTAAATTACAGTTGAGAATGAAATACTTTTTATAATGCCTCTTTCAGTTCATTTCTAGATGTGATTCTATTACTAGCCTGTGTGCCATATGAAACAACCAGGATGTGTAGAGCCTGTACAGGTATATCAGATGGACCATGATAGCACCTTTCTCCCTTGTCTCATATATCACTAATCAAAACCAGAACAACAATCTGCCTTGCTCAAACAGTGGCTTTTGTGGGAGAAATTGAGTTCTTTTCACCAAAGAGATATCATTGTATACCCTAATAGCATATTGTATGGTTTCATTGCAAATTATTTGCAGGTCAGGCCAAAAAAAAAAAAAGGTTTGTTTCAGGTCACCCGACCGACCCTATCAAAACAGGGCCGACCCTACGGTTTTTTTATGCAATTTTGAAAAAAATTCTGTATTTTTAACCATTTTTGGTCAATTTTAAGGTCCTTGGAGAGACTGGCTAGTACTTTCATGTTATAAAAAAAAGTTTAAAAAAAGAAAAAATCCGACCTACTGACCCTACATTTTCTGCCCATGTTACCTGAAACAAACCTTTTTTTTTTTGGCCTCAGTCACACAATAGAAAATGAATTACTCTTTATAATGCCTCCTCTAGATGTTCTATAGATGTGATTCTATTACAAGGCTGTGCACCATACAATACCATCATTGCCTGTACTGATGTATCAGATGGACAATGGTAACATCTTCCTCCAGTGTCTCATACATCACTTTAATGAAAACCGGAATAGGAATCCACCTTGCTCAGACAATGTTTTCTGGGAGCAATCTGCAATGTGAACAACTTTGGGAAATACCCTGCAGACAATCTAATTAAGCATTGATTATGAGAGAGTATCGTAGAGGTGGCGGCTATGAAGAATAATGATGTCCAGCGTTGGGAATGGAGTGTATGTCATGGTCACTCAAGTGTAAGTAATGTCAATGTGGGCCCTTAATGGGTGTATAACATGGGGGATAGAGACAAGGTAAGAAGCACATGGTCCGGGTAGGCTGAAGGCGTGGTCTGGATGCACTGAGTGTGAAGACAGTAAATGTTACGGATGTTATCTGTGCAGACAGTGGCAGCAGTCAGCCCGTGTACAGGGGCCTGACGTGTGTGAGAGGGCTGTAATGGGAATGGGTATTCAGTTCCCAAAGGGGGACATTGACAACATAGATGCTTGACACATCAGTGGACTAAATGAATTGTTCTTTTAGAGAAACATATATATTGGAGAATAACCATCACTTCTATTTGAAGCATTTTGTGAGTGTGGAAGGAAATGTCAACCAAATTTGTTCTCATAACTGAAGTGATCTATTCACAGCTTCTAGTAGTTCATTCATCTTAAGGTAAGTTACATTTGAGTACTACCGTGACAACACCCCTTTCCTCCTCCTACCGTTGCCGGCCACCTCTTTGCAAATTGCCCCCCTTTGCTGCTTCACCAATCATCCACCAGATGGCAGCACCTAATGGTGTGTGAACGTTGTGAGGAATGCCTCAGGGATGGGCAGAGAAGGTGAGCTGAGGAAAGAAATACATGAAAAGGAGAGTTGTCTTTAAAGAGGCGTCAGCTTGCAGCTGTCGCCAGCAGCTACAGCCGGGTCTAAGACAGGAGATAAGGGCACTTTATACTGTCTCACTATGGGAGGAATCCAAAGAGGGAGTGGGAGTCCACCATTAATGGAAGATGCACAGAGGGAGAGATTTAATTTGGATGATAGGCAGCTTTTGAGAAAATATTCAATGGGTGGCATTGTATGATTAATAGATTCATTAAATTCTATTGAAAATCAACTTTCCAATTAGACAGCTAAAATAGTCTTGTTTACCATGAGTATCAGAAGATCTAATTTTAGCCCGGTCGATGGCCGGAATCATGACGCAGAAACAGATGCAAGCAGGCAGAGACTGGTCCTGTTCAATTTGTCTAGGTCGATGCCAGCTTGAAGTGTGCCTCTAAAGCTTTACATTCCAGTAAACCCCAATATAGTCTAGCATTGGGCCACAGGAGTCATGTTATAGCTTATTTGTATAAAACTAATTAAGGGCTGTACAATATCTCAAATGTCCATTTTTATTTCATTGTTTTGAAGCACCAAGCAGTGGTGGGTAGTACATCATGAATATTACAGTGATGCATCATGATGACCAACCAGGTTGGAATCTGGCAGTGGTGAGTTACACCAGGGCTACATACATGGATAATGATGCACTGTACTTTCCTTAAAGGGTTAAGTGATGGTTTAGAAAACTGGCCGGTAAAAGCGTAACACCAATTTGGCAAACACCACATGAATCAGACCATGTGTGTACAATGTCTTCAGGCAGCAATAAAGAAGTAAATACAAAGGTTGATGCCCAACAGGGCAAGATGTGGAACGCAATTACTGTCAGTCAGAGGAAGCAGATCTAAAGGGGCCGACAAACAGACAAAAACATGAGGTTCTGGTGACATTGATTGAGCAGCTTTGTCTTTTATTAGCTCTGAAGTTATTTTCTATATTCTCTATGGAGGCAGAGCAAAGATCCTCTATTGGAGGCTGGGCAAAACTTGAAACCATTAATTAGATATCGTTGAGAAGATTAATATTTTTCATGTTTAGGACTTGCCATCTTCTATTGACTGTTACATGGCTTTTACAGGATGGATCCTGCACTAAATTCTCATTAAAGTCAAACGTTTCATTGAATCCTGTTGCCATGTGAATGGTCATATATGCATATTGTATTTATGATAACTGGTATTTACATATGCTTATAAAATATTTAGTAAATGGGTGATTAACCTTTATGAACGCAAGCATGCAAAAGAAAATTCATTGATAATAGATACAGAAGATGTTTGGCATTATGATTGGTCCAGACTAAACACAACTCTATGCTACCTCCCTCCTGTGATAAAACTGCTGACTAAGCACTGCAGGAATTGTAGACCGGGTGAAGGGAAGCATAGAAGCAATCAGAAAACATGCTGTTTAAATACACTATAATCATATTGGCACAAGTCATGCCTTTGAGAGGGCCTGTGTTTCAGTGCACAACATTCAAATTGCGTTGGGTTCATGCGGTGCAATTCATGACTAATTCAAAGCTGTTTCATTTAAGGAAAGCCTAAGTTCTATCTTTTTCTCAGTTATTCGTGCACCATTTTTAACTGAATCTTCTTAATCATCTGTTATTTATTTTTGTATTCCCCTATTCCTTTGTCTTCCTTCTGTTCTTTTTTATCCATCCCTCCCCCTATCTCTGTTTATCTGTCCTTCTCTGTTACTCTGTCTATGTATCTGTACCCATGCTCTACCCTGTATTCCTCATCATAAAATCTCATTACTTAGCGTGTACTCATTTGTATTGGACAAATCATATAGTTTTTTCATATTATATTATTTTGTTATTTTGTTTAAACCATAGCTCCATACATACAATGCTTGATGAAAATGTGGCTTTGATCTTAAGCTAACATTTCAAGGCTTTCAAATTATTGCACCATCTTAGTTTACATCAGCACTTCTACCTACGTAGGTCTTCAAATTAACACCTTGTTTAGAACCTTGGATATGATGAGTGGTCATTGATAAGGCAAGCACTTGAATGTGCAAAGAAGGTACTAAGATACCAATGTAAAAGAAGATTCACAACTTTGTGCAGCCTGACCGTTTATACTGTACAGCCTTCCTGAATGGCTGCTGGTGTCAGCAGGGATGCCCCAGGGTCAAGGTCTCACGAGAATATATGTCCTCCCATACCTTAATACCCTTACAGCGACCCTGAAGTGGTCTCCTTTATGGCCCATACACACATACAGCCTCAGTGGGGCTATATATGCAGGGCAGACCACACTCACCATAAACACAGCGTTAAACTAAAAGTGTCTGCAGGGCTGTTCTCAGAGGTAACTAGTAGCAGTATACAGCCCCTGTGCCTATACAGGACTGGCATGAGGATGGATGTCAATGTCCCCTCCCCTTACCGTACGGGCCCTAAAGTGACCTCCTAAAGTGACATGGGCAGAGCCTCAATAGGGCTAAACAGGACTTAACAGACAAGACATAAACATGAACTTAATACCTGCTTAATAGATACCACTGTTACTGACCTCAATAATGTCCTGTACAGGGCTACTAAAGTGCCTCCTTTACTGCCCATCCCTGCACAAAGAGCCTCAGTGGGGCTATATGGGGCATGCCAAACTAGGTATCAACATTAATAGAATTACTCCTTAGTGAATACCATTGTCACTGGTCCCAATGATGCCCTTCAATGAGAATGTGATTTCTCTCCTATGTAATGAAATAGTTGAGGTACATTGTCAAATAAATCGTCTGATCATTGTAACAATAATTAGATTAACCGTAGAATGAATAGCAAAATGAGTGGCAATGTGCCAATGTTGATAATAACATTTAAGAGTAACAACATATAGTTGTTCCTGCCTGGAGGCACATCAGCTGCAGGTCACTACAGGATGATACAGTTACCAGCATAATAACAGGGCCCTGTGTGGATGTTGACCGGGCGGTAATTAATGAGTGTCTTAATGAGGTAGGCAGCTGAATCACAAACACACACAAGGACTGATGGTTATCCAACACTGACAGGCTCTGTGATCTTACTCTAGATGTAGGTCATGAGAAAGGCACAGTCTGTATTTGGCTGTAAACCTGCTAACCGGCCTTCAGCTGTGTTGGTTTTGAAAACTATATCATCTGAAATCGGCAAAACTTTTAACCATAAAGACAGCTCAGGGTACTTGTCTATTGAAATGCATCTGTCTTTTTCTAACCTTACTTTAAGTCAACCATTTTAAGCTTACACCGACATAGTGCTACTGAACCTACCATACAGACAAGAACAACAACCAATTTATATTGTGCAGCAGTTAATGTAAACAGGTCCTTAGGGGGCAGGGGGAGGAGGAAGGAAAGGGGGTGTGATGCAATAGAGAGGGAGCCTGAGAGGCCTGTTTACAAGGATGGAGCTGAAGAGGAATGTGGGACAGGAGCAGGTAAAGAGAAACATAGAGAGAGAGCAGGTGGAGAGAGAGACAGAGAGGAGCAGAGAGGGGCAGAGGGAGGCATACAGGGAGCAAGTAGAGAGAGATGTAGGTAAAGAGAGGCAGAGAGGGATACAGTTAGAGAGAGATAGGCAGGGAAAGGTAGGGAGGGGAGCAGGAAGAGAGAGAGAGAGAGAGAGAGAGAGAGAGGGAGAGAGGGAGAGAGGGAGAGAGAAAGAGGTAGAGAGGGGTACAGGTAGGTAGAGAAAGGTAGGGAGGGGAGCAGGTTAAAAGAGAGCGAGGTAGGTAGAGAAAGAGGTAGGGAAGGGAGCAGGTAGGTAGAGAGAGAGGTAGGTAGAGAAAGAGGTAGGGAGGGGAGCAGGTAGGGAGAGCAAGGCAGAGAGGGTCAGAGAGAGGAGCAGGTAGAGAGAGAGGTAGACAGGGTGAGGCAGGGATAGGGGAGCAGGTGTAGAGAGAGAGTTAAATTAAGACAGGCAGGGTGAGGCAGTTAGGGAGCAGGTATACAGAGAGGCAGAAAGAGAGAGGCAGGGAGGGGAGCAGGTAGAGATAACACATATTGCAAAAAGTCACCATGTTGTACATTTTCCAATCAGCATAAGAGCTCAGTACTGTACACACAGACTGCAGTAACATGGTACCCCACTACCACAAGACCCCCCCCCCCCCCCCCTCCCCCATCGTAAAGTAATCCGTTCTGTGTAGGGAAAGGTCTAGATGGGAATAAGACCTTACTACATCCAGGACTTCTATGACATGTTGGTTGCATATGGTTATACAACCATTCCTCACGTTTCTTTCTTGGTATGTATCAGACTCTTTTAGGTTGACCTTTAGAATTATAAGGTGATATAGCTAGGCAGTTATGTCTCATATCTTTATAAATATTCATAATTAGCAAACCTAGAAAAGGAAAATGGAAATCTGCAGACCTGTTTAGCTCTTGATGAAATAAGATATTATTCATTGTTAATTTTGACTTGACAATTGCTTTAGCTAGCAGGTTCTGTAGAGTTATTTTTTAAAGGTCTATATATATGCTCGTCAATGTGTTATTTGGGATGGGAGAGGATGCTTGTGCCTGAAAGGGGGCGGAAGAACAGCAGGCCAATATGGAACCTAATTATGGCAGCACCTATCAGTGACAACATATGGGGACTGTCCCTATGGAGCTTGTTGCCATTCACAAAGGGTATTTCTGAATCCATAATGACTGTCATCCCTGAATGGTGTCCTACATGTCGGACTTATCACTGTCCATAGAGGCCTTCCATAGAGGGCTTTCACATCCTTTTTATCTATAGAACAACAGCAAATGTTGCTCTGACATTCAAACTCATGTTCAACGCTCAAAGCAAATGTAGATACTACTATAACCATTCACAAAGGACATGAGAGCCTTGTGTCAAAAGAGGCTGATTTATGAAGAATCAGCGGTAGACAGTAGAATGACAGATGAACGCTTTAAGAGCTGCATGGTGCATCTAGATATCATGTTGTCTGTTGTTATGATGCCTTTATGATGGTGAGTCAGTCAGCAGGGTTCAAGCATCATGCCAACCCCATAGGTTTGATAGATTGCCAAAGGGTTAACATAATGCATACATGCATGCCTTGTGAGTAGACCTGGCAGGGATACATCAGGACCTGATGATAAATGGAAAAGTGCATGCTGCCCTTAAAGTAGTGTTTAATGCTGTCTCTGTCTGGGACTGAATCCTCCCCCTCAGACCCTTACCCTGATCCCATTTAAGACCCTCACCAATACCAGTTCTCACCTTGGCTGTTCAATTGGTAATGTCATTTATCTCTCTCTTCACCACACGGGGTATTTAACCCCTGATGGATGTAAGTGTTGGTATTCTAAAATGGAGGTTTTCTTGTTTTTGCTAGTAAACATTGACACCATCATGAAGCAAGGTAGTAGAAATATCTCCACAGACAAATCTCATATTCCTCTTTACAATGGCAAAAGTTTCAATCGTATCACAAACTATAGTGACAGCGAACCATTTCCAAAACTATTTCTGTGACATCATAGTACTCTCTGTTGTCTGATATACAACTACACCAAAAATAAATTCTGAAAAGTGTAATGACATCCAGCAGGATCTTATACATACACTAGCTAAACCTTAACTGAATCTCAGGTAAATTAATCCTAGTGTTTTTAGGTATCCACAATATACTGCTTGGTATTGTACACATTGTATATTGCTTCCAGATAACAGCAATTGTCAGAGCAAGATGGATTGATGTTCCGGTTTTAATTAAAGTGCTGAATGATATGCTTGAGGGAGATGTTATCATTGTGCATCTGATATTAACCGGTACAGGTTATACACATCCTGACTGTTTCATGTGATACACAGGGTTGCAATAGAATCACATAGAACAGAACTGGAGGAGGCATTATAAAAAAGTAATTCACTTTCAGGCCTGTAGCTTACCTGCATTTAATTAGCTATACAGCAGAACTATAAGCCAATACAGTACATGTTATCATTTAGTGAACAAATCCCCAGGGCTGAAAAAGGAGTCATGAGTTTGCTCGACTCAAGAGCTTATTTATATACCTATGAATACACCCCAAGAAGAGACTATGAATAAAAGGCAGACAATCACTCTCGCACTAGGCCATAGAAGTTTTTCCTCTGGGTCTTCCAATATTAAACAAATATTCTAGCACAACAATCTGTTCCTAAACCATCTGTTCCTAAACCCCAGAAATGCCTCCTAGCTTTTCAGCAGGAGGCACGTGGGTGATGGCTGATCCGTCCACCGGCCCGTCACCAGGAGACAATATGGGTGACAGCTAGTCCGGCTTATCTGGTATCAGACGGGCGGCTCGTGATTAGCAAGGTCTCAGCTGTCAGACAACGAGCCCCTCCACACAAGGAAAATATCAGGTCGTCTCTAGCCTGGCAAGTCAGCTCTGGAAGTTGGTAGTGCTAATGGCTGATGAAACTAGAGACTCCCAATAACATGGTTAACGTTTATATACAGTGGGTCTGTGTGATTTAAAGTCCTTGTTTATCAGGCCTAAAACAAATCTATGGCTGCGGCTAAAAATAGAAGCTCTCGGCTAGGAGTGCACATAGAGTTGAGGTACCATGTACAACAAAGAATTTCTCCGTCTGAGCTCACAAAGAATTGTGCTATGCCTTTTTTAGGAAGTATACCATAGCTCTGTTGGAAAGGGACACATAGGAAGTAGGAGGGCTGTCTATATGGGGGATGTGGGTCACATATTGGGAGCAGGGGCTGCTTTACTCACAGTAAAACCTCATCTGGCCAACCTTCCCATTCACACACACACACCTTCCCAGCATGCCTCCTGAGGGTGGTAGTTCCTGTGGCATCTGGAAGTAACGTGAGTGGGCAGTTGTTGACGCTCCCAGGGTTCCCAGGGCATCCTGTTTACAGCCTAGAATAGATGCTTGTTACATTGAATACTATAATACAAAATATGTGCGAGTGAAACGCCCATGTGGATTCGGCACATTTAGCTTTTACAAATATATCTTGGCCACAACCTACTTTTGTATGTTTTACTATAATTGTTATCTGAATACAGCAACCTACCAGAGTCGTCTAGCCATTGCAGCCTCACAGATGCCTTCTCTGGTATTAGGAGATACATGGGGGAAATACATGTAAAGATGGCAAAGGCAGGAGTGAGCCAGAGGCAGAGTCAGAGAGAGAAATGAAGTAATTAAGGAAGGGAGACAATTAGATGAACAGAATGTTGGTTTAGAACTCAAGCTTGGATAGCCTCCCTTTTGGCTTTACCAATCCCTTAATTGATGGCTGCCTTTTCTCACCCCTCTCCCTTCCCCCCCATCTGCTTCTATCCCATGCTCAGTTCTGTATTTTATCCCTGCATATTCCTCTCTCCACTTGTCCCATGATAGCACTTGAAGCTATGATTGAGGTTGGTTGTCATGATGAATTACAGCCATAATGGTTGTCAATACAGCTCAAACTCCCCAGTTCAAACTCCCTCCCACTCCACATCTGCAGTCAGGCATGGTACACAGGCAGTCTATATGGGCGCTATGCAGCACTAAACCCTTATATCTCCCATCATGCATCCCACAACCCCTCCATAAGCTGCCAACTCCCTCCCACCCCATATCTGCAGTCAGACCATTGTACACAGGCAATGTATACGGGGTAGTTCTTGTAGGGAGTGCCTCTCTGAATTTCCATAATGCCAATACTAGAACGCAACCTCCTTCTAAAAACATGAACATAATGGATCTATCTACATTCCTTTCTTGTGCAGGGATTCCACAAACTGGTTTTTAGGAGTTCTGGTGGTTCTATGTGGAGGAATGGAAAGAGCTGGATGAATGGGGAGGGGTCGACATGCACTTTGGAGGGGTATTTATAATGTCTGCTAGTGCCTGACCTCAGCTGGTGACAACAGACTGGATGCAGGCAGCAGATGCTGACTCAGCACTTTTCACACATTCAGCCACAGTCCCGGTGCCTTGAAGGTGATTGTTGTCTGGTTCTGGGAGACGCCACACTGTGGTAAACAACCAGCCGCAGGTGGTCCCCATTCTCACCCCACATACTCCACACTGCCATTCACCTACTCCATAGTCTTTCACCCACCACCTGCACCAGACGTACACCACACTGCAGGCTCCCATTCACACCCAACCATCCAATCACTCTGTGCCTTCTTCCTCCCACTGCCCGTCCCAGGGCTGTCAATCTCCAGTCAGCTTCCACACACATGGGTCATGGTGGACAGAATACCAGTGCCATGTTGTGTTTGGTACCCAAGCTGCAGAGCTGCATGTTGGGGATCAGGGAAACAATGCAAAGCACTATGGTAAAAAAAATATCAAATTCCTGGCAAAATAGCGCAGGTTCCTCCTTGTCCCTTAAATAAATAACAGCTTCACTGACTTACAGAGGATTACAATCTAGTCTACTGCTGTCCCCTGACCACCTCTCCTCCCTCATCTCCCCACTCCTACTGTCACCTTCAATATGTGGCTCTCTCTGCAGCTAGCTACACATCCCTGTCTGTGAGCGCGGTCTACTCCCCCTGGACAAAAGGGGCATCTCCAAGTAGCCATAGAGGCTGCCAGCCTGCCAATGTGCATGTTCTTCTGCCTTACCACCCCAGACAGTGGTATTTTTGAAACAATATATATTTGTGGGCAGTAGGTTTCCGGATGGAAGCTGATGATTTCAAGTTGCATCCTACTATCTCACGGAGCTGTCTTATGATCAATGTCAAAACTTGTCTCGGTCTTTTATATCTCTTTGTGCATCAACCATAGCCACATCCCCTTTGTCTCCTTCACTTACGCCTCCTCCCCTTGTAAAGCCAGTCTGTATAAAGTGCCTCTATCTCCCAGAAGCAGCTTTGGCTATTGGGAACAGCCACTGGCTATTAAAAGTCTCTCTGAAAACGTCTTCTTTTAGCAAATTGTTTCTCTGCCAAATGTTTAATTAAGATGTTTTGCTGGTCTCCAATGAACATCCCTGGGGAATTTAACACACCAGTAGGTGAAGCAGGAGAGCTGAGCAATTGCAAGGTGTGGGTTGGCATTTAGGCCACTCCAAATAATATTCTTTTTCGCTGAATTTGATATAACCTATGTTATAATTGTCCATTATTATCATGTTTTTCCCCTTAAAATTTGCACACAAAAAACAGCATATAGTCCTATAGAATTCGTCAAAACACAATTTTGGAGATGTGACAGGTGATGAGAAACAAGGATACTGTTTGCAGTGGCCTTATTAGACACTTTTTACATGCCATCTACTACCTTCTCTTTGTTGCCTCTATAGCCCTTATACCTTCTTTCACATCAGTGCCCCTGTACACTGGCTGACTATTGCCACTCTCTGCACAGATAACATCTGGAAGATTTACTGTCTTCACACTCAGTGCATCTCCACTCTACCCCACCCCTACTTCTTCTATCCTCGCCATTCATTCTCAGACACCTCAGAAGTTCAGTGTTTGTATTCTTCACACTCAATGCATCACACCCCTCCAGCCTATCACTCTGGTTCTTCCTCTCCTACATCTTGCTCACACACCCATAAAGCTGGGCTGCTGTAGACAGTTCTTACACTGTGCTGGATACAGCATACATCCACATTGCTTCACTGTTTGCCTTCTGAGTGCCGCTTCTCTCTGTCATCCAGCTCTAGTACACAATGGTTCTAGGCTCCCATGGCTAATATACCTCCTAGGACCATTCTCCCTACTACCTCGCTGTCTCCACACCCTTCTAACCCGACCCCACTTCAACCCCATGTTTCATACACCCCTGCAAACCCAACTCTTAATATTGACATCCATACCCAGACTTTAAAGACCCTCTTTAACCCAACCCACCGTGACTCCATGCCCTACCCTGTCCTAAACGCTCCATTCCCCCATAATGACATCCACACCCTGACTTAAAAGAGCTTGATACTGAAAGTGTTTACCAGGGTGCAGCTTTGAAGATGAAACTCAATAGCTATTATAAGCCATACTCCTAGGGCTGTTCTCAAAACTTTTCATGACAGTTAATATGCAGAAATTATAGCGAGATAAAGAGCCGTCAATTATAACTGAATAGTTATGTAGGGATGATTTTCTCTATACAGTATCTTGGTTGGTCTCATTCATAATTTCATTCAATTAACATTCTTGTTGTACACTATGAATTAGATATTACTTGTGAAGATATTATCTGGGTAATCTTGGAGAACTCTCTGACATCATCACTTCTATTTTTTTTTTATAACAAAATTAAAAAGAGTTCAGAAAAAAAGTGTTAGAGGTTATGATATATGGTATTACTTGTTAAATAGATAACACTATAGACAATTCAATCAGTGAATGTCAAAGGTTCTTCTAGAGTACAGCAACAGTGTGCATCTAAGTGTATCATTTAATTATTATTGCATGAAGGCAATGCTAACCGCTGGATGATTTCCATGTCTCTGCTAGTGGTCAACACTACTGCAGTCCCATTCCTTTGATAAATGTCACCATTGTCAGCAAACTGGCACTGTGTGTCTGATGTATATATGTGTTTGTCTAGATTGGGTCTCCTACCACTAAGGTGAATGCCCGACCCGTGACCAGGTTGCAGGGGAGTAGACGGGACTGTCGTATTGATGTTATCTAAAGGAGAGAATGTAGACTATAGATGTACGAGGATGGGTGATAAATGCTAACACTGTCAACAACTGTGTATGTGTTTGCCTATGTATGGGGTTTCCTACCACTGAGGTGAATGCCTGACCTGCAACCAGGTGGCACGGGAGTAGGGGAGACTATAGATGTATGAGGGAGGGTAAGGAATGCTACCATTGTCAACAACCGTGTGTCTGACGTATACCTGCTAGTTCAGACTGGTGGCAGGGAAGTAGAAGGGGCTGTGGTAATTGTGTTAGCTGAAGGTGGCAGTGTGTGACTCTATGGGGAAGGATGAGGAGGTGTGCAGCAGTAGAGAGGGGTAGGTTGCTGTAGGGGAGAGGCAGTAGAGGATGAATGGGACAATGTGTTGACTGCCTCTGTACACCAGTAATGTCTATGACTGGTTCCATGTCCCCATATGGGTACCAACATTAAAAAGATAAATGCTTTACAAGTTATAGTTTACTACTTTCTAAGAACTTGTGAAATGAATCAATCCCATTTTTCTGTAAATCTGCTCTAATTAAGTAAATTGTTACAGACCATTGGCCATAGACAACCTTCTGTCATTGACAAGCACCAGTCGTAGACAGGCGCAGCTCAGACTTGGATCACTTTGGTGAGACAAAGCTTTATATGCCACTACTCTGTGGCTGTGCCCTGTGGTCATGTATTAGCATGTCTGACTCCCATAGCTGCTACCACACACTGTGCTACAATAAGGCTCAGGGCTACAGACAGACAAACAGCCAGAAACTAGTCAGTTCTGTGATGATAAAATTGTGAGCTACATTTTGTCCAGCATTCATCGCTGTGGCTGCCACAGTCTGGCAGAGGGTGTATATGGGAGAGAAACATCCTGTAAATAAAGGTATATAGCACTAATATGACAGCACTTACATGTATAGCCTACAGTGAGGGGAGCTTGTAGAGCAGGATCTCTGAGGTATGGACAAAAAAAGGTTATACAACATTTTATAACATTATATAACGTTTCTCTAGGGCTCATTACTATGGTAAATTGTTATATAACGTTTATAATATTATTTTGATGTAGAATAATGTTTTTTTGTTCGCTGGGTTATTCTGAAAAAGCATTTAAAACTGGCAATATAACGAGGATGGGAACAGAGACAGAGAATTAACCAACACTGACACTAACACCCTGCGGACCAATTATTCCTTACAGCTCGTGGCAGTGGCAGTGGCACCCTGCTGCCCCTGGTGCACATAGTTGGCACCATTCACTGCTCAGATCGCACCTCAAGATGACAGCAGTCCAACAGGGCTAACTCCTCTCTGGGCACATTTTAAGTCTCAGGGAATTGTCACAAATAGGGAAAGGTGCAGATGGTAGCATCCTATGACATACTACAGACAACTCTGATTGCAAACGAAGAAAAATAAATCTTTTTTTGAATTCCTTGAATGCTAATGTTTTCAGCTGTCAGAATAATGCCACTCATCCTGGAATATACGTAATTAATGCTTGAACACCTCCTGCTTATTCACTGAGCCCCTAGTTCTCGGTTAAAAGGCAAATGAATTGACAAAAAGGTTTGGTCAGTATGTTGGGTCTTACTGTAGGTGTCAATATGCAGGGCTGTACTGTATGTGTGTATACACTGAGCCCCTAGGTAATATGCTTGGTCTTACTGTGTGTGTCAATGCTATATGTCAGATACAGTAAGTGGCCATCAGACACACAGACAGGGAATAAGCAAAAACATAACGAGTGGGCATACCAGGATCTAACCTAAACTCCCGAGTCGGGCCACTCTGTAGGAATCTGCTAGGAGGGTGAGTGCAGGTTAATAGGAATGCATCTCCATGGTTACACCACCAAGCTCTATCTGGGGCAGAGGGACGCCGCTGTACTTTCCCGGGGTGCTCTGCTTCTGTGGCTATCAATGTAAAGCTGGGGGGGGGTTAGACTCGGTACCCGTCTGCCTGATCTGGGTAGGCTACGGACACGCATGGGCGGTTCTGAAGGTGAGAGACTAGGGGGGGGAGGGTAGGCCCTAAATTTACTACTAGTATTTCCTTATAATCCCAGTCGCCGAAGGCGCTGGTATTGTTATAAAACAATCAGGATCTTTAAAGCTTGTACAGGTTTGTATCAGCTGGACAATGATAGCTTCCTCCGGTATCTCATAAAACACTTTAATAAAGCCTGAACACTAATCTACCTTGCTCAGACAATGGTTTTTCTATAATGGACTGTAACAGCATGTTGTCTGTGGTTATTTTCAAGTTAATTACAGGTAGACTAGAACTAAGAGTGAATTATATTTTATAATGCCTCTTTCAGTTGTCTTCTGTAGATGTGATTCTATTACAAGCCTGTGTACCATATAAAACAACCAGGATATGTATAGCCTGTACAGGTATATCAGATGGACCATGATAGCACCTTTTGCCCATGTCTCATATATCACCTTAATTGAAACCAGAACAAGAATCTGTCTTGCTTAAGCAATGGCTTTTGTGGGAGCAATAGAGTGCTTAATCAACAAAGGGATATCATAGTATACCCTGATAGCATACTGTATGGTTTCATTGCAAATTATTTGCAGGTTAGTCACACAAAAGGAAATCAAAAACTCTTTATAATGCCTCTTTATAATGTCTCTTCTATTGGAGTGATTCTATTACAAGACTGTGCATCATAATATGATATATTATAACACCATGAATGCCTGTAATGATGTATCAGACTGACAATGGTAGCATCTTCCTCGAGTGTCTCTTTTTCTAACAGTGGCGGTCATCGTGAATTTAGGGGACTTTTTTTTGGCTCTGGCACTCATAGTGAATTTAGGGGCCTTTTTTTAGCTCTGGCACTTATAGTGAATTTAGGGGCCTTTTTCAGCTCTTGCACTAATAGTGAATTTAGGGGCCTTTTTTCTGGTTCTGGCACTCATAGTATATTTAGGGGCCCCTTTTTTGGCTCTGGCACTAATAGTGAATTTAGGGGCCTTTTTCTTGTTCTGGAACTAATAGTGAATTTAGGGGCCTTTTCTTGGCTCAGGCACTCACAGTGAATTTAGGGGCCTTTTTTTTTAGCTCTGGCACTCATGGTGAATTAAGGGGCCTTTTGTTGGCACTGGCAATCATAGTTAATTTAGGTGTTTTTTTTAAGCTCTGGCACTCATAGTGAATTTAGGGGCCTTTTTTTGGCTCTGGCACTCATAGTGAATTCAATGATGACCCAAGATTTGTTCTACACTAGATGGAGCTTCAAGTAGTCCAGGTAAACGCGATCCCAGTTTTCCCACATGTTTTCCCACCTGTAGAAAACATGAGTGAAAACTGGGATCTCGTTTACCTGGACTACTTGAAGCCCCATCTAGTGTAGAACAAATCTTGGGTGCTCATTGCCTTTTTCTTGGCTCTGGCACTCATGGCGAATTTAGGGGCCTTTTTCTAGTTCTGGCACTCATAGTATATTTAGGGGCCCTTTTTTGGCTCTGGCACTAATAGTGAATTTAGGGGCCTTTTTCTTGTTCTGGAACTAATAGTGAATTTAGGGGCCTTTTCTTGGCTCAGGCACTCACAGTGAATTTAGGGGCCTTTTTTTTTAGCTCTGGCACTCATGGTGAATTAAGGGGCCTTTTGTTGGCACTGGCAATCATAGTTAATTTAGGTGTTTTTTTTAAGCTCTGGCACTCATAGTGAATTTAGGGGCCTTTTTTTGGCTCTGGCACTCATAGTGAATTCAATGATGACCCAAGATTTGTTCTACACTAGATGGAGCTTCAAGTAGTCCAGGTAAACGCGATCCCAGTTTTCCCACATGTTTTCCCACCTGTAGAAAACATGAGTGAAAACTGGGATCTCGTTTACCTGGACTACTTGAAGCCCCATCTAGTGTAGAACAAATCTTGGGTGCTCATTGCCTTTTTCTTGGCTCTGGCACTCATGGCGAATTTAGGGGCCTTTTTCTAGTTCTGGCACTCATAGTGAATTTAGGGGCCTTTTTTTGGCTCTGGCAGTCATGGTGAATTAAGGGGCCTATTTCTAGTTCTGGCACTCATAGTGAATTTAGGGGCCTTTTTTTTTGGCTCTGGCAGTCATGGTAAATTTAGGGGCCTATTTCTAGTTCTGGCACTAATAGTGAATTTAGGGGCCTTTTTTTGGCTCTGGCAGTCATGGTGAATTTAGGGGCCTTTTTATTGGCCCTGGCACTCATGGTGAGGACCCTTTTTCTAGGTCTGAGAATCATAGTAAATTTAGGGGCCCCATTTCTTGATCTGAGAGTCCTGGTGAATTTAGGGGCCTTTCTCTGGCTGTGACAGGCAACGTGGTTTTTAAGGGTCTTATTTCTTGCAGTCATAATCAGTTTTTCAGAAGTTGTTTGAATAATATCAATATGACCAGATAAAAACATCATGGTTAATACAATGTTTACTTCATTAAGGTTCGCCTTTCGGAAATGGCTAAATCAACATTCTCTTTGATACAAGTTTGATAAACTGTATGATTAATGCTGAAAAATAAATATGGCAACATCCCATCTCCAACAGATGAAACATTTACACATTTTGTATTTTCAGAATTGATAAACAACACAACCAGCGTTCCAATATGTTTTTTTGATAAAGCATGAGTTTATTAAGTGAGCCTACAGTTTTGGCACATGTGCCTCCATCAACATAAACACTTAAGGGTTTAAAAACCCGCAATAAGCCTGTGTTTATCTTCCAGGATTATCTCAGGTATCAGATTCAAAAAAGGGAACATCAAGTTAATTGGATTTCAACCGGACCTTAGTTCTAATCTTTCAATGAGACAACCATTGAAGCTATAGTTTACATCTGACATACAAATACCTCTCTTTTACTACTCTACTATAGTACCAGATAGAAGAGATTACTTTTAAACATTTAGTTTTTTTTTAAAGATAATCATGAGAAAAACTATTCTACCCAAATGCCCAAATACGTGGGCTTAAGGCCACCCCATTTTACAACAACCGTAAAAATGCCTGAAGCTTGTAAAAAGATACATTGTCTGATATTAGTGTCAGCACCATACAGATCTCTTGGTAGGCATACAAACGTTATGTGATGTTTATTTCATCACCATGCATATGTCTCTCTGCTACCTCATGAAAAACAAAACAATACCTCTTTTACAAATGACTCTTGGTAAGCATACACCTATTGTGATGTTCATATCATCCCTATACAAATCACGCTCTGTTACTCTATAAATATAAAACATATTTACAAAATGCCTGTTAGCAAGCATACAAACATTGTGTGATGTTTGTGTCATCACCATATAAATGTCTCTCTGTTGATACATAAATACAAAACATAACCAGGCCTGATGAGTAACTCAACAGGGCTCAACCATCATGCCCACCCTACCAGGCTAAAACATTACAAAGATACAAATGTTGCTTATTAGCAATGTGTCATCCTTAAAGGGCTAAATACTAACCAAGTGGTTTTCATTGCGTAGAAAGTGGACAACATCTCTAACATTGTACAAAAATTATCACAGGTAACTTCACTGTTCACACCAGCACCAAATTGACTATTGAGGATGGCTTATCATGAACAATGTCTTAAGATCTGTTATAGCTGACAGTGTGTCAATATGAGGTGGACATGTGTTTCTTATCACATGTGCCTTTGAATTACAGCCAAGACTAAAGGTAAGTAATGTAGCAATCTTGTTCTAATCAATCAATTGGGAATAATTACAAATTATAGTTAATTGACAAAGCCTGCTATAAGAGTGACTACCCTGGGAACCCAGACCCATGTGCGCACACCCTTAGTAACACGTAAACATGCCACTCATGTTGGACTCGTATATGGCACAGACTTGCCACGAGAACACGTCTTCTACCCACCCACCCATTTATTACAGAAGGCAAACCATATACACTTACCAAAGGGTACGGTAAATAACTAGGGCATCACCTACCTACTCAAGAAGGAATCACCAATGACTGTCAAGTACGCTCAGCCAGTGTTTATTATATATTGTGTTTATAAATGTATGTTCCAGTTGTGTTGACATTTATGTTAGCCTATTGTTACAGGCAAAATGAAATTATCGCAAACTTGACTTTTTGCCTATTTGAGTCCATTACCAGTTACAGGATTAGAGGAGTAGCATGCTTGCTGAGGACAGGTCTCATCTGTGCACTCCCCCCATCGTGTTTCCCTCTGACTGGATCCATCCCCAGCCAGAAGTTATCACCTCCCTCTTTGTAGGCACGCAGTCCTGCCTTCAGTCTATCTGGAAGTGTTGTGCAGGGGTGCATCCTGTCAAGGGTTCACTGTGAAAATATAAGTCCATATGATCGATTCTCAGCAAATGAAGTCATATTCAACTTTCTCCAGGGAGACGGCCTTAATATAAAATGAAAAACCAAGAAATCTTTTATAGTATCCTGTTCCCTAAATGGATAGTTTCAAGGATTGCATGAACAAAGTTCAAGTTGATGTAAGTTAATTTTATTGGTTTTCTTGCATTATATGTCTATCAATACCTATATGGTTATTACTAGATTATGAGAATAAAAAAACAATGTGTACCAGAATGTAACTTCCACATATGGTATTGTGTTTGTATGACAAATGAAGAAGGGAGCAATAAGTATAGACAATCTGTTAGAGAATGATGTTGCAATTCAGTGAGAACCTGTTCTGATTTCGGACTGAATATGGGTAAGTTGACTCACCACTTCTGGCCTTGACCAAGTTCACCTCTCAATGTTCCAGGATCTTCTAGAGCTGCAAACATAGTGAGGGTTAGCTGAGGCTGCAGGCACGAATACCACAATGGTGGTCTACTCACTACTCTCTGGGGCTGCATTCATGCCTCATACTCATCCTTCATGAATGTATCAACCCTGTAGAGCCAGCATGCTGCTTAACTATAATGCCTAACCATGCTTAATCATGATGCTTAACCAGGATGCAGCAATGGTGAGTTACCTGAACTATACACATTATAATGATAAGGAAAGAGCAACATCTATTAAGGAAATATGCTACTGAGGTAAGTTACTCAGGCCAAATAAAAAAAAAAGTTTTGTTTCAGGTAACATGGGATGCAACTGTAGGGTCGGTAGGTCGGATTTTTTTTTTTTTTACTTTTTTTTTTCTTCCATAACCCTAAAATTGACCCAAAAAAGTATGAAAATGGGAAGATTTTTTTCAAAACTTTTGAAAACCTAAAATTTACCCCCAAAAAGTGTAAAAATATAAAAATTTCTTCAAAATTGCATAAAAAAACGTAGGGTCGGCCCTGTAAACATAGGGTCGGTCGGGTGACCTGAAACAAACCTGTTGTTTTTTTTGGCCTCACCATTGGTGCGCTCAAGCATCAGGCTAACCCTACAGTGTTGATTACCTCCTTAAGAGTGGGCATGATGCATGAATACATCACTCGTGGGTAGCTTACCAGGACGCCTAGATTACAAGATATGAAGGTACACTGTGATCCTTGGTGTTCATGGTGTTTGAATGCAACCCTGGTGAGTGGATCCCTAATGCTGCATACAAAGATCTTGCCAAACCAACAGAATTGACATACTACTGACAGACCAATGCAGTGCCTGGGGGTTACTCTCTAGTACTCTCTTACAGGATTATTTGGTGGTACTGCAGAGTACACGCTGTGGGATGCAAACCACTATTCCTCCCGCACACCCAGCCATAATCATAAGGCCAGCACAGTCCACTTATGCAGTATGCCCATAGATGCAAGCCCTGGGGAGTCTATTTGGCAGGGCTGAATTTGTGCACTATACCATTCCTTTGGCAGGGTATTAACTAGTGTCATATTGGGGGCAAGATGGCCAACTACACAGGGTGACCAGTCACAGTGGTATATTGGAGGACAAGATGGTCGACTACATAGGGTGACCAGCAACAGTGTTATATTGGGGGACAAGATGGTCGACTACATAGGGTGACCAGCAACAGTGTTATATTGGGGGACAAGATGGCCGACTACACAGGGTGACAAGTTATAGTGTTATATTAGGAAAAAGATGGCGTCCTACACAGCAGTAAACATACTATATACTTAACTATCAAAGATGCTTTCATGCTTGAGGAACAGGCAAACACATGTGTAAAATAGGTAGACTTATCTTAGATGTTATACATGCCATAAGCAGATCAACCAGGTTGAATGGGTAATATGGAGATTATAAGAAAATGATTTCCATAACAACTATATATATATGTGATAATTTCAGATAAATTTTTAGAGAAGTGTGAAGAGTATTAGTTCTGTAAGACTGTATGAGTTCATCTCTTGTTTTGAATAAATGCAATAGCACCCTAGCTTTTACTTTAGTACATAATAGTTACTGAGAGTGGATATTTCAAAGAGGAACACATCTGAAACTAGGGCAGGCACTAGAGTATTCTCTATCTTAACGTAACTTGCTGTAAAATAAACGTGCCTGATGAGCGAATGAAATACATTACAATGCAGTTAAGCAAGTGTCCATGTCCAGAGCAGTGCCGGTTTGGCTTGCAGAGGTTCCGCTGCATATTGACACAAGCCATCTCGTATGATAAGTGGGACAACCGTATGCATCCCTTCCTATGGCAGAGATGTGACACTTGGTGGGTAGAGATCTCAGGCCATCCAGAAAGAAAATAAACCAGGCGGTGAACTGCATCTGTACTTGGCTCACCATTAACGGTCACTTTCAACACTGGGTACCCCCCTGACCAACCACCTGTCCACACCAGACAGCCTGAGATGTCCTCTTGACTTTTGGCTTCTATACGTGCAATAACACTGTTTTTGTACTCATTGCTCATCAGTCGGACTACTACCGCTGTGCCAGGCATGTCTTCAACTGATATATGTTGTGTCTGTATTAGAAATAAAACAAGCAAAGCAAAGGAAACATTTACATGTTTTGTAAATGCTACCCAACATGGTGCCATCCAATTGTCACTTTTTTTTTTACACATTTCAGTAAGACCTAGACAATGCAGGGAAGGAGTATTTGTTATAAACAAAGCCCCCTATATCCCCCTCTTCGATTCTTTAAGCTGAATTGAGCCTAAATTTGTAGAAACAAAAGGTTGGCTTATCAGAGAGGTTTTACATGAGCTTTAACACATTATGCTAGCCTTAGTCTTGTTTACAGCCAGCATGGAGCAGGACAGAGAGAGCAGTAACAAAGACTGTGTGCAGGGTGTACAAATGCAGCCAGACATCAGCCTTGTCACACATCATGGCAGGGTCCTAATGGGTGTCCTGTCTGAGGGTGTGCTGTCCCACTGTCTGAGGGTGTGCTGTCCCACTGTCTGAGGGTGTGCTGTCCTACTGTCTGAGGGTATGCTGTCCCACTGTCTGAGGGTGTGCTGTCCTACTGTCTGAGTGTATGCTGTCCTACTGTCTGAGGGTATGCTGGCCTACTGTCTGAGGGTGTGCTGTCCTACTGTCTGAGGGTGTGCTGTCCTACTGTCTGAGGGTGTGCTGTCCTACTGTCTGAGGGTATGCTGTCCTACTGTCTGAGGGTATGCTGTCCCACTGTCTGAGGTTATGCTGTCCTAATGTCTGAGGGTGTGCTGTCCTACTGTCTGAGGGTATGCTGTCCTACTGTCTGAGGGTACCAACCTCTCACTCTCACTCATTAAGGCATGGGGATGTCAATAATGCTCTAAGCAGGAAACACTTATTATTCTACAGACAAAACCTGTGCACGGGCTAGCAGCTGTGTGGTTGGTTCTAGTGTCCTAGCCTGGCTTTGTCACTCAAGGCTTAGTCTTGTCACCCCTCCCTTTAGTTTTGTCACCTCCCCCTAGTCTTGTTACCCCCTAGTCTTGTCACCCCTCCCTAGTATTGTCCCCCTCCCCCTAATCTTGTCACCCTCCCCTTAGTCTAGTCACCTTCTCCCCAGTCTTTTCACCGCTGCCCCTAGTCTTGTCACCCCTCACCCTAGTCTTTTCACCCTCCCCCTAGTCTTGTCACCCTCCCCCTAGTCTTGCCACCCTCCCCCTAGTCTTGTCACCCTCCCCCTAGTTGTGTAACCCCCCCAATAGTCTGGTCACCCCTACCCATAGTCTAGGCAACTCCTCCCTCTAATATCACCCCTCCCCCTAGTCTTGTCTCCAACCCCCTAGTCTTGTCACCCACCCCCTAGTCTTGTCACCCTCCCTCTAGTCATGTCACCCTCCCTTTAGTCATGTCACCCTCCCTTTAGTCATGTCCCCCTCCCTTTAGTCATGTCACCCTCCCCCTAGTCTTGTCACCCTCCCCCTAGTCTTGTTACCCTCCCCCTAGTCTTGCCACCCCGCCCCTAGTGTTGTCACCTTGTCAGTGAGTAGTGCAGACTGAGGGCTTATGGCAGTTTATGACGCCATTTGCTATCGTGGCTCAAAGTATTGCTACTCACAATTCCAAGTTAGAGAAGCCTGTATAAAAGTCTCGCTGTCTTGAAGTCAAGTGAAGTCTGACAGCACTTGTTCTTCTCCGACCTGTAGTCTAGTCTTGCTGGTCTTCTAGCCACAGCTGCCACACCTGAAATATATATAAATACCCAATTATGATAGGTATGTGAGGAAGTTTGTAGATATTGGTGGTGCACATGAGGAAACTAGTTAGATGGACAGGTTAAGTTTAAAGAAGAATTGTTTCAATAACAAAGATCCCTCATGTGATTTGGATTTAGCAGTTATTTGGACCTTAGCCTGAAGCTCATTACGCATGCATATGACAAGCATTCTGCAATATCCAGGAAAGGAATAGATTGTGTCAATAAGTTTGAGTCTTAATTAAAAGGACCATCAGATGGCTGCATATTCTGGAGATTTACAGATTAGTTCCCACAGTATTTTTTTGGTGAACATTCTCTTGAAAATTTCACAAATTCCATAATACTAGTTATACGACTATAAAACATGTTTGGTCACATCATTGTTTGACTTTCTTCAGGAACACTTTGATCCATAGGTTATTACAGAATCAGGGAAATCATTTGTGAATGCAGGGTGATGCCAGAATGCAGAATGAATGATGCTTGAATGCAGCATAACGCCTGAATGCAGCATGATGCTTGAATGTAGCATGATGCTTGAATGCAGTATGATGATTGGATGCAGTATGATGCTTGAATGCAGCATGATGCTTGAATGCAGCATGATGCTTGAATGCAGCATGATGCTTGACTGTAGCATGATGTTTGGATGCAGCATGATGCCTGAATGCAGCATGAATGATGCTTGGATGCAGCATGATGCTTGAATGCAGCATGATGTTTGGATGCAGCCTGATGCCTGAATGCAGCATGAATGATGCTTGGATGCAGCATGATGCTTGGATGCAGCATGATGCTTGAATGCAGCATGATGTTTGGATGCAGCCTGATGCCTGAATGCAGCATGAATGATGCTTGGATGCAGCATGATGCTTGAATGCAGCATGATGTTTGGATGCAGCCTGATGCCTGAATGCAGCATGAATGATGCTTGGATGCAGCATGATGCTTGGATGCAGCATGATGCTTGAATGCAGCATGATGTTTGGATGCAGCCTGATGCCTGAATGCAGCATGAATGATGCTTGGATGCAGCATGATGCTTGAATGCAGCATGATGTTTGGATGCAGCATGATGCCTGAATGCAGCATGAATGATGCTTGGATGCAGCATGATGTTTGGATGCAGCATGATGCCTGAATGCAGCATGAATGATGCATGGATGCAGCATGATGCTTAAATGCAGCATGATGCTTGAATGCATCATTACACTTTGTGCAGCAATAATGATGTTTGGAAACATTATAAATGAAACTTAAATGCAGCAAGATAGTTTGAAACAGCATGATACTTGAATGCGGCATGATGATTTAATGCATCATGATCCTAGTGTGCAGCATGATGCTTGAAGACAGCATGATGATTTGAAACAGCATGATGATTTGAAACAGCATGATGATTTGAAACAGCATGATGATTTGATACAGCATGATGATTTAAAACAGCATGATGATTTGATACAGCATGATGATTTAAAACAGCATGATGATTTAAAACAGCATGATGATTTGAAACAGCATGATGATTTGAAACAGCATGATGATTTAAAACAGCATGATGATTTAAAACAGCATGATGATTTGAAACAGCATGATGATTTGAAACAGCATGATGATTTGATTCAGCATGATGCTTGAGTGCAGCATTATGCTCAAATGCAGCATCATGCTTGGATAAAGCAGCATGAATAATGCTTGAATGCAGCATGTTGCTTAAATGCAGCATGATGCTTGAATGCATCATTATGCAATATTATGATAAAACTATATGCATACCCCAACTATTTGGGCAAATTGTTAATCAATGGCAATAAGATCAAATGACCAAATGAGAGTGACTTTCCGGTGGATTTAAATACCCCTGCCAATATTATAGGGAATAGAATGAACGCCAATGTCCGAATGCCAACCTCAAAACGCGAACGTCCGAACGCCAACCCCGAACGCCAATGTCCAAACGCCAACATCTGAAAGCCAACGTCTGAATGCCAAAGTCAACGTTGGGCCATTTTTTCTAGTTCAGACAGTTGAAGTGAATTTAGGGTGCTTTTTCTAGCTCTGATGGTCTTTCTGAATTTAGGGGCCCTTTTTGGAGGTTCTGACAATTGAAGTGAATTTAGGGGCCTTTTTTGGGGCTCTGGCACTTATGGTGAATTTAGGGGCCTTTTCTAGTTCTTGCACTCAAGGTGAATTTAGGGGCCTTTTTCTGGGTCTGGCACTTACAGTGAATTGAGGGGCATTTTTTTGGCTCTGGCACTCATAGTTGGTTTAGGGGCCTTTCTTTGGCTCTGGCATTCATGGTGAATTTAGGCGCCAATGTCTGAACGCCAATGTCCGAACGCCAACGTCAGAACGCCAATGTCCGAACGCCAACGTCAGAACGCCAACATCAGAACGCCAACGTCCCAACGCCAACTTCCGAATACCAACGTCCCAACGCCAACGTCCACACGCTAACATCAGAACCCCAACATCAGAACCCCAACGTCCGAACCCCAATGTCCAAACCCCAACTTCTGAACCCTAACTTCCGAACCCCAACTACCGAACCCAATTCGAACCCAAGATCCAAACGCCAACCTCCAAACGCCAACTTCCAAACGCCAACGTCTAAGTGCCAACATTCAAACCCCAACCTCCAAACCCCAACCTCCAATCGCCAACATCTAAGTGCCAACGTCTAAGTGCCAACGTCTAAGTACCAACGTCTAAGTGCCAACGTCCAAGCGCCAACATCCAAGCACCAACATCCTTTACCTCCACATAATGTCCGAACACAGAATGTCCGAACACAGAATGTCTGAACACCTAATAATTAATGGGTAATTCAAACTATTTTGCTTCTCCAATATGTGGAATATTATGATAAGACTATATGCATATCCCAAATTTTGAAGCAAATTGTTAATCAATGGGAATTCAATCAAATGACCAAATGAGAGTAACTTTCCGGTGGACTTAAATACCCCTGCCCATATTATAGGGAATAGAATGAGATAAGGAGATGAATATTTGTATAAATTCAGGACTGGTCTATGCTATTGATCAATCGGTATTTCTTAAAACACAATATTACATTGATAGAAAATGGACATCTCCTTGACCTCAGCTTTCTAATAGTGAAATGAATTTTTAAAACTTTCATAATAGAAGCTGGGTTAGGTCTAGGCAAATGTCATAACAATGGATGATGATCAACAAACTGTGGCAGACACAATGATAATACGTGAGCTACATTCCCTCTGTAGATGTCCGAGGTGATGTCTGACCCTACCCCCACCCCCCCCCCCCCTACCCTGCCTCCAGGACCTAGTTTTAACACAACTGCGCCAAGTTATTGTCATTGTAAGCCACAGTATAATTTGAGAGATGGAGTCCTCAGGATAAAACCACATATATATTTTGTAATCACCTCATAGTCAGGGGCTCACCAGCAGGTCCCAGATTCAGTATAGTGCTAGATGTGTGGTTTGCGTCATTGGCTGGGTAGGGTCGGGTGTGGTTAGCTAGCGTAGTGGAAGAGGTAACTGATACACCCCCCCCACACCTTCTTACGTTCTGTAGTGACAGAGGGCTTACAATTCCCAACTTAGGGTCAGGGTCATGCAATGACCACTGATATCTACAAAATTCTAAAAAGTGGAGAGCATGGATGAGTGATTAGGACCAAGGAATGCATTTTGTGGTTGGGACGGAAGGCACTGAGAAAGGCATGTTAAGGGAGAGGCATACTATAATTATCGTAGTCAATGAATCATCGATTGCGTTGTGATGCATATAATGTTATAACATTGTGCATCTACTGGATATTATAATTATACTGCATTCTACCTTTTACATTTACAGGAGAAACTCTCCTCTCTATTAGCCAATGTAACGTTAAACTACCTAAATAAATAAAAAACAAACAAGAATGAATGCTTGTGTTATAATAACAAGAATGGATAGCACCGAAAATATCATCTTTTAACCAGGTAGCCATAAGTCCCACATCAGAAGAGGGTAATAAAATGCTGTCTGAATCAATGAATTCCAATCAGTACAACCAGAGATATTGATTTTAGCAAAGGTTTGGGATATTTCATGCTACAGTGTTTAGGGGGGGAGGAGACCGGGAGGAGCGACATCAAGCCTATCCACCTCCCGCCTCTGAGGCCACACACGCCGTAGGGAATATAGAGCGTGGGGGGGGGGGGGGGGGGGTTGTGTTGGGCATAAGGACTGACCATGATTATATGTGCTGCTACATAAAGCGACATAAATGTATATAGGAAGAATAGGCTCAAATTTAAAATGTATAATTGTTCAAATTAACCTACTGTATATAATAGACTACACACCTATGTATTTTACATGTAATATAGGCCTACAGTGACCACTCATTCTATGTAACTGTACTGCCGGGCTGTATAGGCATAGTAATATAAAATAGTACAAAAATCCTTCATTAGTTTTGAGATTCCATAGCAGTCAAAAGACGGACACAGGCAACCCTCTGCTAGCGGCCATTAAGTTGATGTTTAGATAAGACTCCTCACCAATCCGTCCTCTGACCAAGTTGTGTTAACCTTCCCCCATATTAGTACCAGCTGTCCGTCCTAAATAAGTTGATACACTTGTACTTGCCTAGATTTGCCCAAGTCATTGATTTTGAGTTATTGGATTTGTTAGTGAGCTGCATGATTTCTTTCCGGCTGTAGAGTCATTATTGATTGCTGATGAATGAAATTTCATGAGGGCCTTATGACCAACATATGATTGATTTTGATTCATGCGAATTTATAATTAAGTCACCAACATAATTATGCTTCCAATTGTAGAATCATTGGACTTGTGCAGGCCTTTGATTTTCATGTAGATAGATACATAAATATAGAACGACCTCATGAACTACAAATGATTGATTTTGATTAACATGAAAAACTGTGATCTTAGAATGAAGTGAACCCTTTGCATTTCGGATTGTAGAGCAGGTAGGTTGCAGAGGATGTGGGAGGGGGGATGGGTTCGTCTCGCAGACATGGGCTAGTCTAGTACTATGGCAGTGGTCAGTCATGATGGGGGGTGTGTAAGGCCTATCTATCTGTACATATACGTGTACATGTACTCTAAGTCAATCCTTCCTCCCGTCCTTCAATACCTCTGTGACGTCACAAGATGGCTAGCTGATAAGGCTGGCTCTACGTGTGTGTGGGTGCCGGGTGCAGCAGGCAGTAGGACACTCTGTGGTGGTAGGAGTCTCCCAACCCTTCTTTGCATCATGTTTATGAGATAACTGGTCTATAGATATTGCTTGGGACAAGAGGAAACATAGAAATCGCATCACAGGTTCTTTAACCCTTTTAGGACAGCATGATGCCTTAATGCATCATGCCTTTGCAGTCATGATGCATGTAAACAGCCCTGGCAAGTAACTCGCCAGGGCTGCATTCAAGCATCCTGCTGACCCTATGGGGTTGAGTCACTTCCATAGCATTCATGCATCATGACAATAAAGGGCATACTAGGTTAATGAACTATGCAGCCTTTAAAGGGTTTAGATTTAGCTGCATGCGATATAAATAAATAATTACGTTTAGTAGGGTTTGGAGTCAAATTAAAGCAAAGTTCACACCTTAAACATGACTTTTTACTATTAACCATGAATTAAGAGTCCTGCCCCCCCCCCCCGAGCATAAACCCCCCCCCCCCCCGCCCAATTGGTGCCTTTTTTTAGAGAGGGCCTTGGTGTAGTCACCCGGCCCAGCAGGGTGGCAACTTGGTGGGCAGACCAAGTGGCACTCTTAACCCTTTAAGGGCTGCACAGTGCTTTAATATGCACTGTCACAATGTATAGGTAACAAGTAACTCACCAGTGCTGCATTCATGATCCATGTCAATCAGAACTATATCGATGATGCTTGAATACAGCAGGGGAGAGTCACTAGCCAAGGTTACTATGAGCTATCACATAGTGTATTACAGCACTATGCAGTGAAAGGATCAAGGCTATTGCGTGCCTGGTCTACCTTATTAACTCTTACAGGCTCTTATATAGTTTATTGCTTTAATGTTTTGTGCCATTTGTCATCATGATGCATCCTAATGCTGTCCTAACTCACCCCCCTCTGTCCTGACTCACCCCTTCCGCCCTAACTCACCTCCCTCCATCCTAACTCACCTCCCTCCATCCTAACTCACATCCCTCCATCCTTACTCACATCCCTCCGTCCTAACTCACCCCCTCTGTCCTAACTCACCTCCCTCCACCTTTACTCACCTCCCTTTGTCCTAACTCACCTCCTTCTGTCCTAACTCACCTCCCTCCGTCCTAACTCACCTCCCTCCGTCCTCACTCACCTCCCTCCGTCCCAACTCACCTCCCTTCATCCTAACTCACATCCCTCCGTCCTAACTCACCTCCCTCTGTCCTAACTCGATTGCTCTATCCTAACTCACCTCCCTCCATCCTAACTCACCTCTCTCTATCCTAACTCACCTCCCTCCGTCCTAACTCACCCCCTCCGTCCCAACTCACCTCCCTCCGTCCTAACTTACCTCCCTCCGTCCCAACTCACCTCCCTCTGTCCTAACTCACCCCCTCCGTCCCAACTCACCTCCCTCCGTCCTAACTCACCTCCCTCCGTCCTAACACACCTCACACCATCCTGACCAACATCCCTCTGTCCTAACTCACCTCCCTCTGCCCTAACTCACCTCACTCCTTAGTCCAACATCACCACAATCCTTTCCTATATTCTCCTACCTACACTTATAGATTCCTGCCTACCTGATACAGTGCTGTCTGACATAAAGCGCTCCAGTCTGTTACACTCATTCCCGACCTTATAAAATACTAGTATCACCAAGCTGTTTTCTCTTAAATAATGTTTAAGGGAAATTTATGATATAATTTGATACAACATTTCAGTTTTCAGATTGAGTACTAGATATTAAAGGAAAAAATGATCATCCAACAAAGAAACCATAAAATGATGAAATGATGATGAACAAAATTATGCCCATGTCACAGTGCCATTCCCTATAGTAAAAACCAATATCCAAACATCTCTTATCGCTAAAATCTTTCTATATAAACACTTCTTATAATACACACTATGTATCTATACACTTCCTGGAGCTAAACACTATGCATCTAAAGCCTTCCTAGGGCTTAACACTGTCTATCTAAACGCTTTCAAAATGCTAAACATACATCAGCCCAATGTATATAAACTATATGATTTCTCACATTCGAAAACATAGTGAAATCCATGATACAACATTCTGGATTAAATACATATATCCAAGGTTAAGGGTGTCCGGATGACCACCAGATGTCACACTCATTAAAAGGTCATTTCTATTGACATCCTACCCCAACCCCTTTGAACTCCTGCCTGTGGTTGGTGTGGTTACAGCCTTGAGAACAGCTGATTAGGGCGACTGGACTCATGCTGGGTGAAAGCCCTATAACTACGTCACTACCCTGCTGTCTATTCTTGGACAGGGACTGAGATTGCTATGTGGTTTGTGTGATAATTCACATTTGTGGTCCAGGTACGAATGTATTATTTATTGTAAAGGAGGGATGAAGAAAATGCTTCTCATATAAAATCATTGACGTTTCAACCTGCAAGGTAGGCTTTAATGCTAAATGCTTTCTATATAAACACTTCTTAGAATACACACTATGTATCTATACACTTCCTATAGCTAAACACTTCATATCTAAACGGTACCTAAAGTTAAACACTGCATGACTAAACACTTGATATCTAAAAACTTCTAAAAGCATAACACTTGTTTGCTAAAAATGTTGAATATTAAACATGTTTAGTGAAAAAAAAAGTGTTTAGAAATATGGGACAAGAAAGTATTTAAGTAAGTGTTTCGAATTTAACACTGGTGTGCAGGATCTAAACATTGGTTTTACAGTGTACGGGGCCTCATTTTGATGCTGCACATACAAACTCTACCCCCATCCCAGCTGGGGGGGGGGGGGGGTTATGAGCGGGGCACCTCACACACACTCTCAGGTAAATCACTCCTGCCACAGTGTTGCCACACCTATTATGCTACCCCCGGCCCAACCTCTTACCGTACACAGCGGATGTCAATTGTGTAACACATGTAGATTTTTCAGAACGTTACATTAGTCTAAAATCAATGTTTTGCCAATTATGAAATCCATTTATAAAGAATATTTTAGCTGGTTCCCAGCACTTCATAATAACGAGATATTACTGTATAATATTCTGTAATGAGAAATACATTTGGGACTAGAATGTACAAACATGTATCATAAGTTGACGTTACTTGCAATGGATCTGTGCCAAATAAAATAATTCAAACTCAAAACTGAAATAGCATACCACACTCTGTGTAGGGCGTAGCTAGATGGGTGGTAGGGAAGTGGGGGGGGGGGTGATAGACCCTGGGAATGAAGGCAGACTTTACAATTCAGGATGTACTATTGCTAGGGTTGTTGCTTGGAGCTGCCCACATACACACAGGGAAACAACTGTTCTGCCCTGCTTCTCCTCTCCCCTCATGTAGACCCCCCCCCCTCCCCTTCAACACACAAACAGGTACCTCCACCATACACATCAGCCTAAATGCCTGGCCCCCACACTCCTGCATCTGTCTAACTCTAGTCCATCTGCGGTCAGCACACCCTGTTACAACCCTCCCCCCTGCCTCGTGAATCACACCATACACCTTCCTCCACCCTTTTGACTGCCCCCCCCTTGCCTCTCAGCAATTTAAGTAGCATGAGAAATCAATCCAACACCCTAGCCCTTCTGGAGGTCCTCCCGGAGGCTCTGGAGGCCCTTCAAATGTCATGATATTTATTCAAATTAAATAATTTGCAATTTCTTGAACCCCACCTATATTTAAAGTCGAATATGACTTTGAAATTAGTTTGGGAGTCTGTGAGACTCAGAGCTGCCAACCTCCAAACTTCTAGAATTACATTCTGTGTGTTTGTGCGTGATAAAACCACAGTGAGTCATTTAGATATAAAGTTTATAATGACTAAAAAGACTGTTAATCATGAGGGCACTGTCATTACTCAGGCATATGCGTCCTACGTGTAGTATGGACACAGCCACGTACCATGGGTGTGGACCACCAAATTTGACATGGCGACATGGCTATTTCTGTCTAGACAATCGACATGAGGCCTAGTGACATACAACATGAGGCTCAAAAAACAAAGTGACAGGCGACATGAGCAATTCTTAACATCGCCATGGCACATGGGCATCATTAAACTACATTGACATGCGACATGACCATTTTCTAAGATCGACAATCAACATGGGTACCCCCCATCCAGAGCCCAACTACCAGGAGGCTGGAGTAGCTGGGACCTGTATCTGCATTTCTCACTGTAGGTGGCCGGTAGCAGAGACATGGGAGAGACTACTTATTACTTCCAGATATGAAGGACTTTCTCAATGACCTAGGATGTGTATTTGTGTGTGAGTATAGGCCCATGTGGTCTGCATTTTAGAAAAGATAGATGTGTGCACTTTGAACAAAAGTGTACAGAATATTTATAGCCACCTTTATTTTTTAAACAAATATGTCATGGGGGGGGGGGGGTCACAATCAGTCTAATTGTCCAAGAAAGGACGCATTGTGCCTCCCTGAAACAAAGGCAATATATTAGATTGTTGCAAGTATACAGGACCGTACACCTAGAAGATATAAAAAAGTCACGTTGAGAATGTGAAAGGAAAATCTGGAAATATGCCACCTTCTGATTTCCACTTTGTGTATGTGTGTGTGTGTGTGTGTGTGTGTATCTGTGCTGCCCACTGATCACTCACCTCCTTCTCTGACTGTGTCCTGAGTTGGAAAGGTCCCAAACTCAGCAGTCACTCAAGTTAACAGCTCATGCACAGCGATGACAACAGACTCACCTAGTGGTCAATGACTCACCCCAGACCAACTATTACCCACCGAGATAGAATTGCAGCAGTCCCTATCTTTATAGGTCTAGACTACCCTATCCAACTCCCTCTGTTCTCACACCACCCTGGGGTTTCAAAGGTACCCTCTTTCCACTGATTTCTGGGGCAAGAAACAACCCTTTTTATAGTAAAAACCTGGCTTTTATGTGTCCCAATAGGACCCCCTTTTAAACAAAACACTAACATCTTTAGGACCGATCCCCATTTATGAAGACCGCTCACAATTATCTTCAGTGAGAATGACAAAAAGCAAACAGGGTACAGACGAGTACAGACATAAATGTACCGCCCCTATTCTCCTCCACCAAACAGTATTATTACAAGCCATGTACTAGTATGCTGAAACCAAACATTCTTGTGTCATATCAAATGTCAAAACATAACATGTGATGTCCCAACATGCAATCTATGAGGGTATTATTGAATGACAGGGGACGTGGGCTTTTTAAAAAAAATCAATGTGGTATATGGTGATTAGAAGATGAATTTTTATTGACAGATACATAGGACTTTTATAAAAATTGAGAGGGGACATAGGACCCTTTACTAGCCCCCTCCCCCACCTCCCCACCTTACACACAACCATATCCAACACCCCGTTTTTGTGTCAGTAGGAGTGGTGGAAGTTAAAAGTTAAGAGTTATACACATAATATTATAAGTGTAAGGGAGTTATGCAAGTCTACCTACCAGGGTACTCTCAAGGAGAGGTGTATCACTGGTGGGGTGGAGAGGGGTGGGGGGGCCAGGGCCAATGGGATGGAATGGTGATGGCAGAGGAGCAGGGAGAGGGTTTGGTGGGCCACCTCCTCATAATAACCTCTTACACCCCTATAGCCCCCAGTCAGACAGACAGGGGGACATGGCCACCTCCTCACAGTAACCCCTTACAGCCCTATAGCCCCCAGTCAGACAGGGAGACATGGTCACCTCCTCATAGCAAACCCTTACACACCTATAGCCCCCCCCCCCGTCAGACAGACAGGGGGAAATGGCCACCTCCTCACAGTAACCCCTATAGCCCCTATAGCCCCCTGTCAGACAGACAGGGGGACATGGCCACCTCCTCAGAGTAACCCCTTACACAAATATAGCCCCCTGTCAGACGGACAGGGGGACATGGCCACCTCCTCACAGTAACCCCTTACACCCCTATAGCCCCCAGTCAGACATACAGGGGGACATGGCCACCTCCTCATAATAACCCCTTACACCCCTATAGTCCTCTGTCAGACAGACAGGGGGACATGGCCACCTCCTCACAGTAACCTGTTACACCCCTATAGCCCCCTGTCAGACAGACAGGGGGACATAGCCACCTCCTCACAGTAACCTGTTACACCCCTATAGCCCCTGGTCAGACAGTCAGGGGGACATGGCCACCTCCTCACAGTAACCTGTTACACCCCTATAGCCCCCAGTCAGACAGACAGGGGGACATGGCCACCTCCTCACAGTAACCCCTTACACCCCTATAGACATGGCCACCTCCTCACAGTAACCTGTTACACCCCTATAGCACCCAGTTTAACAGACAGGGGGACATGGCCACCTCCCCACAGTAACCCCTTACACCCCTATAGCCCCCTGTCAGACAGACAAGGGGACATGGCCACCCACAACCCTGACCGGTCCTCCCTGTGTTTTACATACTGACCCCTACCATCTGCTCCTTCCTCCCTCTGTACTCATGGGGGGGGGGGGGGTCAATCCTCCCCATCACGTGATGGTTGCCCCCACCTAATAGTCACGTGTGTCTGGTTGCCATGGCAACCAATTAGCACCTTCAATCCGGTCCCATCTCCAAGGGCCTTTATCTTTGGACCTGATCTAACACCGATAAGGGCTGGTGAGGCAGCACCCATAACCCTTTAAGGGCTGCACAGTGCTTTAAAAGGAAAATGTCAGGACCTCAATGAAAGAAGGGATATGCATTTATTATTTTACGCCTATACCCTCGCTTTAGATGAGGCAAACTTAGATACTAGAAATATTCCAACAAGAAGGAACATGGGTAGGAGGTTGGCAGTACCCCCTTCATTGAAACCAATGGTTCTAAGAAGTGCATATTACAGGGCTATATCAAGATGACTCACTTATATCCTGCTCTCTCCCCCCCCCCCCCTCCTCCCACACACACACACAAGCATCCCGTCGCATCCCCATTGAAGAAAGGCGAGGGGTGGTGACCCAGGGGTGGCAACCAGTGGGTACTAGGGTCAAAGTCAGAGGCTCTTTTCTCTAAATATGTCTTTGTAATGGTGCATACACCCACAGATGTGGGGTATGGATCGGATGTGGGGGAGGGGGGTCCCAATGTCGCATGTTGAATTTAAGAGATGGCCCTGTCACCTGTCACTTAAATCCCCACATCGCAGATCACCTATAATGCCCCAAGAAATACCCTTATTTTTTTCCCTTATACATGTATCACTAAATTCCATGTCAGGTGTCGAATATAAGAAATGGACATGTTTAATATCTGTCACTTAAATCTCATGTTGCATATCACCTATCATGCCCCAAAAATACCCGGCCATATCACTTCTTTTTTTTCTCATGTCACTAAACTTTATGTCAAATGTCGAATTCAATAAATGGCCATGTCACCTGTGCCTTAAACCCCATGTTACCTTAAAAAAGCTGTGATGTCCAAAGAAATACTTTCTTTCCCCTCATATCACTAAGCTACATGTCACTTGTCAAATTTAGGGGATTTAGTGGTCTAGTCCCATGGGTGTGATGAGGGATGGTGGAGGTGGTGAAGGTGCAGGGCCGAGCGTAGTGAGGTGGCACCAGCAGACACCATATACACGGGTTCTAGTGGGATCCTTGTTCCCCAGACAGCTGACCTACCCAGTCCTACACTGGAGTCGGCACCAAACCTTCAAGCAGCTGCTTGCAAAAAGGGCCCAGTCAAACCCAGGGAGGGGGGGCGGGGTAATTGAATTTCTTTCTAGAAATATGTGTTGGATTATACATGTAGAAAAAAAGAATGTTTCTGGTTCTTGTTCACTGTTCTCTTGATTATCTGACTTTTAACAACTTGAAGGATTGTATCGTTATCAAAAAAATGTACTGAGGTATCCAGCTATCAGCTAGCAGACAGGGGGCAGATAGGGGCACACAGGGTGCAGCAATAGGGCAGACAGAGGGCAGACAGGGGGCAGACAGGGGGCAGACAGGGGGCAGACAGGAGGCAGACGGGGGGCAGACAGGCGGCAGACGGGGGGCAGACAGAGGGCAGACAGGGGGCAGACAGGGGGCAGACCGGGGGCAGACAGGGGGCAGAAAGAGGGCAGACAGGGGGCAGACATGGGGCAGACAGGAGGCAGACAGGGGGCAGACAGGAGGCAGACAGGGGGCAGACAGGGGGCAGATATAAGGCAGACAGGGGGCAGACAGGGGGCAGACAGGGGGCAGACAGGGGGCAAACAGGGGGCAAACAGGGGGCAGACAGGGGGCAGACAAGGGGCAGACAGGAGGCAGACAGGGGGCAGACAGGGAGCAGGAAGGGGGCAGACAGGAGGCAGACAGGGGGCAGACAGGGGGCAGACAGGGGGCAGACAGAGGGCAGACAGGGGGCAGATATAGGGCAGACAGGGGGCAGACAGGGTGCAGACAGGGGGTAGACAGAGGGCAGACAGGGGGCAGACAGAGGGCAGACAGAGGGCAGACAGAGGGCAGACAGGGGGCAGACAGATCGTCCTGATGCATGAATACAGCTTTAGTGAGTAACTCTCCAGGGCTGCACTGGTGCATCATGTCGACCCTTTGGGAGTATCTCAACCCCATGGGGTCGGCATGATTCCTGAATGCAGAACTGGCGAGTTACTCACTAATGCTGTATTCATGCATCATGATGATCAAGGGGATGATGCAGTAATGCAGTATGCCATCCTTAGTTATATTTGAGTTATATTTAAGATGTGACATGGGGATTCCCTGCACCCCCCCATCAAGACCCGCAATGGACAGCCACCAGTGTACCATGGAGAGTGCAGGGACCGGGCCACGCGCACCAACTGACCTTTGTCTCCAAGCAGAGTCCTAGTCCTACCGTCAGGTAGGACAGTGTGGGCCACTCTGACTGCTGCACTTGGCTACCTGTGCTACCTGTGTACAGACCCCCGTCCCTTCCTTGCTCCCCACAGTGTTGTAGGTATGCAGGCCATGTGCTTTGAGGACCGCAGCAATGTTGACACAAAGCAGAGGGGGGACTTTGCTAAATGTGGGTATATCTCCAGTTTAATGCAAAATTGTGTGTTCTACATCCCAGTAATATTATTTATTATGCAAATCCATTAGATTATGGCATTTTAATGCATTCAAATGCATGTATTTTCACCAGAATGCTATGCTCAAAGCAGAGGGGGAACATAGAGTTGACTACCCTGTTTCTGTGAACAGAAACACCTGACCTCCCCCCCCGAGGTTTAGCTCAGTGGTGGCCCGTGGACCGGGCTTAACACACACAATGGCCCTAAACCTCTAAATCAGACACATGGACAGGAAGAAAAATTTGGTGCTGACAGGGGACATTGGGCAATATTTAAAATCGATATGGGAGATGGGGCCCTGCCCAACCCCCACGATTTTGAGGTTACCATTTTGTATTTGTGTGCCATGCTTCAGAAATGTTCAAAAACTCTTATGGAAAGTCACCCTTGCTGCATTTGTCTTAAGTAGCTGGCTAACTAGAGTAGGAGTGCCAAGGTCAGGGAGGGCGATTTCTGGAGACTGGAGTCAGCCTGTGTGTAGCATGGTAGATACAGTTCACATGTAAGGGGCGGGGGTGATTGACACCCTTCCCACATGGTGTGTCCCACCTCATCCTCAACCACAGCGTGTAGTGACACCGGAGGAGCAGGCAGTAGGATAACAGACCCTATAGCAGTACCCCCCCCCCTCTCCTCATACCATTATACGACCCTGTAGTGTAATACAGGGGTGGGGGTGGAGGGTAGTGGCTGGTAACAGGGTAACCACATGACATACAGGCCCAGGTCTCAGGGGCCGCTCCCCTCTCCCATATATGGCGGGATGGAGTGGGAGGTAGGAGGTGGGACTGCTGCTGTCGATCAGTGTGAGGAAGGTTGACGCAGGCAGTGTGTGTGTGTGGGGGGGGGGAATGGAAGGTCATGTGTAGGTCATGTGTAGGTCATGTGTAGGTCATGTGTAGGTCATGTGTAGGTCATGTGGGGCCTCTGGAGGCGGCATGACATCAAGGCTGGGTAGTCATACATCCACGAACAGGCCAATCTCTTCCAATGGCAAGTTTGGTCCTGATGCAGGAAAGAGGTGCTCTCAAAAAAAGTGTTATTTTAACTTAAAATAGCTTCTTTTTGTTAGCCGGGACACCTTTGAGAAGAGCATAGTGCTTTAATGTATCTCATCTATCACTAACCCTTTTACAAAAACACTACAAAATAGCCCTTTTGCGATGTATACATTAGAGAGATATTTTTGGTAGAGACATATACCACAGCATGGGTCTATGATGCAGTGTAGACTGTAGTATTATTCATGTATCCATGATACATCATACTTACAGACTGTGTGTGGCTGAAGTGTTGCTGCTAGTGAAGCTGTAGGGTGTACGTGTGGTGCTAACAAACCTGTGTGTGGACTGGACACTACTCCAGGGTGTCTTAGATATACACAGAGGACATTCCCCTCATGTCCCATCCAACCCCCCACCGCTATCCACTCCCCACCCCTCCTGTGTTGCATCACCATAGTAACCAGCCCAGAACGGGGTCAATTCCCAGGTAACAAAAAACGTTAATCAAATGTTTATCAGCTATCAGGTTGATCTAATAAAGTTATGTGAAAAACGTTATATCAACTTAGATTTAACCTTTTCTCAGTAAACTCAAGTTGATAATGTTATTTCACATCAATATATGTCGATCAGAAAGAGATATATGTGTACAACGTTAGATAAACTTTTACTGCTTAACCTGAGCAAATAATGTTTTCTTTAATGTAATTTTAACATTATCTCTGCCATCCTAAAAGCACATCATGTTGAAATTCCCTATTATCTTCCTTCTTATTGAATCAAAGCTATGGTTTTAGGATTTTGATTATGATATGATATCTGAAAAACGTAAAATTAACGTTAAATTAACAATACTTTGTAAGTCCAGCTAATCTCACCAGATGGCAGCATTGTTGCTGATTTTTTTGATTTGAGAGATGCGTAAAAACACACCCTCGTTTATTTAGACTGAATAAAGAAAGAGCTTATTCAGCTCGATTAACATCCTTATCCAGTGTCGAACATAAGATTTTCACCTTGTATAAAATATTATCACATCATCACAAATATCATTTTAAATACATATTATCAGTAAAATGCAATACCCCTAGTTCGCGTCGCGATTAATACAATTGGCTGAGTTTTGCCAAATTGATACAACAATCAATGCGGAAATAGGATAATTACTACTAAATCAGTATAATACATTAATAATATGACCGTGTTTAAATTACTCAGACTATTCCTCGATAGTATCCAGTTTATGATTTAGTATGTATACTAAGTATGCAAGGGATGGGCTCCCCATGTACCTAAATAAACCCGATCGTAGATTTGGTACCGGTATATCCATATACATATTTAAACAAGACATTTTTAAGCAGCGTGTTAGCGTATGAATCTCAACAATAGTTGTGCCAGAGAGACTACCCGTGTTGTTATATAATTACCATTAAAATAGAGTTTATAAATCTTGACCATGACAGAGGTGGGGGGTCCGGGGGGGGGGGGGGGGGGAGGGGGAGCAACCTCCATTAAAAGTACATAAAATTGTAATTTGTGCTCCCTAACCACTTTTTCCTGTTGAGATTAAATTTGTCATATGTCTCTATATTTCTTATACTAACATCCAGACCATTCCATAACATGGCACCCCTATAAAGCACATTTTTTCTGCCTGTTTCATTTTTGGGCTTGTATACCTCAAACAGATTAGCATCATGCGCTCTTGTGAAAATCTCCCTGTGGTTTAACATATCATCGTTACACTGTTGTTTGTACATGAAGTTATAGAGGTGCATTATTCGCCTTGGTTTTAGCTTAGAGATTTTCGACTCCTGGTGGGTAGCTATGGTGGGGTACATATGATTAACCTTAAGACACTTCCTGAGGGCTTTATTTTCAATATTTTGAAGCCTCTCCAGTATGTTTTTATTCGCAATGTCATAGAAGATGTCTCCATAATCAGCGTGCGGCAGCACCATAGTTTTATATATGTCCAGCAGGGTTTTAGTATCTAACAGGTCATTCAGGTTGGCAAGCAAATAGGACTTAAATATCATTTTTTTACACGCTAATTCGGCTTGCATATTAAAATTGAGTACCTGATCAATCGTCACCCCCAGGTATTTTACTGAGATACAGCGCTCCAGTTTTTTCCCGTCTAGCATGAGAGTATGGTTCCCAATTTCTTTTAATTTAGCTCTAAGTCCAAAAGTTATATAATTTGTTTTTTTTGCGTTTAAAGTAAGTTTATTTTTACAGAACCATTTAAATAAAGTGGCCAAATCGTCTTGCATTTTTTCTGTGATAATCTGTAAATTTTGCCCAGTAAGCGCTAGCACTGTATCATCAGCATATAGAAAAGAAGTAGAGTTCTGGAGGACATTTTTCAAGTCGTTAATATATACCAAAAACAATGTAGGCCCCAATATCGACCCCTGGGGTACACCACAGCTCACCTCACCCTCGTCTGATTCTTTCCCATTTGCAAAAGTTTTTTGTTTTCTGCCTGTTAAGTAATTTTTCAACCATTTTAGACTATTTCCCGAAATTCCCATTTTTTCCAATTTTTGAATTAATATTAAGTGATTTACGGTATCAAAAGCTTTTTTTAGATCGATTAGAGTGGCTATTGTATAATCTTTATTATTTAAACCTTTATAGATACTGTCGGTGAAGTGAGCTATGGTGTCGATAGTAGAGTGCCCTTTTCTAAAACCACCTTGGTTTTTGTCCAGTAGGTCGTGAGATTCTAAATAGAACATGAGCTGTTTATTCACCACCTTTTCCAGAAGTTTCCCTATTACCGGTAATAGAGTTAATAGGATTAGACTGCAATGCTGCGTCATGATTTATACCTGATAAAAGCTACATTAGATATGGAAAAGAGATGATATATTAATCTTAGCCGTGACTTTTATTGTTAGAACACATCCTGGGGGGAAACGTTTTTTAAAAGATTATACATAATTACCTCTATTGTGGTGTATGGTATGTAAACACCCATCCCATCTGTTTAAAATACCTGGGACAGCAAATTTTCATAATACTCTCCACGTAAATTTGACATTAATGTTGTCATTCACTAACAGTGTATTAACGTTATTGAGATAACTATGGCATCAAGAAAAGGTTATACTTAGGTCAAGAAATCTAACGTTCTCCTCTGTACATTTATCAAGGTTTTTTTAAAGTTTGATTAACGTCAAATTAAAGTCAAATCATCTTCAAATGAACTTTGAATAAACAGATATTTGAGTCCATAATTTTCACTGCAATCTAACATTATTTCATAACGCTAATTTAACCTATTGACAACGTTGGATGAACGTTGAATTAACGTTTTTTTGTTAGCTGGGAACACAGCCGAGTTGACTGAGAACACAAACACCACCCACTCCCGTGTCCAGTGGTCTCTGCCGGTAATGTTCAGCCCTAGATGGGTCATTTACCCAGGGTGTTTTAGCACCTGGACTAGACTGCCAACTGTCCCCTTCTATAGCAAATGGGAGAGAGGAGGAGTGGGGGGTAAGAGGATGGATTATGTGTCGATCATAACGACTTGAGCAAGTCTACATTCTGACCTGCATCTGTAACCACCACCAGCAGGGCAGCCTTGAAGTACCCGGGTCTCCACACAGCACTACAGCTCCATGCCCGGGGGGGGGGGGCACTCCCTATATGTTAGATAGCAATTATGTGGCTCCAGAGGGGTCAAAATTAAAGTGACATGGCAACCTGGGCTGTTTTCCAGATGACCTGGCGACCTGGTACAATAATAAAAGCGACCTGGCAACTTTTGGAAAAGTTTGACTATAGAATAAAAGGTCTAAAAAAGCGACTTTGTGACCCAGGGCTCTTAATTTCAGCGACTTTCCGACCTGAGGGGGGACCCCTTTGCACCCCCAATTATGTGTCTACACTCACTCAAGCATTTTGGGCAGAACGGATAGGCCTTTTTTTAGTGGGAATTTGTCCTAAATGTAGGGTGATATGGTGGATTTCTTTTGCCATTTGCGGTAGGATCCCACCAAAAGTGGTTTGACTTTAACTCTTTAAATGGTTGTCTGCTAAAAGGAGTCTGATTTATTTTATTTTAGTGTGTATCTGCCAAACGTTGTGTATACTTTTTTCCATTGAAGGAGTAAATCCCACCAAAAGGGTTTTGTTTTCATAGAATTTTGTCTGGCTCCAAGGGGGTCAATTTCAGGGTCATCTATGCACAAAGTGTTTATAAATGTGAGAGTGCCCCCCCGGCCTCTGACACACCCATGACTTGGTTGGACCAGTAGGTGAACCATAGCACGTCTTGGTAACTCCATGCCCCAACCTCCTTCTACATCTGACTATTGTACCTCCTAAGTTAATGGGACATTTCAAATATTAATTAATGAAAAAGAACATCAGCCGTGTCAGTCCCCTTTTCTTGTTGAAAAGTGAATAAATATTATTTCCCCTGACACCTCAGTATTCATATGTTGGAGCAATATTGGGTCATGATCTATTATTTGTGTAGGCTGCTCAATGATATTTTGGGGTACCCCCCTCAGGTCAGAAAGTTGCCAAAATTAGGGATCCAGGTCGCAAATTCGCTTTTTTGGACCCTTTTACACCTATTCTTATTTTTGCCCAAAAGTCATCAGGTCGCTTAAATTATTCCCTTAGGTCGAAAGTCACCTTCAAAACAACCCAGGTCGCCAAGTCTTTTTGACTTTGGCTATATAAGCCTAGCCTAGATGAGATACCGGGTACCGGTAGGACTATAATACTACGTGTCTGAAACTGAAAGCTGACCTTAGCTCCCACAGTCCCTGTCCCCTGCCACACACACACACCACACCCGGCACCACACACCAGGCTTAGGGCAAACAAAAAAATAATTGTGTTCAGGTAACATTTCTTCATGATGTTTGCTGTGACTGATATCCCTGTACCAGCCACATAGTCTAGGTAAGTCTTTGTTAGTTCCTGAATATTTCAATTATCTGCTTTACAAAGAATAAAATATAGAAACGTGACTTTCCTCCCCTCTCATCCCAGAACAGGTGATACATATTATAGTTCCATGGCTTATCAGTTCCTCTTCACTAAGTTAATCTAAAAAGGTTAGGGTCGGGCCAAATTGATAGAGTAGGTCGGATTAGAGGAACACAACTTTTTTTTGTTTGGCCTTTTACCAGGGCTCATACAACCCCCCCCCCCCCCCCCCAACCCCAACCTCTACCGACCTAGTTAAGTTTGTTGAGCGGATGCTGGGCTATTTATAGCCTGTATGACGTTGTCAAAGTGACCTTCATTATATAACATTAATTAGCCAAGTAGCAATCCATATACATGTATGTATGTACCACAGGTGCCCAGACCCTGGAGCACAGGGGGCCAGTGTAGCAGCAGCACTCTCCAAGCTGACCTAACATGACCTCCTGCAGGTGACTGGACTGTGGTAGGAGAGTGGTTGTGTTGACAACTGGAAACTTGACAGGTATAGGACACTGAATGCTGAACATAGGATTAAGTAGACAGGGGTCAGACAGACAGGGGGCATAAAGAGGGCAGACAGGGGGCAGACAGGGGGCAGACTGGAGGCAGACAGGGGGCAGACAGGGGGCAGACAAGGGGCAGACAGGAGGCAGACAGGGGGCAGACAGAGGGCAGACGGAGGGCAGACAGGGGGCAGACAGGGGGCAGACAGGAGGCAGACAGGGGGCAGACAGGGGGCAGACAGGGGACAGACAGGGAGCAGACAGGGAGGCAGACAAGGGGCAGAAAAGGGGCAGCCAGGGTGCAAACAGGGAGCAGACAGGGAGCAGACAGGGGGCAGACAGGGGGCAGACAGGGGGCAGACAGGGGGCAGACAGGGGGCAGACAGGGGGCAGACAGGGGGCAGACAGAGGGCAGACAGGGGGCAGACAGGGGGCAGACAGAGGGCAGACAGAGGGCAGACAGGGGGCAGACAGAGGGCAGACAGGGGGCAGACAGAGGGCAGACAGAGGGCAGACAGTGGGCAGTCTGGGGGCAGACAGAGGGCAGACAGGGAGCAGGCAGGGGGCAGGCAGAGGGCAGACAGAGGGCAGACAGGGGGCAGACAGAGGGCAGACAGAGGGCAGACAGGGAGCAGCCAGGGTGCAAACAGGGAGCAGCCAGGGAGCAAACAGGGAGCAGACAGGGAGCAGACAGCTTCAAGCCACTGTGAAGGTGATAATACATTATTATTCAGAGTACCTGGCTAAAGGGATCCTCCTCCAAAGTAGTTCTAAATCTAGTTTTAAATTTTTGTTTCAAACTCCTCCCCTGCCCTTGGACCCCTCCCAACCAACAAAAAACATTATCTAACGTTTTAAAACTTTATATAACGTTATGCCATTCTAAGGAGCCTTAGGGGAAACATAATATAAGGCTATAAAATGTTCTACAACATTTTTTTTTTCTGGGATTGACCTTAGGGTATTCCTAACATGTGCAACTTCCGTGTCTATACGTGACAAAGGGCACTACAATGTTATACTTACAGTATATTATGGAATAGCTGGCCGTTTCATAAAGGGGGACCTGGTATTGTTCATTATAGAGTAGCAGCCATAGACATAGTATTACAGACAATTATAGACACAGAATGTAATATGCAACTTCATAAACAAGTTTTTTTTTTAGGAGTCTCAGTTCTGATGTCATCAATTCTACTTTACTAGTTGGGTAACATTACAAGACTAAATAAGAGCCTGACAACTTTCCCTTCTTCAATAAATAAGCTATACCCTGAGCCCTATTACACATTAGATCACTTATTTGTCATTAACACTGGTATGAATGCATTCAACTCCATCCTCCAACCATGGGAAAATTTGCTGTGTATCTTGGTTAAAACTTATCCAGAATACAGTAACTTCTTTGCATTGTGTGTTTATAGATTAGTTTATGTATGTATTCCTATAGACTCGTGGAGGTGTGAACTGTTGCCACCGCAAACCGAGTTTGTGACAGGATTTTTACGCTATAAACTGTGGTGCAAAGGTGCACTGACCTATGGTGTACGGGTAGCTCAGTATCCAGAATGTAAGTGTGTGTTTAAGATTACCTCTATACCCTTACCTCCTCACATACACACACACACACCGCCTGACCCCTGGGGCTGACCTCAGTCCCAACACCCCCGTCACAGACATGCCGGCTAAGCTCACCTAGATATGCAGCCTGTCAATCAGTGGACATGCACGTCACTGGGCCGACACCTATCAGGTAATTGCAATTACCCGATCCAATATGATCGACGTTGAGTGTTTCTATAGTGAGCTAAAAGTGTAATTTACACTATATATATATATATATATATATATATATATATATATATATATATATATATATAAATATATAGGGACTTGGAAGCTGTATTTGTAGTATTCATTATCATGCTCTACCATGTGGGCTTCCAATTGCATAATGACATGCTATAAAATATCTGTGAGAAGTGGATTTAGAAATGAAAGTACTAGGTTAATGGCAGAGGAGGTTTTAGGGTAATTGCACTTTCAGTGAAGGGTATCTCTGATCTGTATCATCACTAAGCCCCCTGCTTAAAAACCCTGTCACTAGCTCAGGTAAAACCCAGGTACAGAGACCCTTGTGGGCTTGCTACTAGGGAAATCATCACTTCCTTTATATCCTAATACATTTCAGACCAATTACCCTGGTACTTTTTCAAACAAATACCCTAGTACTTCTCTCCAACTCTGGAAACAATTTACCTTAGTACCATGCCCACAAATACCCTAGCACCTAGATTTCTTTTCTGGCTAATTTCTATGTGAAATCAGTAATTCTAAAGGACCATCTCTTGCCTACACAAACATATATAGCCAAACTATCATCATACATGTTTTCATGTATTGACACAAAGTATCTACAACAGAATTAGCAGAAATGTGTTAGACATTGTTTACTCAACATCTGCCATGTTGGATCGGGTAATTCCGATTACCCAATAGGTGTCGGCACAGTGCACATGGTGGTGCTCAGCGCCAGCAACGGCGTTAGATAAGCAGCGGCTCTAGTGAAGATGGGTGTGGAATGGATGTGTGTGTGGGGGGGGGGGGGGGGGGCTGGGAGGGGAGGTGACATCACTGTCTCTGCGAGGCTCTGGTTGCCATACAGAGGGTGGGAGTGGTTGGTTAAAGAAATGGAAAAGGAGGGTCATTGATGCTGTCTGAGTGAGAAATCTGTAAAAGTGTAAATCTTACACCCATAGTCACAATGGTGAGAGGTATTTCTCAAGAAAGTACCCTTTGTGAGAGCTTTTCATCAGAAACTACCTCAAACTAACCTAAAACAGCCTTGCCAGCCACACACCTGTGTGTATAACATACAGTAACTTTGGAGAGAAGAGCATCCAATTTCTTTAGCTAACCTCCCCCTGTAGTTGACTAATTATCATGCTAAAATGTGCAATTTGCCGTCATGACGTAGGCCTATCAAAGCAGACTGTGTTACTATAGTTTAAAAGAAGGCAGGGGGAGGGGTCAGAAAAATTGGGGCATTGTTATTCTGGACCACTCCCTTACTAAGAATAAATCTGTCATCATGATATAGGCCCACCAAAGCGGCACCATGTAACGTGCTAGTGTCAGGTGTTCAGAACTAACCTTTCTTGTGAGATGGACAATTTAAAGTTTGTGGTTTGTATTCTTGGGGATGCGCATGGGCATTTCTTAAAATTGGAATGGAAACATGGGCATTTATCAAAATCGACTTGTAACATGGCAACCTTTGACATGACCATTTGTTACATTCAACATCAATCACACAACATGAGGCTTAGTGGTCCATTTTCTGCAAAAACTCTCTTAGTGAAATAAGTTATGATGGGTTTTTCCTCAGTGACATGTGACCTCTGACATGGCCATTTCTCATGATGGACATGTGACATGGGGGACCCCCATCTAGACCCCTACCAATGCTGTGGCTCCAGATGGGTCAAAAGCGACCTGGCGACCTGGGCTGTTTTCCAGCCAACCTGGCGACTTGGTACATTAATCTAAGTGACCTGGCGACTTTTGATCAAATTTTGCCATAGCATTCAAGGTCTTAAAATTGACTCTTCGACCTGTGGCTCTTAATTTCAGTGACTTTACGACCGGAGAGGGGAACCCCTCTGCACCCCCAATGCACCAATCCTGAAACTGAAAGCTGACCACGCTCCCCAACCAACTACCCCTCCCCACCCCACCCAACCCTGCACACACATACACACACACACACATACATACAGAGGCCACTCCAGCATGCTCATACAGCCCTCACCATGACCTAGTTCACGTTTCTGTAGCAAATGCCGTGCTATTTATAGCCTGCATGATGTTGTAAAATTGTCCCTCCCTTCATCAATGATATGTACCTTTTTTGATAGATACACTATAGTAAGACATAGATATTGTACCACAAGATACTTTTATCTTATTGCTCCGGTCCCTAATCAGGGCAATGATCCATTTTGCCCTGTCGCATAGAAGATGAGCATGTTAAAAAACATGTTCTATACGGCCAGCCTTGGCTGCAAGCCAAGATATTCCCATTTTCTAGCTCTGACAGTCAAAGTGAATTTAGGGGCCCATTTTCTAGCTTTGAGAGTCCAAGTGTATTTAGGGGCCTATTTTCTAGCTCTGACAGTTAAAGTGAAGTTAGGGGCCCTTTATCCAGCTCTGAAAGTCAAAGTAAATTTAGGGGTCCATTTTCTTGCTTTGAGGGTCAAAGTGTATTTAGGGGTCCATTTTCTAGTTTTGAGAGTCAACGTATAATTAGGGAGCCCATTTTCTAGCTCTTACAGTCAAAGTGTATATAGGGGCCCTTTATCAAGCTCTGAAAGTCAAAGTGTATTTAGGGGCCCATTTTTTAGCTTTGAGAGTCAAAGTCTATTCAGGGGCCCATTTTCTAGCTTTGAGAGTCCAAGTGTATTTAGGGGCCTATTTTTTAGCTCTGACAGTTAAAGTGTATATAGGGGCCCTTTATCCAGCTCTGAAAGTCAAAGTGAATTTAGGGGTCCATTCTCTAGCTTTGAGGGCCAAAGTGTATTTAGGGGTCCATTTTCTAGCTTTGAAAGTCAAAATGTATTAAGGGGCCCATTTTCTAGCTTTGACAGTCGAAGTGTACTTAGGGGCCTTTTTTCTAGCTCTGACAGTGAAAGTGAATTAAGGGGCCCTTTATCCAACTCTGAAAGTCAAAGTGAATTTAGGGGCCCATTCTCTAGCTTTGAGGGCCAAAGTGTATTTAGGGGTCCATTTTCTAGCTTTGAGAGTCAAAATGTATTAAGGGGCCCATTTTCTAGCTTTGACAGTCGAAGTGTATTTAGGGGCCTTTTTTCTAGCTCTGACAGTGAAAGTGAATTAAGGGGCCCTTTATCCAACTCTGAAAGTCAAAGTGAATTTAGGGGCCAATTTTCTAGCTTTGAAAGTCAAAAAGAATTTAGGGGTCCATTTTTTAGCTTTGAAAGTCAAATGTATTTAGGGGCCTTTTTTCTAGCTCTAACAGTTAAAGTGAATTTAGGGGCCCTTTATCCAGCTCTGAAAGTCAAAGTGAAATTAGGGGCCCATTTTCTACCTTTGACAGTCAAAGTGTATTTAGGGGCCATTTATCCAGCTCTAAAAGTCAAAGTGAATTTAAGGGCCCATTTTCTAGCTTTGAGAGTCAAAGTGCATTTAGGAGCCCATTTTCTAGCTTAAAAGTCAAAGTATATTTAGGGGCCCATTTTCTAGCTCTGACAGTCAAACTGTATTAAGGGGCCCTTTATGCAGCTCTGAAAGTCAATGTGAATTTAGGGGCCCATTTTCTAGCTTTGAGAGTCCAAGTGTATTTAGGGGCCCATTTTCTAGCTCTGAGAGTCAAAGTGAATTTAGGGGCCCATTTTCTAGCCTTGAGAGTCAAAGTGAATATTTAGGGGCCCATTTTATAGCTTTGAGAGTCAAAGTGTATTTAGGGGACCATTTTATAGCTTTGAGAGTCAAAGTGTATTTAGGGGCCTTTTTTCTAGCTCTAACAGTTAAAGTGAATTTAGGGGCCCTTTATCCAGCTCTGAAAGTCGAAGTGAAATTAGGGGCCCATTTTATAGCTTTGGCAGTCAAAGTGTATTTAGGGGCCCATTTTAAGCTTTGAGAGTCTAAGTGTATTGAGGGGCCCATTTTCTAGCTCTGACAGTCAAATTGTATTTAGGGGTCCATTTTCTGGCTTTGGAAGTCAAATTATATTTAGGGGCCCGTTTCTAGCTTTGGGAGTCAAAGTGTGTTAAGGGACCACTTTTCTAGCTTTGACAGTCAAAGTGTATTAGCGGTCCATTTTCTGGCTTTGGAAGACAAATTGTATTTAGGGGCCAGTTTCTAGCTTTTGGAGTCAAAGTGTATTAAGGGACCACTTTTCTAGCTTTGAGAGTCAGAGTGTATTAAGGGGCCCATTTTCTAGCTTCGAGAGTCAAACTGTATTTGAGGGGCCCATTTTCTAGCTCTGACAGTCAAAGTTGATTTAGGGGCCCATTTTCTGGCTTTGGAAGTCAAAGTGTATTTAGGGGCCCATTTTCTAGCTTTGAGAGTCAAAGTCTATTTAGGGCCCATTTTCTAACTTTGAACTTAAAAGTGTATTTAGGGGCCCATTTTCTGACTTTGAGCTTCAAAGTTTATTAAGGGGCCTGTTTTCTAGCTTTGAGAGTCAAAGTGTATTCAGGGGCCCATTTTCTAGCTTTGAGAGTCAAAGTGTAATTAGGGGCCCATTTCCTAGTTTTGAGAGTCAAATTGTATTTAGGGGCCCATTTTCTAGCTTTTAGAGTCAAAGTGTATTAAGGGGCCCATTTTCTAGCTTTGAGGGTCAAAGTGTATCTAGAGGCCATTTTTTAGCTCTGAAAGTCAAAGTGAATTTAGGGCCTTTGTGGGGTCTTTATCCCACAAATGTCTTTATCCCTCAAAGCCAATATAGTAGTCTTTATCCCACAAACCCAATGATATGGGCTTTATCCCTTAAAGCCTATATAGTGGCTATATATGGCCATCCAGTGACCAGTCTTTATCCCACAAAGCCTATATATGGATAAAGGCTCATAATTTGACAAGTCTTTATCCCACAAAGCCCATACAGTGGCTATAAATGGCCATACAGGGCCCGTCTTTATCCATGCGAGCCCATTTTCTACCTTTGACAGTCAAAGTGTATTTAGGGGCCATTTATCCAGCTCTAAAAGTCAAAGTGAATTTAAGGGCCCATTTTCTAGCTTTGAGAGTCAAAGTGCATTTAGGAGCCCATTTTCTAGCTTAAAAGTCAAAGTATATTTAGGGGCCCATTTTCTAGCTCTGACAGTCAAACTGTATTAAGGGGCCCTTTATGCAGCTCTGAAAGTCAATGTGAATTTAGGGGCCCATTTTCTAGCTTTGAGAGTCCAAGTGTATTTAGGGGCCCATTTTCTAGCTCTGAGAGTCAAAGTGAATTTAGGGGCCCATTTTCTAGCCTTGAGAGTCAAAGTGAATATTTAGGGGCCCATTTTATAGCTTTGAGAGTCAAAGTGTATTTAGGGGACCATTTTATAGCTTTGAGAGTCAAAGTGTATTTAGGGGCCTTTTTTCTAGCTCTAACAGTTAAAGTGAATTTAGGGGCCCTTTATCCAGCTCTGAAAGTCGAAGTGAAATTAGGGGCCCATTTTATAGCTTTGGCAGTCAAAGTGTATTTAGGGGCCCATTTTAAGCTTTGAGAGTCTAAGTGTATTGAGGGGCCCATTTTCTAGCTCTGACAGTCAAATTGTATTTAGGGGTCCATTTTCTGGCTTTGGAAGTCAAATTATATTTAGGGGCCCGTTTCTAGCTTTGGGAGTCAAAGTGTGTTAAGGGACCACTTTTCTAGCTTTGACAGTCAAAGTGTATTAGCGGTCCATTTTCTGGCTTTGGAAGACAAATTGTATTTAGGGGCCAGTTTCTAGCTTTTGGAGTCAAAGTGTATTAAGGGACCACTTTTCTAGCTTTGAGAGTCAGAGTGTATTAAGGGGCCCATTTTCTAGCTTCGAGAGTCAAACTGTATTTGAGGGGCCCATTTTCTAGCTCTGACAGTCAAAGTTGATTTAGGGGCCCATTTTCTGGCTTTGGAAGTCAAAGTGTATTTAGGGGCCCATTTTCTAGCTTTGAGAGTCAAAGTCTATTTAGGGCCCATTTTCTAACTTTGAACTTAAAAGTGTATTTAGGGGCCCATTTTCTGACTTTGAGCTTCAAAGTTTATTAAGGGGCCTGTTTTCTAGCTTTGAGAGTCAAAGTGTATTCAGGGGCCCATTTTCTAGCTTTGAGAGTCAAAGTGTAATTAGGGGCCCATTTCCTAGTTTTGAGAGTCAAATTGTATTTAGGGGCCCATTTTCTAGCTTTTAGAGTCAAAGTGTATTAAGGGGCCCATTTTCTAGCTTTGAGGGTCAAAGTGTATCTAGAGGCCATTTTTTAGCTCTGAAAGTCAAAGTGAATTTAGGGCCTTTGTGGGGTCTTTATCCCACAAATGTCTTTATCCCTCAAAGCCAATATAGTAGTCTTTATCCCACAAACCCAATGATATGGGCTTTATCCCTTAAAGCCTATATAGTGGCTATATATGGCCATCCAGTGACCAGTCTTTATCCCACAAAGCCTATATATGGATAAAGGCTCATAATTTGACAAGTCTTTATCCCACAAAGCCCATACAGTGGCTATAAATGGCCATACAGGGCCCGTCTTTATCCATGCGAGCGCTTCATTCAAATGTCATGCCCAACCTTATGAGGTTTTGACACTTTGAAGGGGTCGGCATGATCCACCATTGCAGCACAGGCGAGTTACTCACTTGGGCCACTTTGCTGCATCATGACAACAAATGTCATCTTTTAGCAACATGTGTCCTTAAATGGTTAAAGGGTTAATCAACATGAAGTTATGAGACATCATGCCGTCCTCACCTTACCGGGAGGCACGGTACTGTACTGCTGTATAACAACCCTCCAGCTCCCCAGCCACATCCCTTGGGGTGTCCCTGTGCTAGGGCCTGAAAGGTGGTCAAGGGTTGGCAGGTTGTATCAATGCAGCATCGGGGAGCTACCCACCTTATACAACATGACATTATAATTATACATAGGGGTTACTGCAAGTCTACCCAGAATGTGGAGAGGGTTGTAGTCTGCACATGGCCCACTGTACCCAGGGGTCTGCTAGGAATGGGCCGGGGGTTGCTAGGGAGGGGGCTGTCCACTCACTCATTCACTGGTCAACACAAAGTTATGGGCCAGGCCCCCTCAAACCCACACCCACATTAGTCTCATAGGTACTACCGTCACCACTAAATGTATCATGCATGTTCAGACCCCCCCCCCCTGCGGCTTACAGAATTGGTGAATGCTAATACACTAGTTAGGCTAGAGTTTTTACAAAAGCAAGGTTGGATTTTTCTAGGTCAAGTCTCTTACGCATCTCACTTTATTCTTTTAAGATCAAGGCGGTGGGCGATAAACTCACGACGAGACAATCTCATAGACAGGACACCTGAGTATCTAAACTGCAACTGCACACTTTTATGGTTGACCAGTTAACTTGCAATGATGTAAACACAAGTCATTGTATTATTTACTAATGCTGGTGTCAGACATTTCCGAGCTGAATAAGTTTTGTATACCAGAATAAAATAAACGGGATAGATGTATTTACATCTTGTTATACTAAAAAATATATAAATGAAAATATTCAGATAGGGCATCCAATTATTAAGCACATGATGGGTTAACGTGAAACCATAAACTATGGATAAGACAGGTGCTAACTCTTTGTTGCGAATGGTATATCGGGGGTACATCAGTGCTGTGGGGTCAGTAGCAGTATATATATATATATATATATATATATATATATATATATATATATATATATATATATGTATATATTTATATTTATATATGAAAGCCAATAAACCTTAAACCTTGCTAGTTTGGATTTGGGGTGAAGAGATGAGGCCTAAATGTACCGCAGGCACCCCATGGCAGGAGTGAGGGCTGGAACTCCCTGCCTGTGAAGGGTCTGCTGGCCTGGTCTTGGTCGACACAAGAGTCCCTAGTGCCCATGACCACCTCCCACATAACATATATATGTATGCTGCCCCCTCTACTGTGTGCTGCTCACTGACAGGGGGCTGCCATGTGAGCTGCTCACCCAGGTCATACCCTCCTCTAGTGTCCAGGGAGAGGGTAGACCGGTGGGGGGGGGGGGGATGAGAAGGGAAAGGTTAGTGGTGGTGTGTTTGTCGGGGTAGGGGTGGGGTTTGGGGTTCAGGGTGGGAGGGGGAGGAAGGAGCTGTGTTTATCACACGTTCATGCCTCATCTAGAAGGACCCTGGACTGGTTGGGGGCTTGGAGGAGGGGTGTGAAGAGTTGGAAGAGGGGAGTGGGGGGTAGGATAGGAACTCCTACACAAATATTAAATATAGACACAATGGTAAGATATAGTTATTGTACCACCAGATACATTGATTTCATTGCTCGAGTTCCTAATCAGGGCACTGACCGATTTCGCCCTGTCACATAGAAGATGAGCATGTTAAAAAACATGTTCCATACGGCCAGCCTTGGTTGTGAGCCAAGATATAAGGAACAGGGAATAAGTCATGTTACGGTGTTATGGTGCTTTTTCTAGTTTAGGTAGAGATACTAGTCCATAATGTATTAGAGGGTCATCTTACCTGAGGCGATTTGTGAATTTCAAGTTGGTTTGATCCATTTATTCCTTAGCACATAGTTGTTTTATTACTTCATTTTGTGAAAATCATAGACACATACTAAAAATAACCGATAGAAAAAATAATGTCTGGGGTTGTACCAGGTGAGGGCCTATAATCCGTGGCCAGAAATCCTAAGGAAAGTAGTTTAACATGTGCGCAAGTTATTGGGCTCCATGAAACCTACAGGACCTGTTGTCTCAACTGCAATTTAATGTCCAATTATTTTACTCCGCACATTACATTTTGAGATTACATGACATTAAACAGTTAGTGGTCATTACCAATGCAGGGCACAAACTTCAGGTTCTTGTTTCATGAACTCAGTAAGAACCTGCTATAAAAAAGGTATTAGCTGGTTCTGACTCCCCCAATTTAGGCCCCAAGTTCTAAGAAAAGGTTAGTTTATAACCAGAGGTTTCTTTTAATTAAAAGCTTCAAAACCAGCTAATAACTTTTTCTCAAACCCGGGGGGGGGGGCATATAATCAAGGTCAGTGTATGACCAGAGTTTTGACAGTAATAACATACTTAGCTGACATCTAACAATATCAAATACATTGGCAGCAAGACCTAGATCTCCTCCTAGGGGAGGGGGATGCCCATGGAAGTAGTCGCAACATGATTTAGCACTATGGAGCAGCTCACCAGTACTGCATTCATGCACCACTTTACAACACCACCCTATAGGCACAACACTCACCCCCCCCCCACACACACACACAAAACCATCAAAAATCCTTAGAAAGCAATGTTATTATTTTCTGCCTGGGTGAATCATGACGACAAAGGGCATGGAGCCTTCATGCAATATGCCACCCTGACATGGCACCAGTAATAAAGTCATATTGGGTCTGATGATATGCAATTAACCCTTTCAGAACGGATGTTGCTTAAAGATGACATTTCTCATCATGATGTACCAAGGCAACTCCCGTGAGTATCTCGCCTGTGCTGCATTGGTGCTTCGTTCGAGAGCGTCTCAATCTCAGAAGGTCGGCATGATGCATGAATGCAGCACCTGCGACTGAATGAAACAGAAACACAGGTAGGTAGCAGCCAGAGTGCCATCCTCCACAGTGCTGTACCATAATACACAGTGTTGTACTATAACCCCCACTACGCCTACAACAACCCCACTACCCCTACAACACCCCCACTTCCCTGACAACACCCCTACTACCCCTACAACACCCCTACTACCCCTACAACACCCCCACTACCTCTACAGCACCCCACTACCCCTACAACACCCCCACTTCCCTGACAACACCCCTACTACCCCTACAACACCCCATTACCCCTACAGTACCCCCACTACCCCTACAACACCTCCACTACCCCTACAACACCCCACCACCCCTACAACACCCCCAATTCCCTGACAACACCCCTACTACCCCTACAACAACCCCACTACCCCCACAACACCCCCACTACCTCTACAGCACCCCACTACGCCTACAACACCCCCACTACCCCTACAACACCCCCAGTACCCCTACAACACCCCCACTACCCCTACAACACCCCCACTACCCCTACAGTACCCCCACTACCCCTACAACACCTCCACTACCCCTACAACACTCCCACTACCCCTACAACACCCCCACTTCCCTGACAACACCCCTACTACCCCTACAACACCCCATTACCCCTACAACACCCCCACTTCCCTTACAGCACCCCCACTACCCCTACAACACCCCATTACCCCTACAACACACCCACTTCCCTGACTACACCCCCACTACCCCTACAACACCCCATTACCCCTACAACACCCCCACTACCTCTACAGCACCCCACTACCCCTACAACACCCCATTACTCCTACAACACCCCCACTACCCTTACAGCACCCCCACTACCCCTACAGTACCCCCACTACCTCTACAGCACCCCACTACCCCTACAACACCCCCACTACGCCTACAACACCCCCACTACCCCTACAGCACCCCCATTACCCCTACAGCACCCCCACTACCCCTACAACACCCCCACTACCCCTACAACACCCCCACTACCCCTACAGTACCCCCACTACCCCTACAACACCCCCACTACCCCTACAGTACCCCCACTACCCCTACAGTACCCCCACTACCCCTACAGTACCCCCACTACCCCTACAGCACCCCCACTACCCCTACAGTACCCCCACTACCTCTACAACTACCCCACTACCCCTACAGTACCCCCACTTCCCCTAAAGTACCCCACTACCCCCACAACATCCCCACTACCCCTACAACATCCCCACTACCCCTACAACAACCCAACTACCCCTACAACACCCCCACTACCCCTACAGTACCCCCACTACCCCTACAGCACTCCCACTACCCCTACAGTACCCCCACTACCCCTACAGCACCCCACTACCCCTACAGCACCCCCACCACCCCTACAGTACCCCCACTACCCCTACAGTACCCCACTACTCCTACAACACCCCCACTACCCCATACAACAGCCCCACTACCCCAACAGTACCCCCACTACCCCTACAACAACCCATTACACCTACAACAACCCCACTGCCCCTATAGCACCCCCACTACCCCTACAGTACCCCACTACCCCTACAACAATCCCACCACCCCTACAGTACCCCCACTACCCCTACAGTAACCCCACTACTCCTACAACACCCCCACTACCCCTACAACACCCCTATTACCCCTACAACACCCCTACTACCCCTACAACACCCCCACTACCCCTACAGTACCCCACTACCCCTACAACACCCCCACCACCCCTACAACACCCCCACTACCCCTACAGTACCCCTACTACCCCTACAACACCCCCACCACCCCTACAACACCCCCACTACCCCTACAGCACCCCACTACCCGCACAACACCCCCACTACCCCTACAACACCCCCACTACCCCTACAACACCCCCACTACCCGCATAACACCCCCACTACCCCTATTACACCCCTACTACCTTTACAACATGCCCACCACACCTACAACACCCCAATTACCCCTACAGTACCCCCACTACCCAACAACACGCCAAGTACCTCTACAACACTCCCAGTACCTTTACAACACGCCCAGTACCTTTACAACACGCCCAGTTCCCTTACAACACGCCCAGAACCCTTACAACACCCCCAGTACCTTTACAACAAGCCTACAACCTTTACAACACCCCCAGTACCTTTACAACACCCCCAGTACCTTTACAACACGCCCAGTACATTTACAACACGCCTACCACCTCCTCAACACGCCCAGTACCTCTACAACACGCCCAGTACCTTTACAACACCCCCAGTACCTTTACAACACCCCCAGTACCTTTACAACATGCCCAATTACTACCCTATACTGAGACAAAATAACTTAATGTTTCCTAGTGTCTTGTAGTGATCTGTGGCAAGTCTGGTCACCTAAGGTAGAGTGGCTGGTAAGTCCAGTGATCTCTGCCTTGTATGGTGCACCTCACAGAGTGCAGGGTCTGTCTGCTGCCCCTGTCTGCGGTCTGCAGCCTACTGCTGGGTCAGGGTCGGCGGTGCTGTGGCAGGACCTTGGAAGGGAGGGGGGGGGATGGGGGGCGCCTACAATGTGTCCTGCCTCTCCCTCACCACCACCACCACCACCACCAACCCTGGTATCCTGTCCTCCCCGTGCGTGTTGGACTTCAATGGTAAATCCTTGACCCATAATAGTAAAAGTAAACTTATCTGCTCTGCTGAGATGGTGCTTTATCATATCATAGTAATCCATGTGAGGTTTGTTGGCTGTGTGAGGAGTGTAAATACTCCTAATGCATGGTACAGTGCCCTGCCTCCTGCCCGTGCCTCCTGTCTGTGCCGCCGCCATCACGTGTGTAGGACTGGTACACAGGCGGCTGACTCTTCTGTGCTAAATATTTCTTTAGAGAGTACTACCTGTAAGATGGCGGCACTGCATCAAGCCACCTAGTTCCCACATCCCCCACCACATGGCAGTACTATCTCACTTCTCTACAGTTGAAGCAGACGACATGCAGTTCTCCCTGCCGCCTTACAGCCCTCACTGCCACCATACAGTTACTCCCTGTACATCTAGTACGGGAGGGAGGGAGGGGCAGTGTTAGGGAGTGTTTATTATTTATGGCAGGGGGGGGCATTAGACAACTATTTACTACTGATATCACAATGATTAACATTATAAGGTGGACTGAAGAAACTTCCTGTTAGGCCACTCCAAATAATATCCTTGTTTCTCATCTCATCACCAAGCCCTGACAAAAATGACGAGGGCGCTTCTTTTTTTGCTAATGATCAAATGGGTGGGAAAATATGGATCTTTGGCAAGCTAAACTCATATTTCAGCAATCAGCAAACATTGTAAATATGCATATTTTCCATAGCCATAATATTGACGAGTTTAAACAAAAAATTAAAGGACTACTGGACAATACAATACCGGTACAAGATGACAATTGATTAACTCTGTGAATGGACTTATACACATATATATATAGAATAAGTCATTAATAGTGATATGAGCCCTACTGTCCGGCTCCCTACTGGGGGAGGGGGATCCCCCCGGAATGGTTGACATTCTGTTCAGTAGATATATGAGAATGAGATCCAGTTTCTCCACAGGGTGTGGAGAACGGCCCTTCCCATACAAAACAATGGTGAAGTTGTTTCTCCGCATGAAATAATAAATCTAACCAGGAGAAGGCTTATTAGTCACAAAAAAATAAATGTGAATGACTTTGTTCTAATAACATGGTAAGAATGAGGTATGGACTCTTCACCAGAACTAGTCATGGGGTGTGGATATATCCATCCTCTGCCCAGTTAATCCAACATTTATTAACGTTGAATAAACGTTAAATTAACGATTTGTCAACGTTCGGAAAACGTTGATCTGAGTCCACGATTTTCACTGCATATAGGGCGAGTTAGTTCTGTAGATTGTATCTACTAATAGAACTCGGGGGGGGGGGGGCAAGCAAACAACACCTGGGTAATACTTTATGGCTGTGTCTCACGAACTTGGGCCAATGTGTTCGTCTATGACCGGGTGCCGTCTATGACTGGGTGCCATCTATGACCGGGTGCCGTCTATGACCGGGTGCCGTCTATGACCGGGTGCCGTCTATGACCGGGTGCCGTCTATGACCGGCTATCCAAAAAAGTTGTTTGGAGGAATAAATTTTTTTTTTTTTTTTTACAATCTTTATAAATAAAAATTGTAAAAAAAAATTTAAAATGCCACTTTAAGGTATTTTGGGGAGGCAGGGATGTCCATGGAAGTGGTCACAACTCAATGTAGCACTGACAGAATGCCAGTAAGATAGGGGGGTAATTAGGCAATAGAGGCCACCGGAAGTATCGACCTCAGGAAGCAAAAACCATGTATCATTCTAACTACATGCTGATCCCTGACATTGTACATCATTTCTAACTTTACATATATTGACTACCCAGTGCCACCAGTCCCACTGACAAAACACATCTGGCACTAAACGACCGCTCCCCTAAGTCAATGCCGGAGCAGCTATAACCGGATTACCCAGAGTGCAACATGAAAGGGAACCCCCTCCATCAGTAAAACTGCACGCAATTTATGATGGTACCACTTTTCTACTTTAGAGGGTTGACGCTCTGGGGCCCTGATACAGGCTGCAGGAGGGGTGGTGGAGAGAGAGGGGTTGCCACTGTGTAGAGTGTGACTGATATGAAACTACTCAGTCATTTATATAATGGCTTGGTAAAACTATAGGATGCTAATTAAATGAAATTATAAATGGGATCTACCAATATACATTTAGAAATCATGCCTATAGATAACCTCACTGCATTTTAAAACATTTTTGTATTTATGCTAAACTGTCTCTCTGATTGAGGACAATGGGAAGTCTTTTGTGATGACTTGAATATCTTGGAAAATCAGTAAGTTCAGTTCCTGGATTGCAAGTAAGGATCAGAAAACCTCGAAATAATCCTGAGCTTGTTATGAATACTACCCATTCATAGTCATGCACATTTCTGCGGACAGCCCTGGAAGTCAGGCCTGTAAAACCTATCAAATGTCAGTTTCAAAGCTGCGCCCTGATGACCACCCTCAGTCTCTGAAGTAAGGTTGCGGATGTCAATATGAAGAGTTGGGTAGGGTTAGAAGGGTGTAGTGACCGTGAGGCAGTAGGGAGAATGGTCCTAGGAGGTATATTGACTATGAGTGTCTATAACCATTGTGTACTGGAGCTGCCTTTGGATGACAGAGAGACATACCACTTGGAGGCAAACATGATGCCAGCATAGTGTAAGAACTGTCTATATGGGCACAGCTTTATAAGTGTGTGAAGAAGAAGTAGGAGGGGAAGAATCAGAGTGATAGGCGGGAGGATTGTGATGCATTGAGTGTGAAGAATACAAACACTGAGCTTCTGAAGTGGGAACATAGTCTATGGGTATATACAAAAGGGAGAGAAGAAGACATGCTAAGGAAGGGTGGAGATGCAGTGAGTGTTAATGATGTAAATGTTACAGATGTTATCAGACATTATACAGGGGCACTGATGTGTGGGAGTATGTTGAGTGTAGAGGGAAAGGCGGAGGGGGGTGTAAGGGGTGTAGGGACCAGTGTAAGATGGTATGTTGGGTTTAGATGGGGGTATTGCATGTAGGATCACTGAATTGTAAGATGGTATGTTGGGTTTAGGGGGGTGGTGGTATGGGGTGTAGGAAACCTAAATGTGTAAGGTTATTTGTTTGGTTTAGGGGGTGGCATAGGAAAGGTGTGTAGGAAAGCATCGATCCAAGGGAAGGTTGTAGACGGCATGAACAGAACCTGCTATCTACCATATGAGGAGTACCTGGCAGGGAGAAGATGGAAGAGGCCAGAAATGATAAAGTAAAGGCTAAGAGATAGGAGGTCAGTTTGGTCTATACCAAATCTACATCATTTCACAACTTCATCCCTTTGCATTGTTTTAATATGTGTGAAACTGTTGATATTGGTCTCGAACTGACATTTTGACTATTATCGTTCTTTGATTTACCACTTTTCTGAAGACTGCATCAATGAATCCACATTCAAAAGTTTAAACCCTCATGGGGGATCCCCCACCTGCACTCTACATTGAGGTTTATAAAAGTTGCTATTGTCAACAAAGCATCCCCTCTCCCTTTACTCCCCCTACTCATATTGACCCCTACCCTGGCATTGCCCATCTCTGCTACTTCACAAGTCTGCCACCAGATGGCACCAGCTGCTGGTGTGTGTGAATGCCTGGGAGAATGCCTCAGGGCTGCACAAGGAAGGCTAGCCAGACACCTTAATTAAATCTGCTGGCAGCAAACGATAAAAAAAATAATGAAAAGAGCGAGACTTGTCTTCAAAGAGGCTGCAGACAGCGGCTGTTCCCAGCAGCCACAGCCGGGTCCACGACAGCTGCTTCTGGGCACTTTAAAGATGACAGAACTTTGAGGATAAGTGTGGGGTAGTGCAAAAGTCACAAAGAACAAAAAACAAAAAACTGAAATAAAAAGTAGAAAATAGGGACCAATGGAGAGTGTATAAGGCAAGTAAATAGGTGCAAAAAGGGATGTTAGTATTTGTCCGGTATTTGTTGTTTTACAACCCGCTCCAGGATTTGGATGCACTGTCTATCATTGTATACAATAAAGTTAGTCTGTTATTTTTTATATTAGTATCACACATGGAGGTATATCAATTGTCCACTTTTCACATAGAACACTGGGCTATTATCATGCTAGTAGAATCTGCAGACTCCCTAAAGGACCCTGCATATCCCTATGGTGTCTGCTAGTCACAGGCCCAGATGAGAGTTTTGCATGTTGTACATTGCATGTCAGTCAGGATACCCCTACATCCACAGGGGGTTGGTGTACATCTGAGCTGTTCTCATCCACTGATCGCTTATAGTATTGGCACAGAATACGGGATAAATCATTTTATCATCTGATTGTGTAATTTAGCTATGACAGATAAGATCTGCAGATCCCCTTAGTCCGATTCACATTACAGTTTAGAGATCACAGTTTTAGCACTATTCCCTATGAATTTAAGACTTTTAGTCTACTATTCTAGCCTCAGTGGCTGTTGCAATGATAAGGCACAACCAGGCAAAATGCCCGCCAGAAGACATTTTAGTACCTTGATTGGCTAATTGTGCCTGTGGTTATGTATGATGCCCTGGGGATTTGTTCACTAATTGATAAAATGCACTGTTTTGGCTAATAGTTCTGGTGTATAGCAAATTAAAGGCAGGTAAGCTACAGGCCTGAAAGTGAATTACTTTTTTATAATGCCCCCTCCAGTTCTCTTCTATGTGATTCTATTTCAATCCTGTGTATCATATGAAACAGTCAGGATGTGTATAACCTGTACTGGTAAATATCACATGGACAATGTCTTCCTCCAGTATTTCATTCACCACTTTGATTAAAACCGGGACATCGATCCATCTTGCTCAGACAATGGCCGTTATCTGGAAGCACTTTTCAAATGTGCACATTGATGGGCAATATCATGCAGGATATTGTGGATACCTAAAAACACTAGGATTCAGTGAAGGTTTAGCTATTGTATGTATAAGATCCTGCTGGATGTCATTACACCTTTCAGCTTTTCTTTTTAGTTTAGTTATATATCAGACAACTATAATGTCACAGAAATGGCATATATTTGGTTCCCTGTCACTATTGTTTGTGATATGATTGAAACTTTACCTATTGTAAAGAGGAATATGAGCATTGTCTGTGGACATCTTTATTTTCGACTACAATGCTTCATGATTGTCAATGTTTACAGCAAAAAGACTGTAGATAAAAAGTATGTGAAAGGCCTCTATGGAAGGCCTCTGTGGACAGTGATAAGTCCGACATGTAGGACACTATTCAGGGATGACAGTCATTATGGATTCAGAAATACCCTTTGTGAATGGCAACAAGCTCCATAGGGACAGTCCCCATATGTTGTCACTGATAGGTGCTGCCATAATTAGGTTCCATATTGGCCTGCTGTTCTTCCCCCCCCCCTTTCAGGCACAAGCATCCTCTCCCATCCTCAATAGCACATTGACGAACACGTTTAGACCTTTTAAAAATAACTCTACAGAGCCTGCCAGCCAAAGCAATTGTCAAGTCAAAAGTAACAATGAATAATATCTTATTTCATCAAAAGCTAAACAGGTCTGCAGATTTCCATTTTCCTTTTCTAGGTTTGCTAATCATGAATATTTATAAAGATATGAGATATAACTGTATAGCTATATCTCCTATAACTCTAAAGGTCAACCTAAAAGAGCATGATACATACCAAGAAAGAAACGTGAGGAATGGTTGCATAACCATATGCTACCAATATATCATAAAAGTCCTTGATGTGGGAAGGTCTTGTTCCCATCTTTAGATCTGAACCTTTCCCTACACAGAACGGATTACTTTACAATGGGGGGGGGGGATGCTGATTGGAACATGTGGTACAACACTTGGTGTGGCTTTGTGCACATCCTGTCTACCTACTCCTGCTATATATGTACCTGCTGCTTCTCTACCTCTCTCCCTCACTTCTCCCTCTGCCTCTTTCAACCTAGCTCTCTCTCTTTCCCTCCGCTCCCCTTTTTCTGCCTCTCTCTACCTACCTCTCCCTCTGTTCACTCCCCCTTTTCTGCTTCTCTCTACGTCTCTCAGTATGGTTGTCTGTCTCTGTCTCTGTCTCTACCCATTCCCCTTTTTCTATCTGTCTCTATCTACCTCTCTCTCTACCAGCTCCTCCCCTTTCTCTGTCTCACTCTGCCCACCTCTCTCTCTACTAGCTCCCCTCTTTGTCTCACTTTACCTGCCCCCACCCACATTCATATTATCAGGTCCTAGCTTCAGATCCGTCCTTGTAAACACCTCTCAGGCTGCCTCTCTACTACATCACCCACCCTTTCCTTCCACCTGCCCCCAAGGACCAGTTTACGTTAACTGCTGCACAGTATAAATGGGTGGTTGTTCTAGTCTGCATGGTAGGTCCAGTAGCACTATCTAGCTCTGGGCCAGCCTAAAAGGTTAGAAAAGATGAATGCATTTCAATAGAGAAGTACCCCATGCAGTCTGCACTGTTCAGAGTTTTGCCTTTTTCAGATGATATAGTTTTCAAAACCAACACATAAGCTGAAGGCTGGTTAGCAGGTTTACAGGCCCATACAGACTGTGCCTTTTTCATGACCTACATATAGAGAAAGATACATCACAGATACTGTCAGTGTTGGATAATTGTAGTCAAAGCAGCCTGTAGCAGCTATGTGTGCCTCACCTACCATCTGTCCATGTTTGTGATTCAGCTGCCTGCCTCAATAACACACTCATTTATTACTGCACAGTTAACATCCACACAGGGCTTCGTTATCATGCTGGTACTGTGTTTGGTAACTATATCATCCTGTAGTGACCTGCTGCTGATGTGCCTCCAGGCACCAGAAACACAGTTGTGTTACTCTTAAATGTTATTATCAACATTGGCACATTGCCACTCATTTTGCTATTCATTCTACAGTTAATTAAATTATTGTTACAATGATTAGAAGAGTTATCTGAAAATGTACTTCTTCATCCAATTCAGGAGAAATCTAATTCTCAGAACAGGACATTATTGGGACCAGTGACAATGGTATTCACTAAAGAGTAATTCTATTAATGTTGATATCTAGTTTGGCATGCCCCGTATAGCCCCACTGAGGCTCTTTGTGCAGGGATGGACAGTAAAGGAGGGCACTTTAGTGGCCATGTACAGGACATTACTGAGGTCAGTGACAGTGGCATCTATTAAGCAGGTATTAAGTTCATGTTTATGTCTTGTCTGTTATGCCCTGTATAGCCCTATTGAGGCTCTGCCCATGTCACTTTAGGTCACTTTAGGGACCCTGGGGCGGTGGGGGGAGAGGACATCGATATCCATCCTCTTGTCAGTCCTGTATGGACACAGGGGCTGTATACTGCTACTAGTTACCTCTGAGAACAGCCCTGCAGACACCATGAGGAGGCATTACTTTAGTTTAACGCTGTGTTTATGGTGAGTCTGGTAGGACCTGTGTATAGCCCCATTGAGGCTGGGCCATAAAGGAGACCACTTCAGGGTCGCTGTATGGGCATTAATTTGCCGGAGGACAGACATCCTCCTGAGAGTTACCTTGACCCTGGAGCATCCCTGCTGACACCAGCAGCCATTAAAGAAAGCTGTACAGTATAAACGGTCAGGCTACACAAAGTTGTGAATCTTCTTTTTACATTAGTATCTTGGTATCTTCTTTGCACAATAAAGTGAATGCCTTATCAATAACCATTCATTATATCCAAGGTTATAATCAAGGTGTAAGGGAAGTGGTTACCACCCCCTTCCGCACACCGAACCGAACCAGTAACGTACGGCGCAGTTAGATTGTCAGACGGGGATGTAGCTCAGTGGTAGAGCACTTGGCTCCGAAGTCAGGAGGTTGTGGGTTTGAGTCCCGCTTTCTCCAGACGATTTTTCCGTGACCGTTACATAGGTGGAGAAAGCGAGCGCACTCGCTGGTACGGTTGACTTAGACAGCGGGAGCGTTCCAACTTGCTAGGGTTCCAAAGAAGAAAACATGGCCTCATACCTACGAGCTACGGGGCATGATAGAGGCTGGGGGAGCTGTGTAATGGAAGTGGTTACCACCCCCTTCGGCCCACCAAACCGACCCAGTAACGTACGGCGCGGTTAGATTGTCAGACGGGGAAGTAGCTCAGTGGTAGAGCACTTGGCCCTGGAGTCAGGAGGTTGTCGGTTCGAGTCCCGCTTTCCCCAGACAATTTTTCTGTGACCGTTACAAAGGTGTTAATTTGAAGTACTGATGTAAACTAAGATGGTGCAATAATTTGAAAGAGTTGAAATGTTAGCTTATGATCAAAAGCCTAGCCACATTTTCATCAAGCTTTGTAAGTATGAAGCTATGGTTTAAACAAAATAACAAAATAATATAATATGAAAAAACAATATGATTTGTCCAATACAAATGAGTGTACCCTAAGTAATGAGGTTTTCATGATGAGGAATAAAGGTAAGAGCATGGATAGAGATATATAGAGAGTGACAGAAAAGGACAGATAAACAGAGACAGGGCGAGGGATGGCTGAAAAAAGGATAGATGGGAGACGCAGGAACAGGGGAAACCAAAAACAAAAAATAGATGATTAAGAAGATTCAGTTAAAAATGGTGCACCAATAACAGAGAAAAAGATAGAACTAAGGCTTTCCTTAAATCAAACAGCTTTGAATTAGCCATGAATTGCACCGCATGAACCCAACACAATTAGAATGTTGTGCACTGAAACACCGACCCTCTCAAAGGCATGACTAATATGATTATAGTGTATTTATACAGCATGTTTTCTGATTGCTTCTATGCTTCCCTTCACCGGGTCTACCATTACTGCAGTGCTTAATCAGCAGTTTTATCACAGGAGGGAGGTAGCTTAGAGGTGTATTCGGTCTGGACCAATCATAATGCCACACATCTACTGGATCTCCTGTGAATGAATCTTCTTTTGCATGCTTGCTTTCCTAAAGGTTAATCACCTATTTACTAAATATAGGCATATGTAAACACCAGTAATCATAAATACAGTATTCACATATGGCCGGTCACATGGCAACAGGATTCAATGACAAAAAGAAACGTTTGACTTTAAAAAGAATTTAGTGCATGATCCATCCTTTAAATGCCATGCTTCAGTCAATGGAATATGACAAGTCCTAAACATGAAAAAGGTTAATCTTCTCAACAATATCTAATCAATGGTTTCAAGTTTTGCTCAGCCTCCAATAGAGGATCTTTGCTCTGCCTCCATAGAGAATATAGAGAATAACTTCAGAGCTAATAAAAGACAAAACTGCTCAATCAATGTCACCAAGACCTCATGCCTCATCTGTTTGTTGGCCCCTTTAGATCTGCTTCCTCTGACTGACAGTTATTGTGTTCCCCATTTTGCACTATCGGGCATCGACCTTTGTTTTTACTCCTTTATTGCTGCCTGAAGACATTGTAAACACATGTGATGTTTACCAAAATGGTGGTAGGATTTTATAGAACAGCTTTCTTAACCACTACTTAACCCTTTAAGGAAAGTACAGTGCACCATTACCATAAATGTAGCCCTGGTGTAACTCACCAGTGCCAGATTCCAACATGGTGGGTCATCATGATGCATCACTGTAATATTCATGATTTAGTCCCCACCACTGCTTGGTGCTTCAAAACAATGAAATAAAAATGGACATTTGAGATATTGTACAGCCCTTATTTAGTTTTAAACAAATAAGCTATAACATGAATCCTGTGGCCCAATGCTAGACAATATTGGGGTTTACTGGAATGTAAAGCTTTAGAGGCACACTTCAAGCTGGCATCGACCCAGACAAATTGAACAGGACCAGTCTCTGCCTGCTTGCATCTGTTTCTGCGTCATGATTCCGGCCATCGACCGGGCTACAATTAGATCTTCTGAACCTCATGGTAAACAAGACTATTTGAGCTGTCTAATTGGAAAGTTGATTTTCAATAGAATTTAATGAATCTATTAATCATACAATGCCAACCCATTGAATATTTTTTCAAAAGCTGCCTATCATCCAAATTAAATCTCTCCCTCTGTGCATTTTTCATTAATGGTGGACTCCCACTCCCTCTTTGGATTCCTCCCATAGTGAGACAGTATAAAGTGCCCTTATCTCCCAGAAGCAGCTGTCCTGGACCAGGCTGTAGCTGCTGGGGACAGCGGCAATCTGAAGCCTCTTTAAAGACAACTCTCCTTTTCATGTATTTCTTTCATCAGCTCGCCTTCTCTGCCCATCCCTGAGGCATTCCTCACGACGTTCACACACCATTAGGTGCTGCCATCTGGTGGATGATTGGTGAAGCAGCAAAGGGGGGCAATTTGCAAGGAGGTGGCCGGCAAAGGTAGGAGGAGGAAAGGGGTGTTGTCACGGTAGTACTCAAATGTAACTTACCTTAAGATGAATGAACTACTAGAAGCTGTGAATATATCACTTTAGTTATGAGAACCAATTTGGTTGACATTTCCTTCCACACTCACAAAATGCTTCAAATAGAAGTGATGGTTATTCTCCAATATATATGTTTCTCCCAAAGAACGATTCATTTAGTCCACTGATGTGTCAAGCATCTATGATGTCAATTCCCCCCTTTGAGAACTGAATACCCATTCCCATTACAGCCCTCTCACACACGTCAGGCCCCTGTACACTGGCTGACTGCTGCCTCTGTCTGCACAGATAACATCCGTAACATTTACTGTCCTCACACTCAGTGCATCCAGACCATGCCTTCAGCCTACCCTGACCATGTGCTTCTTACTTTGTCTCTGTCCCCCATGTTATACACCCATTAAGGGCCCACATTGACATTACTTACACTTGAGTGACCATGACATACACTCCATTCCCAACGGTGGACATCATTATTCATCATAGCCGCCACCTCACCGATACTCTCTCATAATCAATGCTTAATTAGATTGCCTGCAGGGTATTTCCCAAAGTTGTTCACATTGCAGATTGCTCCCAGAAAACATTGTCTGAGCAAGGTGGATTCCTATTCCGGTTTTCATTAAAGTGATGTATGAGACACTGGAGGAAGATGTTACCATTGTGCATCTGATACATCAGTACAGGCAATGATGGTGTTGTATGATGCACAGCCTTGTAATAGAATCACATCTATAGAACATCTAGAGGAGGCATTATAAAGAGTAATTCATTTTCTATTGTGTGACTGACCTGCAAATAATTTGCAATGAAACCATACAATATGCTATTAGGGTATACAATGATATCTCTTTGGTGAAAAAGAACTCTATTTCTCCCACAAAAGCCACTGTTTGAGCAAGGCAGATTCTTGTTCTGGTTTTAATTAAGGTGATATATGAGACAAGGGAGAAAGGTGCTATCATGGTCCATCTGATATACCTGTACAGGCTCTACACATCCTGGATGTTTTATATGGTGCACAGCCTTGTAGTAGAATCACATCTAGAAATGAACTGAAAGAGGCATTATAAAAAGCATTTCACTCTCGACTGTAATTTACCTGCAATTAATTTGAAAAGCAAGCAGACAATATGCTATTACAGTCCATTGGACTGTTAGGCCACCTTTTTTTGATAACTTGGATTACGGGCTTTAACTATAAATATTATGGAAGGGCAGAGGAAAAAAAAAAAAAAAAGCTGTTTTACACACCGCCCAGAGTACCGAAAATTCCCAAAGGGCAGAGGCAAAAAAAAAAAAAAAAAAAAGGATTGATAATCTCATTTTTTGGTAATATATACTGAAGGTATGTTGAGAACTATCCCTTTTCTGAAAGGCCTTATTCCATCTTTTGCTGGTCAACAGGTACTTTTTATTTTTTTTGGTAAATATTTTCAAAAATTCTCGGAGGGAAAAGGTAAAAAAAAAAAACAACTTTTTTTTTTTTTGCAATTTGCCAAAAATCTCGGCGGCGGATCCATAATCCAAGTTATCAAAATAAAACGGCCTTATATTGAACAAGTCCTATTAAAGGCACTATTGCTCCTAGAAAAACCATTGTCTGAGCAAGATAGATTAGTGTTCAGGTTTAATTAAAGTGGTTTATAAGATACTGGAGGAAGCTATCATTGTCTATCTGATACATACCTGTACAAGCTATAAACATCCTGATTGTTTTATGATAATAATAAAATGCTTGTAATAGAATCACATCTATAGAAGAGAACTGATGAAGGCATTATGAAATGTAATTCACTCTCTGCTGTAATTTGCAACAACCAGACAAAATGCTATTACAGTCAATTGCACTGTTATATTAAACAAGTCCTTGTGGTGAAGAAGCACTATTGTTGTCTGAGTGGTGTAGATTACAGTTCAGATTTGATTAAAGTGATATATGAGAGACTGGAGAAAGCTGCTATCATGGTCCATCATACAGCCTATGGATGCATCCTTTTTGTTTCATATAACACATAGGCTCGTAAAATAATCACATAGAAGAGAACTTGGGGAGGCATCATAAAAAGTAGTTAATTTTCTACTTGCAGTGTAATTTACCTCTGAATAATTTTGCAATACAACCAGACTATAGGCTGTTACAGTCCATTATACTGTTTATTAAACAAGTCCCTGAAAAACTGGTTATGAGTTTGGTAAGGCTGAGTAAATATTAATATGCCAATGAATTCTGCACGTCTGTTAGACCCACAAAGAATGTTTCCCCCATGGTAAGTGACATCTGCTGCTAAAACCCCCAGAAGTGCCCCCCCCCCGGCACGTCATCAGACGGCACAGCTGTAATCTGTAATCTGTAATACCTTGCTAATCTGGTTTATCTGGTGTCAGGCCTATTTGTGATTAGCAGGATTGTGACAGCACAGAAACCCCTCACCAAAGAGGGCCGCATCTCATCTCTAACCTGCCATGTCAGTTCCAGTATCTGTTTGTGCTAATAGCTACCGAAACAACATCCACTCTTGGATGGGAAGCTCTCCTAAATGCCGATATATTCCTCAGTCTGAGCTCCGGTAGAATTATGAATGGCCTTTCTGGAAATATACCATAGCTTTATGGGAAAGGGATGCATAGGAAGTAGCAGGGCTGGCTATAAAGGGGATGTGCATCATATATTGGGAGCAGCAACAGTTTGTCTCATGGTAAAACCCTCAGCTGGCCAACCTTCCCATTCACACACACACACCTTCCCAGCATGCCTCCTGAGGGTGGTACTTCCTGTGGCATCTGTTGGAGACAGGAAGTAACGTGAGTGGGAGGTTGTTGACACTCCCAGGGTCCCCAGGGCATCCTGTTTACAGCCTAGAATGTGTGCTTGTTACATTGTATAATGGAATACAAAATATGTCAGAGTTAAATGCCCATGTGGATTGAGCACATTTAGCTTTTACAGATATGTCTTGGCCACAACCTGCTTTTGTATTTTTTTCTGTAACTGTGATCTTAATACAGCAACCTACCTGAGTAGAGTATTTTAGCCATTTCAGTCTCACAGGTGGCTTCTCTGGTAGGAGATAGATGGGGGAAATAAGTGTAATGATGGAAAAGGCGGTTAGAAAAATGAAGCAATTAACGAAGGGAGACAAAGACAAATGCCAACGCCCATTGATACCGTCTCTGTTGTATTTAACAAGTGGGGGCTGGGGCCATATCCCACGAAGCCGCAGGCTTCGTGGGATATGCCCCAGCCCCTACGAGTGAAATACATCAGAGGGGTATCAATGTAGTTGGCATTTGTGTTTATTTTTTTATTTTGAGCCATTTAATGAATGAAAACCAACTTTTTCTTAGCCTATTGAATACGGCCATGTTGTATTCAATGGGGGCATTGAATACGGCCCTTCAGTGCTAAAGCATAGGACATCTTGTATTTCAAAAAAATAAAATGAGATTGACAGAATGGTGGTGGACAGATCGGCAGGTCTAGAACTCAAGCATGGATAGCCTTACTTTTGGCTTCACAAATCCCTCAATTCTAACCTCCCTCCTTTCCCTCTATCTGCCTCTATCCCATGCTATATTCCATATTTTACCCCTGCATATTCCTCTCTCCACTTGTCCCATGATAACACTTGAAGCTATGATTGAGGTCAGTCGTCATGATGAATTACAGCCATAATGGTTGTCAATATAGCTCCAACTCCCTCAGAGTCCACATCTGCAGTCAGGCATGGTACACAGGCAGTATAGATGGGCACTATGCGACACTAAACCCCTATAACTCCTGTCATGCATCCCACTACCCCTCCATAAGCTGCCAATCCCCTGTCAATACGGCTCCAACTCCCTCCCACTCCCTATCTGCAGTCAGGCATTGTACATAGGCAATGTATACAGGGGTTGTACATCGCAAAAAACATGCATCCCACTATTCTCCTCTATGTGTTTCCAATCACCTATCAGTGCATGTGTGCTGGTAAAGACAAGAGCATTGAGTGATTTCATCACCTGCACGCATCTTATTGGGATGCTGATACTGCACATAAGCAACACTAAATAGCCAAAGGGGAATAAATCCTCATTGGGATGGTACAGTAAGAAAAGTAAATGTCAGATGTATAAAGGACTGGGGAGTACCTGTATTCTCTTGTAGGGAGTGCCTCTCTGAATGTCCATTCTACCAATCCTAGAAGGCAACCTCCTACTTTATAACCCTAACATAATGGGTTGATGCTAGGCATTATCTAGAGCCTTCTCTTCTTGTGGAGGGATACCACAAATTGGTCTAGGGGTTTTGGGGGGTTGTACATGCGTTTTGGGAGGTTGTCTGCTCATGGCTCACCAGAGCTGGTGACAACAAACACTAGCGTGGCACTTTTGGGGGAAGGGGGTTAAATGCACTTTAGAGGGGTGTTTTTATTGTCATGAGTGCTAGTGCCTGACCTCAGCTGGTGACAACAGACTGGATGCAGGCAGCAGATGCTGACTCAGCACTTTTCACACATTCAGCCACAGTCCCGGTGCCTTCAGGGTGATTGCTGTCTGGTTCTGGGAGACACCACACTGTGGTAAACAACCAGCGGCAAGTGGTCCCCATTCTCACCCCACTGACTCCACACTGTCTTTTATGGAGTGTGATTTGCCTAAACGTTGGCACAATCATGAGCATTCCGATATGAATGTGCACCCTGTGCATGGCATTCCAATACAAATTAATGTGCACCCTGTGCATGGCGTTCCAATACGAATTAATGTGCACCCTGTGCATGGCGTTCCAATACGAATGTGCACCCTGTGCATGGTGTTCCAATAGGAAAGTGCATGGTGTGCTTGTGTTCCAATACAAATTTTCGGAACCTACTGTGCACAAGCTTGTGCTAATGTTTATGCACATTGAACTCCATAGTCTTTCACCCACCACCCGTGCCAGACATACACCACACTGTGCAGGCTCCCATTTACACCCACTGTCCAATCACTCAGTGCCTTCTGCCTCCCACTGCCCGTCCCAGGGGTGTCAATCTCCAGCCAGCCTCCACACATCGGTCAGGGTGGGCAGGGTGCCAGTGCCATGTCATATTTGGTACCTATCCTGCAGAGCTGCATGTTGGGTGTCAGGTAAACAATGCAAGCACAATGATAAAAAAGAAATATCATAGGAAATTCCAGGTAAAATAACTTGTCCCTTAAATAACCAACAGCTTCTATTACTTATAATGGACTGAGTGCAGTCTACAGCTGCCCCCCTTATCCTCTCCTCCCTCATCTCCCCACTCCTACTGTCACCTTCAATAGGTGGCTCTCTCTGCAGCTACACATCCCTGTCTGTGAGCACAGTCTACTCCCCCTGAACAATAGGGGCATCTCCAAGTAACCATAGAGACTACTCCCTACCTTACTGCCTGCCTGCCAATGTGTGTGTTGTTCTGCCTTACCAGCCCAGACAGCGGTTTTCTTGGAACAATATATATTTGTGGGCAGTAGGTTTCCAGATGGAAGCTGATGATTTCAAGTTGCATCCTACTATCTCATGGAGCTGTCTTATCATCAATGTCAATGTCTCCTTGTCGAGTCACATTTTGTCCACATGCTACAAAGTGTCCACACCTATTATCAAACTCTATGTAAAAACTTAATTTATTTCTTTAGACAAGAAATTTGCAAGGTTTATTATATTAGTTCTAGTAAGTTCATTAACAGAGATATCATTAGATGACTGTCTCCCAGCCTGGTAATACATATTACATAGTAGAATAAGATGTAGCCTACAATTATACCATAATAAACTGTAACTGATATTTCTTGTCTAGGTGGGTCCTAAAGTTGCCTGTATGGTGACCAGATCCATGGAACAATGAAATTATACTCTATGTGAAAATACAATTAATTTTAACAGCACCAACTTGTGTCTTTCCTTGACCTGTGGACAATTTGTGGCCTGTGGACAAAACGTGACTCCACACTCCTTCCCTTGTGAAGTCAGTCTGTGTAAAGTGCCTGCATCTCCCAGAAGCAGCTGTCTTGGACCCAGCTTCCCAGCTGGGAACAGCCACCGGCTAAAGTCTCTTTATTCTTTAAGCATCCCCTGCCACCCCTGAGGCACTGCTCTCTCCTTCACTTCTGCCTCCTCCCCCAATGAAGTCAGTCTGTAGAAAGTTTCCCAGAGCAGCAGTCTTGGAACAGCCGCAAGCTGAAGTCTCTTTTAAAATTTACTTTTTTAGCGAATCCTTTCAACTTTTCTGTCAGTTGATGTAATTAGCATGTCTGGGGGGTCATCAATGAACATCCCTGAGGCATTTCACACATCATTAGGTGCTACTATCTAGTGGACAACTGGTGGAGCAGGAGAGCTGGGCAATTGCAAGGTGTGGGTTGACATTTAGGTCACTCCAAATAATTATTTTTTTTCGATCAATTTGATATAACCTTTGCCCATATTTGTCCATTATTATAATGTTTTTCCCCTTAAAATTTGCAGGAAAAAAACATGAAAAACCTATAGTCCTATTGAATTCCTCTAGACACAATTTTGGGGATGTGCTAGCTGATGAAAAACAAGGATATTGTTTGGAGTGGCCTTATTTTACACTTTTTACATGCCGTCTACTACCTTCTCTTTGTTGCCTCCCATAGCCCTCATACCTTCTCTTACATCAGTGCCCCTGTACACAGGCTGACTACTGCCACTCTCTGCACAGATAACATCTGTAACATTTACTGTCTTCACACTCAGTGCATCTCCATTCTACCCCATCCCTACTTCTTCTATCCTCGCCATTCATTCTCAGACACCTCAGAAGTTCAGTGTTTGTATTCTTCACACTCAATGCATCACACCCCCTCCTATCACTCTGGTTCTTCCTCTCCTACATCTTCCTCACACACCCATAAAGCTGGGCTGCTGTAGACAGTTCTTACACTGTGCTGGATACAGCATACATCCACACTGCTTCCCTGTTTGCCTTCTGAGTGCCGCCTCTCTCTGTCATCCAAAGGCAGCTCTAGTACACAATAGTTCTAGACTTGCATGGCCAATCTTCCTCCTTGGACCATTCTCCCTACTACTTCGCTGTCAGTTGAATCAGTGAATGTCAAAGGTTCTTCTAGAGTACAGCAACAGTGTGAATCTAAGTGTATCATTTAATTATTATTGCATGAAGGCAATGCTAACCGCTGGATGATTTCCATGTCTCTGCCAGTGGACAACACTACTGCAGTCCCATTCCTTTGATAAATGTCACCATTGTCAGCAAACTGGCACTGTGTGTCTGATGTATATATGTGTTTGTCTAGATTGGGTCTCCTACCACTAAGGTGAATGCCCGACCCGTGACCAGGTTGCAGGGGAGTAGACGGGACTGTCGTATTGATGTTATCTAAAGGAGAGAACGTAGACTATAGATGTACGAGGATGGGTGATAAATGCTAACACTGTCAACAACTGTGTATGTGTTTGCCTATGTATGGGGTTTCCTACCACTGAGGTGAATGCCCGACCTGCAACCAGGTGGCACGGGAGTAGGGGAGACTATAGATGTATCAGGAAGGGTGGGGAATGCTACCATTGTCAACAACTGTGTGTCTGACGTATACCTGCTAGTTCAGACTGGTGGCAGGGAAGTAGAAGGGGCTGTGGTAATTGTGTTAGCTAAAGGTGGCAGTGTGTGACTCTATGGGGAAGGATGAGGAGGTGTGCAGCAGTAGAGAGGGGTAGGTTGCTGTAGGGGAGAGGCAGTAGAGGATGAATGGGACACTCGTATGGTCTGATCATCTGAACACCTATACTCAGACCAGGTAGTGCAGTTTACAGTCGGTAGATGTCTCTGGTGTATACCTGGTCTGAGTATAGGTGTCCAGATACGAGTGTCGGGCCTTACCCTAATACTACCACCCCCTGCAGACCATCTCTACCACAAGGCTCTCATTCGGCCTGTGAATGGGACAATGTGTTGACTGCATCTGTACACCAGTAATGTCTATGACTGGTTCCATGTCCCCATATGGGTACCAACATTAAAAAGATAAATGCTTTACAAGTTATAGTTTACTACTTTCTAAGAACTTGTGAAATGAATCTATCCCATTTCTCTGTAAATCTGCTCTAATTAAGCAAATTGTTACAGACCATTGGTCATAGACAACCTTCTGTCATTGACAAGCACCAGTCGTAGACAGGCGCAGCTCAGACTTGGATCACTTTGGTGAGACAAAGCTTTATTTTTTTTTTTGATAGTTTTATCTTTTATTCTAACTCATCTTGCATGAGTGGTTCTCGGTATAAACTCTTACAAGTAACCCTCTTATCATGATCGACAAGTTATGGGTTCAAATGGGTTACAAAATGTCTCGTGATGTTATTTCATAGATACTACTCTTTCATAAATACTACTCTTATCATAATCGACAAGGAATAGTTCAATATACAAGTATATTACTGGTTTGTACACATGTGCTTAATGACAAGAGAGCTAGAACAAAATGATGGGCTGCTTTTAAGCTTTTCAGCTTATCTGTATGCGGCAGCCGTACCCTGTGTAAATATCATAACCTACGTAGCCTTTAGCGGCCCTCTTACAACAGTCATAGTAATACAGTCCATGTAATTAGCAGTTGATGATTCATCCATTTCATTTTACTCCATGAACTTTGAAATCCTTTTAATCACTGTAATATTACTATTCACCTGTGATTAGTGGAAAAATAAATAAACCTTTTGAAACTGTACAATAATAGAGGGAGTGGAGGACAGAGAGAAAGGATTTAGACTGGTACTACCTTCTTTGGTTTATTTAAGGCCAAGAATTTTGCTATTTCAATTTTGAATTTGTCGAGAGTTTCAGTGATTCTATCTTCAGGTTCCAAATCGTTCCAAACTATGGCTAAAGTGTGTTCTAAACTTCTTGTGTATGCACCACCGTGGGCAGTATGATATTTGAGGAGAGGGCCATCCCAGGCTCTTGTCCTTAAATTTCTATTATCTTTATATTTATCAATTCTACTCCTTACATATGCTTCTTTAAGTTGGTGGGCGTACATTCTGTCCTCCAGCATGTTCAGTTTAGCTTCTGCGTGTACATCATAAGTGGGTGTTAAATGATCAACCCTTTGTGCCACCTTCAAACCCCTATTTTGAGCTTTTTGTCTTTTTTTCAACAAATCCTTTTTCACGCCTGCAAATAGAATGTCCCCGTATTCAAGTATGGGCAAGATATAAGTCTTGTACAGCAGGATGGCAGTCTGTATATCAATAAAGGCATTGAGCCTAGCCATCTGATAAATTCTATATGATGCTGTTTTTAACTGTCCAGTTACAAATTTCTCGTAGGACAAGGCACAATCCAGTGTAACACCCAAGTATTTATACTGTTCAACCTCGTATATAGTTTCATCATTAATATGCAATCTGCAGTGGTTCCAGTATGTCCTACCCGAAAAACACATAAATTTTGTCTTCTTGCTATTTATGGTCAGTCTATTTTCCTGGCACCATTTATAATAAAGCTCCAAATCCTCCTGCATCATAGCGTTAACCTCCTTCTGGTTATTGCCACTTATATACAATACGGTGTCGTCTGCATATAGCAAGACTTTGCTGTGTTTACATATATGGTCAATTTCATTTACGTACAATAAAAACAGTAGGGGTCCCAAAATGGAACCCTGTGGAACACCACAAACTATGTCTGACTTGTTTGATTTTATTCCGTTGGCTAAGGTACACTGCCTTCTACCAGTTAAGTAACTTTTTAACCAAATCCCTGCCTTTCCCACTATCCCATATCTATCACATTTTCTTAATAATATACTATGGTCTACAGTATCGAAGGCCTTTTTAAGGTCTATAAATACTGCTAATGTATTCCTCCCTACATTCCTCTCCCTGAGTATGTCATCTGTTAAAACCCCTATAGTCTGAACTGTAGAATGTTTTTTTCTATAACCTCCCTGTACATCTGTCAATATGTTATTTCTATCAAGATATCCTGTAATATTTCTATGAACAATTTTTTCTAACAGTTTTGAGGGTAGTGGTAATAATGAAATAGGCCTATAATTTTCTACTAGTGTTAAATTACCATCTTTAGGAATGGGTACTATTGTGGCTTCTTTCCAACTTTCCGGGATGACTTGGGTGTCCAATGAACTCTTAAATAAATGTGTCAGTTGCTTACTCAGAAACTCAAAAGCATCTTTCATCACTCTACTACTTATGGCATGAAAACCTGATGATTTATGTGTTTTTATGCCCTTAATTAATTTGACCACTTCACTCTCAGTTGTCTCAAATTCGTCCAATTTACTATCAACTGCTGGGAATATTGGGCTCCACACTGTGTTATTATCCCTTGATAGCTTGGGCCCTATTTCTGTGAAATAATTATTGATTTCTGCAGCTACCTCATTCTGCTTAAGTAACTCACCACTGTGTGTACATATCAGAGAAATTAACTTATTATCTTTCTTACTAGGTAACAAATCATTTATCTGTCTCCAAAATTCCTTAGGATTATTCCTGTGCTCGTCCAACTTATTTCTAACAAACTTGCCTTTGGTTTTGAGTACCAATTTGGATGATTTGTTTCTCTCCTTGTTGGCCTCCTTCAGTGAATCATAATTCTTTGACTTTTTGGCTTTCGTTACTATCCTATCCTTTTCTTTCAAGTCAGATAGTAGCTCATTACTTAGCCAATCCTTCTTATTGGTTTTAACCTTATATTTCGTCCAAGGACACAGGATGTCAAGCACGTGCACTATTCTTGAGTATATAATGTCCCATAGTAACTCTACATCATTTGTATTATAAAAACTATTAGGACCATGCCCCTTTGGAGTGCCTCCCCTCCATTAGCCCTGATGTACCCAGCCAACTGTCTCATGTCTCTCTGTTTTCTCTGGTCGATGGGAGATAAATCATCATTTATGTAGGTACGGAGCCATCTGTCCTTTCCCTTGAGATTCTTCAATCCTTTGAAAACCTCGATTTTTTGTCCCATGTTACTAAGCTTCAGCATGATCGGTCGAGGTCTTGGATCATTCCTGTTAGATCTACCAATTCTGTAAATTGATACGGTCTCCTTGTGCTTGTAGCTCACTTGTAACTCGGTCAGCAAATCATCAACCTGTTCCACTGTGTTATCGTTGTCATTTTCCGGAATCCCTGTCAGAATGAGGTTACAGGCCCTTTTCTCGCGCTCCAAATCCGACACTCTCTCTTCCAGGCTCTCTATGGTGTTATCTTGGCGTGACTGTAGCGCGTAGATTTTTCCCAAATCCAAATCGAGTAACTTGAATTTTTTCCTTTGCTTGGTCACTTTCTTCTCCAGCTCGTCTGATTTCCTTTGGAGTTTCTCGGTGTCTTTTCCAAGTGTCTCCATCTGTCCTTGCAATGACACAACCACTTCAGCGAGTCTAAGCAAGTCTACCTCGCTTGCCTTCTTTGGCACTTTGAACTTTACACTGGGAGCCGCCATCCTGCAATTATCGCCCACTAGGCCGACACTCTCAACAAATATCAAGGTATTTACTTAGTTTGCTCAATATTTGCAGGGTTTTTTTCCTCACCAGCTTGTTCACCGCGTATTGATGTCTCTCTCTACTTGTTTATAACTCACTATTCACAACATAAGTCCCGTACTTGTCCAAAATTACGCCGCTGCGGAGAGCCACGTTGTGCTACGTCAGATCCATAACACCGAGTGTTATATGCCACTACTCTGCAGCTGTGCCCTGTGGTCATGTATTAGTGTGGCTGACTGCCACAGCTGCTACCATATTGTACCACCATCAGGCTGAGGGCTACAGACAGATAAACAACTAGGAAATGAGTCAGTTCTGTGATGGTAAAATTGTGAGTTACATTTTCTCCAGCATTATGTATGTAAATAGCCTACAGTAATTGGGGAGGGATTTCTGAGGTATGGACATTGTGCAAATAATGCATCACTTATTCTGACAAGCATTGAAAACCGGCTAACTCCTATCTCTAAAAGGTCAAAGATTATTAATGAATAATTGATGGAAACCCTCCTTGGAGCTGTAGTATTTTGCATTACTTATAAGCCAAAGAGGCTGAACATACCTTTAGGTATGTACCACTGTACAGCAATGTAAGAAGGATGGGAACAGAGATAGAGAATTAACCAATACTGGCACTAACACCCTGCAGACCAATTATTCCTTACAGCTCGTTGCAGTGGCAGTGGCACCCTGCTGCCCCTGGTGGGTATAGTTGGCACTACTCACCGCTCAGATCACACCTCAAGATGACAGTGGCTGTCACAGTGAAATTAGGGGCAGTTTTTTGTGGTTCTGGCACTCATAGTATATTTAGGGGCCCCTTTTTTGGCTCTGGCACTCATATAGAATTTAGGGGCCTTTTTCTGGTTCTGGCACTAATAGTGAATTTAGGGGCCTTTTTCAGCTCTGGCACTTGTAGTGAATTTAGGGGCCGTTTTTTGGCTCTGACACTCATAGTGAATTTAGGGGCCTTTTCTCTGGCTGTAACAATGAATTTAGGGGCCCCTTTTCTGGCTCTGGCACTCTCAGTGAATTTAGGGGCCTTTTTCTTGGCTTTGGCACTCAAAGCAAATTTAGGGGCCTTTTTCTAGTTCTGGCACTCATAGTGAATTAAGGGGCCTTTTTCTTGGCTCTGGCACTCATGGGGAATTTAGGGGCCTTTTTCTAGTTCTGGCACTCATAGTGAATTTAGGGGCCTTTTTCTTTGGCTCAGGCAGTTATGGTGAATTTAGGGGCCTATTTCTAGTTCTAGCAGTCATAGTGAATTTAGGGGCCTTTTTCTTTGGCTCTGGCAGTCATAGTGAATTTAGGGGCCTATTTCTATTCCTGGCACTCATAGTGAATTTAGGGGCCTTTCTTTTGTCTCTGGCACTCATAGCAAATTTAGGGGCCTTTTTCTAGTTCTGGCACTCATAGTGAATTTAGGGGCCTTTTTCTTGGCTCTGGCACTCATGGGGAATTTAGGGGCCTTTTTCTAGTTCTAGCAGTCATAGTGAATTTAGGGGCCTTTTTCTTTGGCTATGGCAATTATGGTGAATTTAGGGGCCTATTTCTAGTTCTAGCAGTCATAGTGAATTTAGGGGCCTTTTTCTTTGGCTCTGGCAGTCATAGTGAATTTAGGGGCCTATTTCTAGTTCTGGCACTCATAGTGAATTTAGGGGCCTTTCTTTTGTCTCTGGCAGTCATGGTGAATTTAGGGGCCTTTATCTAGTTCTGGCACTCATATTGAATTTAGGGGCCTTTTTCTTTGGCTCTGGCATTTATGGTGAATTTAGGGGCCTATTTCTAGTTCTGACACTCATAGTGAATTTAGGGGCCTTTTTCTTTGGCTCTGACAGTCATGGTGAATTTAGGGGCCCATATCTAGTTCTGGCACTCATAGTGAATTTAGGGAACTTTTTCTTTGGCTCCGGCAGTCATGGTGAATTTTGGGGCCTATTTCTAGTTCTGGCACTCATAGTGAATTTAGGGGCCTTTTTCTTTGGCTCTGGCAGTCATAGTGAATTTAGAGGCCTTTGTTTTGGCTCTGGCACTCATGGTGAGGACCCTTTTTCTAGGTATGAGAATCATAGTAAATTTAGGGGCCCCTTTTCTTGGTCTGAGAGTCCTGGTGAATTTAGGGGCCTTTCTCTGGCTGTGACAGGCAACGTGAATTTAGGGGCCCTTTTTCTGGTTTTTAAGGGTCTTATTTCTTGCAGTCATAATCAGTATTTCAGAAGATGTTTGAATAATATCAATACAACCAGATAAAAACATCATGGTTAATACAATGTTTACTTTATTAAGGTTCAGCTTTCGGAAATGGCTAAATCTCTTTGATACAAGTTTGATAAACTGTGTAACCAACATGTTTTTTTGATGAAGCATGAGTTTATTAAGTGAGCCTACAGTTTTGGCACATGTGCCTCCATCAACATATACACTTAATTGTTTAAAAACCTGCAATAAGCCTGTGTTTATCTTCCAGGATTATCTCAGGTATCAGATTCCAAAAAGGGAACATCAAGTTAATTGGATTTCAACCGGACCTTAGTTCTAATCTTCCAATGAGACAACCATTGAAGCTATAGTTTACATCTGACATACAATTACCTCTCTTTTACTACTCTACTCTAGTACCAGATAGAAGAGGTTACTTTTAAACATTTTGTTTTTTTTAAAGATAATCATGAGCAAACTTTTCTACCCAAATGCCCAAATACTTTGGCTTATGGCCACCCCATTTTACAACAACCGTAAAAATGCCTGAAGCTTGTAAAAAGATACGTTGTCTGATGTTAGTGTCAGCACCATACAGATCTCTTGGTAGGCATACAAATGTTATATGATGTTTATTTCATCACCATGCATATGTCTCTCTGCTACCTCATGAAAAACAAAACAATACCTCTTTTACAAATGACTCTTGGTAAGCATACACCTATTGTTATGTTCATATTATCCCTATACAAATCACTCTCTGTTACTCTATGAATATAAAACATATTTACAAAATGCCAGTTAGCATGCATACAAACATTGGGCAATGTTTGTGTCATCACCATACAAATATCTCTCTGTTGATACATAAATACAAAACATAACCAGGCCTGATGAGTAACTCAACAGGGCTCAACCATCATGCCCACCCTACCAGGCTAAAACATTACAAAGATACAAATGTTGCTTATTAGCAATGTGTCATCCTTAAAGGGCTAAATACTAACCAAGTGAGTAGTATAGTATGTATCGGAACGGGACTATAGTTAAGTACTGTTTATTACTCAATCGACATGCAGCCAATCAGAGGCCTCCATTTGGTCACGTGACCCCCTCATTTGCATAATTACGTAATAGGCCACGCCCCCTCATTTGCATAATTACGTAATAGGCCACGCCCCCTTGATCACCAGCCAATCAGAGGCTTCCATTTGGTCACGTGACCCCTCATTTGCATAATAGGCCACACCCCCTTGATCACGTGACCCTTTCATTTGCATAATAAGCCACGCCCTCTTGATCACCAGTCAATCAGAGGTCGCCATTTGGTCACGCGACCCCCTCATTTGCATAATAGACCCCGCCCCCTTGATCACGCGACCCCTTCATTGACATGATAGACCACAACAACATCACGTGACTATCTTTGTTTGTAAACAACACCACGTGGCTCTCTTGTTTGTAAATAAGACCTACTAAGTTTAGGCATAGGTAACAGCAGTGTTTGTAAATAACGCCTACTATGTTTTCAGTCATAGGTGTCTAGAGCAGCAGCAGCAGCAGCATCTTCAGCAGCAGCAGCAGCAGCAGCCGCGTCATAAGTGTCTAGAGCAGTAGCCACGTCATAGATGACTAGTGCAGCAGCAGCAGCAGCATCTTCAGCAGCAGCAGCAGCAGCAGCAGCATCATAGGTGTCTAGAGCAGGAGTAGCAGGAGTGTCATAGGTGTCTAGAGCAGTGGCAGCAGCAGCAGCAGCAGCATCATAGGTGTCTAGAGCAGGAGTAGCAGGAGCGTCATAGGTGTCTAGAGCAGTGGCATCATAGGTGTCTAGAGCAGGAGTAGCAGGAGCGTCATAGGTGTCTAGAGCAGTAGCAGCAGCAGCATCAACAGTATCTTCAGCAAAAGCAGCAGCAGCATCAACAGTATCTTCAGCAAAAGCAGCAGCAGCCGCGTCATAGGTGTCTAGAGCAGTGGCAGCAGCAGTAGCAGCAGCGGCAGCAGCAGTAGCAGCAGCAGCATCAACAGTATCTTCAGCAAAAGCAGCAGCAGCCGCGTCATAGGTGTCTAGAGCAGCGGCAGCAGCATCTTCAGCAGCAGCAGCAGCAGTAGCAGCAGCGGCAGCAGTATCTTCAGCAGCAGCAGCGTCATAGGTGTCTAGAGCAGCAGCGTCATAGGTGTCTAGAGCATCAGCCGCAGCAGCAGCAGCATCTTCAGCAGCAGCAGCAGCGGCAGCAGCAGCCTCATCAGCAGCAGTAGCAGCAGCAGCAGCAACAGTTTGAGCATCAACAGCAGCTTCAGCAAAAGCAAAAGCCCGTAACTTAGCATCATGGGCATCAGCTATAGCCGTAACAGCGACACTGCGACTAGCAGAAGCAAAACAGACTATTTGTTTAGCAGCTGTACAAGCATTAATAGCATTAGCCCTAGCAGCAGCCGCAACAGCGGCACTTTTAGCAGACGTTGCAGCATCAGTAGCAGCAGCATCGTTAGCAAGAGCGGAAACAGTAGCAAAAAGATTAGCAGCACGAGCAGCAGCGGCGAGAGTAACAGCAACGTTGTTAGCAGCATTGGCAACTTCGTATGCTGCATGTGTAGCACGAACAGCGATACGAGCTTCACGTTTTGCACGAGCAGCAGCATTAGCTGCAGAAGTAGCCCTCACACTTTCCAGCCACCCGTACGAATCTTGATAAAAACCAACTTCCACCTTACGAGCTTCACGTTTTGCACGAGCAGCAGCATTAGCTGCAGAAGTAGCCCTCACACTTTCCAGCCACCCGTACGAATCTTGATAAAAACCAACCTCCACCTTGCTACTTGTTGACTCATCAGTAAACATGGCCGTCTCCTCATGTGGTGTTGTCGCGGCTCTGTAGTAGTGTTGGGATTGCTCACATTCGGTAGAACGTAGAGTGATTCCTGATGACGCCATGCTGAAGGTGGTTGAAGAAGTGTGTGGGACTCATGTTTCACTCTCGCTTATGTACTAGGCTCCGAGATAAGCTTCTTAACTCAGGAGGAAAACTCTCACTAGGAAGGCGACCGGCTGTCTACCTGTGTAGGCGCGGGTTCGTTACATCTTTAATCCTGTTCGACCCTCCGAGGAAATACATGAAAAAAACAAAAGACTCGAATCCGCAGACAGTAGGAAGCTATAAGGAGCTTAACTCGTGTTTGATTTAAGCTGTCTACCACACGCACGCGCTTGTAGTCACAGCTAGAGTGGCAGACTTCTGTCCGCCCGCTGACGCATGACAATCGACTTTAGACACCCCCTGTAGTTTGTTTTTTTTGCATACACAGTTGACTAGCATCTTAAGCTCTTACTCAGCTATAAGCCCATAGACATGTAACGCGCATTACTCTTCTTTATGGTAATTATCAGATCGATTTAAGGGTGGAAAGAGCTTAGGTGATGTAGATCCCTCTCTAGCTGAAAACAGGCTTAGACTATAGCATGTAGGCAGCTGGCCGCGTTAAACACCCCTGTAGTTTTTTGTATACACTCTCGATCCCCTCTCTAGGTGAAAACAAAAGCTTAGAAGATGAGGTGATCCGGCCACTAGCTGGCGCGTCACACCTGGCGTTAATCACCCCCTGTAGGCTTTGTATACGCTCTCTAAGTGAAAAACAAAAAAGCTCCCTCCACGGGCTGGCGCGTCACACCTGTCGTTAAAACGCCCCCTGGAGTCTTAGTATACACAGGTGCCCCGCCTTATCTATTCACCAGCTATAAGCCCATATACGTGTACATGCGATTTTTGATACCCTCTCTGGAATAGGGTGGGGCTCAAGGTGAAAACAAGATTAGGCCATTCGCTCTCTCAGCTATATAAAGAGCCTCAATTGTTCTTGCAACAGCACTTCACCACCGGTACACTATCAGTCACGAGGCAGATGTTTGCGGCATGGGTCATACAGGTTACCTACTAATAGCGGTTTGGGTGAGTAGATCACTTTTTTCCCCTAAAAAACAACTAAAAAAAACCCACTTATGACTCAGGTATGTATATGTAGCACTGTTAGTGTAAGTACACAGTAGAATCTACTGTACTATAGACTCGGCCCTCTGAAGACGGCGGAGCGCGTTAATGCGCGGGTCTGTGGCGGCGTCACTTGTTTTTTATTCTAACTAAAAAGTCAGAAGTCGATCTACGACCTATCAAAGACAAATTTGTGATAAGTTCAAACTAAATAAGAGACAGTTTGAGCGTCTCTTAGTCGCTGTCAAAGATGCGAATAACGAACGCGCTGAGGGCGGGGTTCAGGTCACGTATAGTTCCTTGCTCTTTCGTCAGATGGCGCCACAATAGGGGATTTGTACATTCCTACGATGCTCGCGAACATTTCAACGCATAATGAGCTATATAGGCAACAAAGTGTGCTTCTGAATATATTAAAATATAAAAAACAATTCAATATTGTGTATTTCTGATAGAAATGAGGCAGTTTCTTTGAATACCAACTAAACTATAGCGAGATGAAAAATACCACACCATATCTAAGGCTTTATAAAAGATACATAGGCAGAAACTCTCGCCGAGTCGGCAATCTGAAAAACGAACCAACTCGTTGTGCCACAAGGGCCCCCACTCAACGGGGGCCTTTTGAGCTCAGGCATGTTGTTTCTCAACACTAGGTGTAATTAATTACGCCCATGTTGAGTAGCATCTACTAACCAACTGACAGTGTCAGTTGGTTGGCCCCTCTTTAGGGGCCACACAATAAATAAAGAATAGAGACCTAAGGGAACGTTCACAAACGTCTCCCCTTCCTACGGGGTGGGTGGGTCTTTGGGTTTAGTGACAAAACAGCGACATGTCAGTTCTCTTTTTTTTTCCAAGTCTACATATTATTTATGATTAAAAAAATTTTTTAAAAAAAACCACGCTAATAAAGTGCGCTGATCAAAAACTGAATAGAAAAATAACCAAAAATAGGTTGGTAGCTGATCGGTCGTTGTCACACGGTGCAGAAAATTTACCGCATATCGGACCAGGGGATAGTCTGGCAGCGACCCGCCACCCCGTTCACAAGCTGTGTACAGCACCCCGTTTCTCTTTGTCCATATTGGCTAAAAAAAAAAAAAAACAGGACATTGTTGACTTGGCTATTTTACCCGTCTGGGTCTTATTATTTAAACACCTCGTGTTGACCCTGTGGGGCAGCGGGTACATGGAATAAACGTGTCCAAGTGCACGCTATCTAACACATAACCGAAGGTTACTGAGTTATGTAATAATAGTTATGTAATAATAACTGACCTATGAGGTCGCCAGTCAGTTTGCCGTGATTATTTTGACACACTCTCAGTTACTCGTAGCACATTTAATACATAATTAGACTCAGCCTCATATAAGACAGTCTCGGCCACGCAGGCTGCATATCGGACCAGGGAGATAGTCTGGCAGTGACCCACCAGCCCGTCCACAACCTGTGTACAGCACCCCTTGTCTCTTTGTCCATATTGGCTAAAAAAAAAACAAAAAAAACAGGTCATTGTTGACTTTGGCTATTTTACCCGTCTGGGTCTTATTATTTAAATCACCTCGTCTTGACCCTGTGGGGCAGTGGGTATATGGAATAACCGTGTCCAAGTGTACTCTATCTAACACATAACCAAAGGTTACTGAGTTATGTAATAATAACCACCCTATGATCCTATGAAGACGCCAGTCAGTTTGCCGTGATTATTTTGACATACTCTCAGTTACTCGTAGGGTATCTAATACATAGTTAGACTCAGCATCATATAAGACAGGCTCGGCCGCGCCAGCCGCATATCGTACCAGAGGGATAGTCTGGCAGCAACCTGCCATCCCGTCTACAATCTGTGTACAGCAGTCTGGACCAGACCGCCAACTCTGGGTATAGCATTCTGGATGCCTGTAGCAAGACTGGATCTAACCCTTTAATAGTCGCATAGCGCTTTAATGTGCAGTGCCCGTTGTCGTCATAAGTCATGAATGCGGCACTCAGAGTTCCTCACCAGGGCTGCATGCATGCATACACTGGCATATCGACAAAGGGTGTAGCGCATTAAAGCACTATTGCCACCTTTAGCATTAAAGCGCTGAGGGTTGTTTTTTTTTTTGATAGTGTAGAAACCAATATCTGTCTAATTAAACCCCTTATCAGTGCTGTTTTTTTTTTGGTTTTTTTTCACATACAAAAGAATTAGGTAATGGCGCTGCAGTACTCTGAAAAGCGGTGGCGGTGAATTTCCATTTAGATCCTGAAAAGGGGGGCGGTCAGATGGCGTCAAGGCTCTGATAAGTAGGGCAGTTAAAATCATATGATTACATTGAGCTAATTTTCTTGCTGAAAGGAATGAATAATTGTATTTGTATAAAATTCACACACACACACACACACACACACACACACATCCCACACACACACACACACACACACACACACACACACACACACACACACACACACACACACACACACACACACACACACACACACACAGGACACCTGATGATCTCCACACGATGACCTGATTGCTCTTCCTAAAAAAAATGCCCAACTCGATCTACCTACTCAACAGGGTTTCAGTGTATAGCGTATTAGGGGTTTTTCTGATGCGTATATTATATTGAGATTGATTTTCAACTTTTGTGATCAGTGGTTGGTCCTTAAAAGGACCGTTTGGTAGAGAGAGGGTCGCAGGGACCTTGCTGCTGAAGCGGAGGGCGTGGTCATAACGCGTGGCAGTCCTTCAGCAGCTCCTCCAGCACGGCGGGCGGTAGTCCTTCCTCCATGCAGACTTGCTGCTTGACCTGCTCCACGCACCGGCGGATGAGTTGATCAGCGACGTTCTCGATCAGCTCATCCACCACACCCTCTGCTTCAGCAGCAGTCCGCTGTCTCTCCTCTCTCTGTAGCGAGGCAAAGAACTGCTTCTCCACGGCCGCATCGATCATAGATCGAGAAACGGCCACGAAGTTCTGTCTCTCCGCCTCCTCTCTCTGTTGCACGGCTACGAATTCCTTCTCCACGGCCGCATCGATCATAGATCGAGAAACGGCCACGAAGTTCACTCCGTGAGCCATTTTGTCGAACTGACTTCCTAGCCGCCTGAGAGATGCTGACGTCACACTATTTTCGACGACGCTATGACGCGCACGAGGTAGACAGACGACGTCGTTTCACTTCCTTATTTGGAGTTTGGGATCTTTTGACACCGAAGTCATACCGTACGGTCGCGATAAAGCAACTAGTGTTGAAAAGCGTGCCGGTCTTTTATAAGCGCCGGAGTATAAGAGCCTCCAAATGTTTTTTCTCAAGCACTAAAATCGCGACTTTGAATAAGCGCCAGCGCCTGGCTTGTATATAGCTCCTGAGTAAGAACTTCACCGAATTGAAAAGCCCTCCCTCAGAGCTCTTAATCGCGACAGTACGGTACAAATCTGATGTCAACCCGCGCCAAAAACAAAAAGGGTGTTCCGGTCACACGTACCTACGACGAGCGACCTTCAGCTATCACCACGTGAAGAGTGGGAAATAAATTTTGTACGGCAAGAAAACTGAAAACTGATAACGATTCCATTAGATAAGTATTTGGTTCCAATCTATGGCGAGATATTTCCACCAAAGCGATTGATTTATATGTCTGTAAGGTTCAGCTCTCCAACACTCTCCAATGTCCGCCGGTGCACGACGGTCGCCGCCCATCATTAGTCACAACTAAACTTCTGCTGGAGAGTGAAAGTTACGTTGAGTCTTGAGGTGCGCAGAGATACTATCTGCCGCAGCCTGATTTTAGTTCCACGCTATTTAGATAACCGCCCCATTTAAAATCTCTCTCTCGATCCTAGTAAAGGAAAAAAAAGGCTAGAGTTTATCATGGACGCGTCTCAGTTTTAGTCAAGCCGTAAAGTGAAGAACCAGAGCTTGTACATATTCCCACGTGGTGAGGGGTGACCCCGCGGGGCGTTCAGTTAGTACTGAGTCTATACTCAAGGTCAAGTTCCACTCTCTAAACAGAGCTTTAGCGACTCCGTCATATAGACTAGACCGCGCGCGCGATTTTTTTTTGCTGAAGCAGCTAATCGATGGAAGAGTAGAGAACAGGTGCTCGACCAAAAATCTGCTTCAGAGGCTTGTTATCAGGTATTAACAGTTAAATCAAAATATTTCAAAACATCCAGAAAAGCAGAATAACATGTCCTACGGGCTACAGCCGGGCACTGACGAGCAGACGGCGCTGACGTCATTTCAATCAGGTCACAGGGCTCTTTAGACACCTTTTCTGTAAGACCCGTCTCATACCTTAGTATATAATACCGTAAACACCGGTGATTAGTATATGATCACATTGGAGTCGCGGATCCACGAAGAGGCTGAATAAGCCTCGCGCGGACCCGCCACTTGAAAATGTGACATAATCTTACCATGCGCTTTGTTTTGTTTTTGTTTCTATTTACAACAGCAAACATTTCAAACAACCTATTGTTTTTTAAAATGATGAAAAATCAGCCCAAAAAAAAAAGTAAACATTTTAGAGCTAAATTTGTGGAGGATAGCCGGACATGCTGATGTCACTAGACCCCTAAATTCGATATGGTGACATGGGCATTTTCTTAAAATTCGATACGACGACACGGGCACGGACATCTAAGTGACATGGGACATGTGGCATTTCTTGAGTCCCTCATGTGCCATGGACCATAGTGACATGAGGAAAAAAAAAAAAAATGTTCAAAGAGTGCATCAGAAAAGTACCATTTCAAGCCTAAACATTTCGGCAAATTTTTTTTTCTCTTGGATGGTACTCGGCTTTGCAGTGTCTGGGTCCTTAAAAATGTACCAGAATGCTCAAATTCGGGTTCTAAATATTTTCAAAAAACGTTTTCTCCCTTAGTGACGTGTGACATGGCCATTTCTTAAATTCGACATACGGCTGCATGGGGAGGACCCACCCGTCAAGAGCCCCATGATGACTCATACCCGCCGCGTTCAAACTAGCGTGGTGGTTATAGGTAGACCTTCTTTCAGTATCCACGTGACCAGATCCATCGCCGTCTCTTGAGCAACAGTAACCGAGGTAACTAGGGTTATTGTTATCCGGGCCGTAAGACGACAGTCTGAGACAGTGTGTAGTCGCGTTTTGCTCTCCCTAATACTCTAATTCAAGTCGAGTTACCGCTAACCCCTACAAAAAGAGGGTCATTTGTGTAATTCAAAAGTCGTTCCTTTGTTAGCAATGAGGGGGTCGTTCTATTCATTGATTTTTTTTTTTTTTTTTTTTTTTGTTTTTTTGTTTACAACAACAAGTCAAAGTACAGTCAATCAACCGAGATCCTTTCTACTCCGTGGGGGTGTAGAAGGATCTCCCCCCTGAGGTTACAAAGCCACCTCTTTATTTAAAGGGTTACGGGTCGCAAAGTCGCTTTCGCTTTCGCTTACAAGTCACAAAGTCGCATGAAATATTCAAGTCAAAAAGTCAAATTCATCAACTATCAGCACAGTCGTTTGAAAAGCATCAAGTCACCGAAAAACTCCTCTACAGTCACCTCCGACTCGCCTCCTCCCTACCCCCCCTAAAGGGGGGTAGAGAGGAAGCGATTCCCTAGAGATCAGATAATTTTTTTTTTCTCCCGAGCAGACCCCAAAAGCCCCCCCTCCCCCCCAAGTGCCCGCCCACCCCATAAATAGTGCCCCCCTCCCCCCCTCCCCTCCCCATGCATCTTAAAGTGCCCCCCTCCCCCCCCCTCCCCTCCCCTCGCCCCTTATAGAAGCCTCCCATTAGCTAGTCCAAGTCATGTGACCAAAAGGGAAGCGTAGTCTGTCTATTGTCTATATTATGCAAATGAGGGAGGGGGTCAGGTCACGTGACCAAGGGGGTGTGGCCTATTTTCTAAATAAAGAGCGCTTCCGGTCACGTGACCAAGAGGGTGTGGTCCTATTATGCAAATGAGGGGGTCACGTGATCCATGATTATGCAAATGAGGGAGTCACCTGACCAAATGGAAGCCACTGATTGGCTGGTGATCAAAGGGGCGTAGTCTACTATGCAAATGAGGGGGTCACGTGATCAAGGGGGCGTGGTCTATTATGCAAATGAGGGGGTCACGTGACCAAATGGGGGCCCCTGATTGGCTGGTGATCAAGGGGGCGTGGTCTATTACGTAATTATGCAAATGAGGGGCGTGGCCTATTACGTAATTATGCAAATGAGGGGGTCACGTGACCAAATGGAGGCCTCTGATTGGCTGCATGTCGATTGAGTAATAAACAGTACTTAACTATAGTCCCGTTCCGATACATACTATACTACTCAAGTGGTTTTCATTGCGTGGAAAGTGGACAACATGTCTAACATTGTACAAAAATTATCACAGGTAACTTCACTGTTCACACCAGCACCAAATTGACTATTGAGGATGGCTTATCATGAACAATGTCTTAAGATCTGTTATAGCTGACAGTGTGACAATATGAGGTGGACATGTGTTTCTTATCACATGTGCCTTTGAATTACAGCCAAGACTAAAGGTAAGTAATGTAGCAATCTTGTTCTAATCAATCAATTGGGAATAATTACAAATTATAGTTAATTGACAAAGCCTGCTATAAGAGTGACTACCCTGGGAACCCAGACCCATGTGCGCACACCCTTAGTAACACGTAAACATGCCACCATGTTGGACTCATATATGGCACAGACTTGCCACAAGAACATGTCTTCAACCCACCCACCCATTCATTACAGAAGGCAAAACCATGTACCCTGTTGGACTCATATATGGCACAGACTTGCCACAGGAACACATTACAGAAGGCAAACCATATACACTTACCAAAGGGTAGGGTAAATAACTAGGGCATCACCTACCTACTCAAGAAGGAATTACCAATGACTGACTATTACGCTCAACCAGAGCACATTTTATATTGCATTTATAAATGTATGTTCTAGTTGTGTTGACATTTATGTGAGCGCATTGTTACAGGCAAAATGAAATTATCGCAAACTTGACTTTTTGCCTATTTGAGTCCATTACCAGTAACAGGAGTAAAGGAGTAGCATGCTTGCTGAGGGCAGGTCTCATCTGTGCACTCCTCCCCATTGTGTTTCCCTCTGACTGGATCCATCGCCAGCCAGAAGTCATCACCTCCCTCTTTGTAGGCACGCAGTCCTGCCTTCAATCTATCTGGAAGTGTTGTGGAGGGGTGCATCCTGTCTAGGGTCCCCTGTGAGAATATAAGTCCATAGATATGATTAATTCTTAGCAAATGAAGTCATATTAAATTTTCTCCAGGGAGACAGCCTTAATATAGAATTAAGAAACCAAGAAATCTTTGATAGTATCCTGTTCTCTAATGACATAGTTTCAAGGATTAAATGAACAACATTCGGGTCGATGTAAGTTAATTTTCTTGGTTTTCTTGCATTATATATCTTTCAATATCTGTATTGTAATTATAAGAGTATGGGAATGAATAAGCAAGGTGTGTCAGTACTTCCATATATGGTATTATTTTGGTATGACAGATGAAGTGAGCATTTTCTATAAATAATCTGTCAGAGAATGATGTTGAAATTCAGTGAGAATCTGTTCTGACTTTGGACTGATCATGGGTGAATTGACTCACCACTTCTGGGTTTGACCGTCTCAACCTCTCCATGATTCCGGATCTTTTAGAGCTGCAAACGTAATAAGGATTAGCTGAGGCTTGGTAATGAGTAAAGAATTAGGGGGTACCCATACTCCTGTCTTCTGGATATAGACATGAACATCACACACCTCACATAAGACTACAGCTTTCCAAAGAATGGGCACCCTTACATAGAAAATCATTGTTGGTAATCGATTGTTACATTGGGGGGCAAGATGACCGACTACACAGGGTGAGCAGTAATAGTGTTATATGGAGGGACAAGATGGCAGCCTATGAAGGGTGACCAGTAACAGTGTTATATGGGGGGACAAGATGGCAGCTTTTGAAGGGTGACCAGTAACAGTGTTATATGGGGGGGGGACAAGATGGCAGCCTACACAGAGAGACCAGTTACAGTGTTTTATACCACAGGTATCTATTTTAGGTACTAAAAAAGTGCAAAACCAGCTTCTCCCCATACTAGCTTATCAATGTATTATTCCTTTGATACTGGGGACAAGACAGTAGGCTACACATGTCGACCAGTAATACTGTTATATTAGGGGACAAGATGGTGGCCTACACAGAAGGACACTATAAACAGGTGGAGGACTAGTATAGCAGAACAGAGAGTCCTGCATAAACAGGCAGCCTGTGCTTTCAGGCTGCCCAGCCTGTGCTTTCAGGTCCCCCCTATACACTCTCCCAGCACAGCAGGCTAGTATATTAGGCTGGGAGCGGAGTGTAGCAGGCAGGGCATCAGGCTTAAACACCTTCTCCAAGCAGATACTATGTCCTATGTGCCCCAAACCAGATAAAATACAGATTTAAACTTGTAATTACTCAGACTATGCTGGTAGGTAATTTATTGATTTATTTACTAAAGGGCACTTAATGTTTTGCAAATATCATATAAAAATCGCAAATATGTTCATATAAAAGCTGTGGTAGAGAACACAGGGCTGTGGCTGAACAACATTGTATACAAGGCTGAGTGACCTGGAATAATGGGCTGAGTGTGTTATCCAGTCAGTCTCCCACCTGATGAACTTAAATATTAAAGATGCATTCATGCTTGGCTGACAGGCAAAGACATGCGTGAAATGACAAGACTGAAATGTTATACATGGTTCTTGCAGACCAACTAGGTTGAATGGATAACATACTAAGTTAATTACAGGATCAAGGAGTTGAAAAAGGAGGAGATGCGCCCCTTCTCTAGACAAAAGGAGGGGGCGCACCCCCTATTTTTGGCCAAAACTGGTGTCTGAAAAAGACAATTAAATTCTTAACTACAGGCAAAAAGAAGGGGGTGTGCCCCCCCTGTAAATCTGCCACTGAATTAGATGTGAGATGATATGAAGCACTTTGCTTTAGTCCACACAGAAAACAATACAGAGAGATACATAATGTACATTTTTGCATTCCAGTACATACTAGTTAGTAAGAGCTGGCAGGTTATTGGATATAGCAGAGGTTATTTGGATATTTCAAAGAGGAACACATCTGAAACTAGGGCAGGCACTAGAGTATTCTCTTTCTTAGTGTTACTTGCTGCGAAATAAACATGCCTGATGAGCAAATGAAATACATTACAATGCAGTTAAGCAAGTGTCCATGTCCAGAGCAGTGCCGGTTTGGCTTGCAGAGGTTCCGCTGCATATTGACACAAGCCATCTCGTATGATAAGTGGGACAACCGTATGCATCCCTTCCTATGGCAGAGATGTGACACTTGGTGGGTAGAGATCTCAGGCCATCCAGAAAGAAAATAAACCAGGCGATGAACTGCATCTGTACTGGGCTCACCATTAACTGTCACTTTCAACACAGGGTACCCCCCTGACCAACCACCTGTCCACAACAGACAGCCTGAGATGTCCTCTTGACCTTTGGCTTCTATACGGGCAATAACACTGCTTTTGTACTCATTGCTCATCAGTTGGACTACTACCGCTGTGCCAGGCATGTCTTCAACTGATATATGTTGTGCCTGTATTAGAAATAAAACAAGCAAAGCAAAGGAAACATTTACATGTTTTGTAAACGCTACCCAACATGGTGCCATCCAATTGTCACTTTTTTTTTACACATTTCAGTAAGACCTAGACAATGCAGGGAAGGATTATTTGTTATAAACAAAGCCCCCTATATCCCCCTCTTCGATACTTTAAGCTGAATTGAGCCTAAATTTGTAGAAAAAAAATGGTTGGCTTATCAGAGAGGTTTTACATGAGCTTTATCACATTATGCTAGCCTTAGTCTTGTTTACAGCCAGCATGGAGCAGGACAGAGACAGCAGTAACAAAGACTGTGTGCAGGGTGTACAAATGAAGCCAGACATCAGCCTTGTCACACATCATGGCAGGGTCTTAATGGGTATGCTGTCCTACTGTCTGACGGTATGCTGTCCTACTGTCTGAGTGTATGCTGTCCTACTGTCTGAGGGTATGCTGTCTTACTGTCTGAGGGTGTGCTGTCCCACTGTCTGAGGGTATGCTGTCCTACTGTCTGAGGGTGTGCTGTCCTACTGTCTGAGGGTGTGCTGTCCTACTGTCTGAGGGTATGCTGTCCTACTGTCTGAGGGTATGCTGTCCTACTGTCTGAGGGTGTGCTGTCTTACTGTCTGAGGGTATGCTGTCCTACTGTCTGAGGGTGTGCTGTCCTACTGTCTGAGGGTGTGCTGTCTTACTGTCTAAGGGGAATGCTGTCCTACTGTCTGAGGGTATGCTGTCCTACTGTCTGAGGGTATGCTGTCCTACTGTCTGAGGGTATGCTGGCCTACTGTCTGAGGGTATGCTGTCCTACTGTCTGAGGGTATGCTGTCCTACTGTCTGAGGGTATGCTGTCTTACTGTCTGAGGGTGTGCTGTCCTACTGTCTGAGGGTATGCTGTCCTACTGTCTGAGAGTATGCTGTCCTACTGTCTGAGGGTATGCTGTACTACTGTCTGAGAGTATGCTGTCCTACTGTCTGAGGGTATGCTGTCCTACTGTCTGAGGGTATGCTGCCTACTGTCTGAGGGTATGCTGTCCTACTGTCTGAGGGTGTGCTGTCCTACTGTCTGAGGGTGTGCTGTCCCACTGTCTGAGTGTATGCTGTCCTACTGTCTGAGGGTGTGCTGTCCTACTGTTTGAGGGTATGCTGTCCTACTGTCTGAGGGTATGCTGTCCCACTGTCTGAGGGTATGCTGTCCCACTGTCTGAGGGTATGCTGTCCTACTGTCTGAGGGTATGCTGTCCTACTGTCTGAGGGTGTGCTGTCCTACTGTCTGAGGGTATGCTGTCCTACCGTCTGAGGGTATGCTGTCCTACTGTCTGAGGGTATGCTGTCCCACTGTCTGAGGGTATGCTGTCCTACTGTCTGAGGGTATGCTGTCCTACTGTCTGAGGTTATGCTGTCCCACTGTCTGAGGGTATGCTGTCCTACTGTTTGAGGGTATGCTGTCCTACTGTCTGAGGGTGTGCTGTCCTACTGTCTGAGGGTGTGCTGCCTAATGTCTGAGTGTATGCTGTCCTACTGTCTGAGGGTATGCTGTCCTACTGTCTGAGGTTACCAACCTCTCACTCTCACTCATTAAGGCATGGGGATGTCAATAATGCTTTAAGGAGGAAACACTTATTTTTCTACAGACAAAACCTGTGCATGGGCTAGCAGCTTTGTGGTTGGTTCTAGTGTCCTAGCCTGGCCTTGTCACTCAAGGCTTAGTCTTGTCACCCCTCCCTTTAGTTTTGTCACCTCCCCCTACTCTTGTTACCCCCTAGTCTTGTCACCCCTCCCTAGTATTGTTCCCCTCCCCCTAATCTTGTCACCCTCCCCTTAGTCTAGTCACCTTCTCCCCAGTCTTTTCACTGCTGCCCCTAGTCTTGTCACCCCTCACCTTAGTCTTTTCACCCTCCCCCTAGTCTTGTCTCCCTCCCCCTAGTCTTGCCACCCTCCCCCTAGTCTTGTCACCCTCCCCCTAGTTGTGTAACCCCCCCAATAGTCTGGTCACCCCTACCCCTAGTCTTGGCAACTCCTCCCTCTAATATCACCCCTCCCCCTAGTCTTGTCTCCCTCCCCCTAGTCTTGTCACCCACCCCCTAGTCTTGTCACCCTCCCCCTAGTTGTATAACCCCCCCAATAGTCTGGTCACCCCTACCCCTAGTCTTGGCAACTCCTCCCTCTAATATCACCCCTCCCTCTAGTCATGTCACCCTCCCTTTAGTCATGTCACCCTCCCTTTAGTCATGTCCCCCTCCCTTTAGTCATGTCACCCTCCCCCTAGTCTTGTCACCCTCCCCCTAGTCTTGTTACCCTCCCCCAAGTCTTGTCCCCCTCCCCCTAGTCTTGCCACCCCGCCCCTAGTGTTGTCACCTTGTCAGTGAGTAGTGCAGACTGAGGGCTTATGGCAGTTTATGACGCCATTTGCTATCGAGGCTCAAAGTATTGCTACTCACAATTCCAAGTTAGAGAAGCCTGTATAAAAGTCTCGCTGTTTTGAAGTCAAGTGAATTCCGACAGCACTTGTTCTTCTCCGACCTGTAGTCTAGTCTTGCTGGTCTTCTAGCCACAGCTGCCACACCTGAAATATATATAAATACCCATTATGATAGGTATGTGAGGAAGTTTGTAGATATTGGTGGTGCACATGAGGAAACTAGTTAGATGGACAGGTTAAGTTTAAGGAAGAATTGTTTCAAATGACAAAGATCCCTCATGTGATTTGGATTTAGCAGTTATTTGGACCTTAGCCTGAAGCTCATTACGCATGCATATGACAAGCATTCTGCAATATCCAGGAAAGGAATAGATTGTGTCAATAAGTTTGAGTCTTAATTAAATCAGATGGCTGCATATTCTGGAGATTTACAGATTAGTTCCCACAGTACTCTTTTGGTTAACATTCTCTTGAAAATTTCACAAATTTCATAATACTAGTTATACGACTATAAAACATGTTGAGTCACATCATTGTTTGACTTTCTTCAGGAACACTTTGATCCATAGGTTATTACAGAATCAGGGAAATCATTTGTGAATGTTCCCAAGAAACATTCAGACATTCAAACATTCATGATGCTTAAGAGCAGGGTGATACCTGAATGCAGCATGAATGATGCTTGCATGCAGCATGATGCTTGAATGCAGCATGATGCCTGAATGCAGCATGATGCTTGAATGCAGCATGACGCCTGAATGCAGCATGATGCTTGAATGCAGCATGATGCTTGAATGCAGTATGATGCCTGAATGCAGCATGATGCTTGAATGCAGCATGACGCCTGAATGCAGCATGATGCTTGAATGCAGCATGATGCTTGAATGCAGCATGATGCTTGAATGCAGCATGATGTTTGGATGCAGCATGATGCCTTAATGCAGCATGAATGATGCTTCAATGCAGCATGATGCTTGGATGCAGCATGATGTTTGAATGCAGCATGATACTTGAATGCAGCATGATGTTTAAATGCAGCATCATGCATGAATGCAGCATGATACCTGAATGCAGCATTACACTTTGTGCAGCAATAATGATGCTTGGAGACAACATGAATGAAACTTGAATGCAGCAAGATAATTTGATACAGCATGATACTTGAATGCAGCATGATGATTGAATGTAGCATCATGCTTGAATGCAGCATGATGCTTGGATGCAGCATGATACTTGAATACAGCATGATGATTTGATACAGCATGATGATTTGATACAGCATGATGATTTGATACAGCATGATGCTTGAATATGGCATGATCCTGTGATGTAGCATGACGGTTCAATGCAGCATGATGCTTGGATGCAGCATGATGCTTGGATGCAGCATGATACTTGAATACAGCATGATGATTTGATACAGCATGATGATTTGATACAGCATGATGATTTGATACAGCATGATGCTTGAATATGGCATGATCCTGGGATGCAGCATGACGGTTCAATGCAGCATGATGCTTGGATGCAGCATGAATGATGCTTGAATGCAGCATGATGCTTGAATGCGGCATGATGCTTGAATGCGGCATGATCCTTAGATGTAGCATGATGCTTGAATGCAGCATGATGCTCTGATGCAGCATCATGGTTAAATGCAGCATCATGCTTGGATACAGCATGATGGTTCAATGCAGTATGATGCTTCAATGCAGCATGATGCTTCAATGCATCATTTTGCAATAGTATGATAAAACTATATGCATATCCTTCATTTTAAAGCAAATTGTTAATTAATGGCAATCAGATCAAATGACCAAATGAGAGTAACTTTCTGGCGGATTTAAATACCCCTGCCGATATTATAGGGAAAAAAAGGAACGCCAACATCTGAACGCCAACGTCCGAACGCCAACGTCTGAATGCCAACGTCTGAATACCAACGTCCAAATGCCAACGTCCCAATGCCAACGTCCAAATGCCAACGTCCGAATGCCAACGTCCGAATGCCAACGTCCGAATGCCAACGTCCGAACGCCAACGTCTGAATGCCAACGTCCAAACGCCAACGTCCAAACGCCAACGTCCAAACGCCAACGTCCAAACGCCAACGTCCAAACGCCAACGTCCAAACGCCAACGTCCAAACGCCAACGTCCAAACGCCAACGTCCAAACGCCAACGTCCAAACGCCAACGTCCAAACGCCAACGTCCAAACGCCAACGTCCAAACGCCAACGTCCAAACGCCAACGTCCAAACGCCAACGTCCAAACGCCAACGTCCAAACGCCAATGTCCAAACGCCAAATTCCAAACTCCAACGTCCAAACCCCAACATCCAAACCCCAACGTCCAAACCCCAACTTCCAAACGCCAACGTCCAAACCCCAACGTCCAAACCCCAACGTCCAAACCCCAACGTCCAAACCCCAACGTCCAAACCCCAACGTCCAAACCCCAACGTCCAAACCCCAACGTCCAAACCCCAACGTCCAAACCCCAACGTCCAAACCCCAACGTCCAAACCCCAAAGTCCTGACAATTGAAGTGAATTTAGGGGCCTTTTTTTTTGGCTCTGGCGCTCATGATAAATTTAGGGGCCTTTTTCTAGTTCTGGCACTCAAGGTGAATTTAAGGGCCTTTTTTTTTACTCTGGCACTCATGGTGGATAAAGGGGTGAATTTCTGGGTTTGGCACTCAAAGTGAATTTAGGGGCCATTGTTTTGGCTCTGGCACTCATGGTAAATTTAGGGGTCTATTTCTAGTACTGGCACTCATAGTGAATTTAGGGGCCTTTTTTTGGCTCTGGCACTCATGGTGAATTTAGGGGCCTTTTTTACTTTTGGCACTCATTGTGAATTTAGGGGCCTTTTTTAGTTTTGGCACTCATAGTGAATTTAGGGGCCTTTTCCTAGTTCTGGCACTCCTAGTGAATTTAGGGGCTTTTTCTTAGCTCTGGTACTCATGGTGAATTTAGGGGCCTTTTTCCAGTTCTGACACTCATAGTGAATTTAGGGATCTTTTCTTGGCTCAGGCACTCCCAGTGAATTTAGGGGCTTTTTTTTGGCTCTGCACTGATAGTTCTAGTTCAGACACTTCAAGAATTTAGGGGCCCTTTTTCTAGCTCTGAAACGTCTTTGTGAATAAAGGGGCCCAAAGTCCTAATGCCAACGTCCTAATGCCAACGTTCGAAAGCCAACGTTCGAAAGCCAACGTCCGAACGCCAACGTCCAAACGCCAACGTCCGAACGCCAACGTCCGAACGCCAACGTCCGAACGCCAACGTCTGACTGCCAAAGTCAGCGTTGGGCCATTTTTTCTAGTTCAGAAAGTTGAAGTGAATTAAGGGGCCCCTTTTCGAACTCTGATGGTCTTTGTGAATTAAGGGTCCCTTTTTGGGGGTCCCTTTTTGGGGGTTCTGACAATTAAAGTGAATTTAGGGGCCTTTTGTTTGGGGCTCTGGCAGTCATGGTGAATTTAGGGGCCTTTTTCTAGTTCTGGCACTCAAGGTGAATTTAGGGGCCTTTTTCTGGGTCTGACACTCATAGTGAATTTGGGGGCCATTTTTTTGGCTCTGGCACTCATAGTGGATTTAGGGGCCAATTTCTGGGTCTCGCACTCATAGTGAATTTAGGGGCCTTTTTTTGGCTCTGGCACTCATGGTGAATTAAGGGGCCTTTTTTCGTTTTGGCACTCGTAGTGAATTTAGGGGCCTTTTTCTAGTTCTGGCACTCATAGTGAATTAAGGGGCCTTTTTTTTAGCTCTGGCACTCATGGTGAATTTAGGGGCCTTTTTCTAGTTCTGGCACTCATGGTGAATTTAGGGGCCTTTTTCTAGTTCTGGCACTCATAGTGAATTAAGGGGCCTTTTTTTTAGCTCTGGCACTCATGGTGAATTTAGGGGCCTTTTTCTAGTTCTGGCACTCATGGTGAATTTAGGGGCTTTTTTTTGGCTCAGGCAATCATAGTGAATTTAGGGACTTTTTTTTGGCTCCGCACTCGTAGTTCTAGTTCAGACACTTCAAGTGAATTAAGGAGCCCTTCTTCTAGCTTTGAAACGTCTTTGTGAATAAAGGGGCCCAACGTCTGGAAGTCCATGTCCGGAAGCCCATGTCAGGAAGCCCATGTCCGGAAGCCCATGTCTGGAAGCCCATGTCCGAACGCCAACGTCCGAACGCCAACGTCCAAATGCCAACATCCGAACGCCAACATCCGAACGCCAACCCACTAAACAAATAACGATTTTATAACATTATATAACGTTATATGTCAACTATTTTCTAAGGCTCTTTAGTATGACATAACGTTATGTTAAGTTTAAAACGTTATTTTGACGTAAAATAATGTTTTTTTGTTAGCTGGGAACGTCCAAACCCCAACGTCCAAACCCCAACGTCCAAACCCCAACGTCCAAACCCCAATGTCCAAACCCCAATGTCCAAACCCCAACTTCCAAACCCCAACGTCCAAACCCCAACGTCCAAACCCCAACGTCCAAACCCCAACGTCCAAACCCCAACGTCCAAACCCCAACGTCCAAACCCCAACGTCCAAACCCCAACGTTCAAACCCCAACGTCCAAACATCATTGCCAAACGCCAACGTCCAAACCCCAACGTCCAAACCCCAACGTCCAAACCCCAATAGTTCATCCAAACCCCAACGTCCAAACCCCAAAGTCCAAACCCCAACGTCCAAACCCCAATGTCCAAAACCCAACGTCCAAAACCCCAACCCCTGCCCATAATATAGGGAATAGAATGAGATAAGGAGATGAATATTTTCAGGACTGGTCTATCCTATTGATCTATCGGTATTTCTTAAAACACAATGTTGCATTGGTAGAAAATGGACTCCTTGACCTCAGCTTTCAATAGTGAAAAGAATTTTAAAAACCTTCCTAATAGAAGCTGGGTTAGGTCTATGCAACTGTCATAACAATTGACCATGTTAATCAACAAACTGTGGCAGACACAATGATAATAAGTGAGCTACATTCCCTCTGTAGATGTCCGAGGTGATGTCTGACCCTACCCCCCACCCCCTGTACCCTGCCTCCAGGACCTAGTTTTAACACATTGGCGCCAAGTTATTGTCATTGTAAGCCACAGTATAATTTGAGAGATCGGTCCTCAGGATAATGCCACTAGTATATTTTGTAATCACCTCATAGTCAGGTGCTCGCCAGCAGGTCCCAGATTCAGTATAGTGCTAGATGTGTGGTTTGCGTCATTGGCTGGGTAGGGTCGGGTGTGGTTAGCTAGCGTAGTGGAAGAGGTAACTGATACACCCCCCTCACACCTTCTTACGTCCTGTAGTGACAGAGGGCTTACAATTCCCAACTTAGGGTCAGGGCCATGCAGTGACCACTGATATCTACACAACTCTAAAAAGTGGAGACCGTCTTGTCGACCATCACCTCCTCATGTCCACCACCACCTCCTCACATCCACCACCCCCTCCTCACATCCACCACCACCTCCTCACATCCACCACCACCTTGTCGACCATCACCTCCTCATGTCCACCACCACCTCCTCACGTCCGCTACCACCACCTCACGTCCACCACCCCCTCCTCACATCCACCACCCCCTCCTCACATCCACCACCCCCTCCTCACATCCACCACCCCCTCCTCACATCCACCACCCCCTCCTCACATCCACCACCACCTCCTCACATCCACCACCACCTCCTCACATCCACCACCCCCTCCTCACATCCACCACCACCTCCTCACGTCCGCTACCACCACCTCACGTCCACCACCCCCTCCTCACATCCACCACCCCTTCCTCACATCCACCACCACCTCCTCACATCCACCACCACCTTGTCGACCATCACCTCCTCATGTCCACCACCACCTCCTCACGTCCGCTACCACCACCTCACGTCCACCACCCCCTCCTCACATCCACCACCCCCTCCTCACGTCCACCACCCCTTCCTCACATCCACCACCCCCTCCTCACATCCACCACCCCCTCCTCACATCCACCACCCCCTCCTCACATCCACCACCCCTCCTCACATCCACCACCCCCTCCTCACATAGATAGATTATGTGTCGATCATAACGACTTGAGCAAGTCTACATTCTGACCTGCATCTGTAACCACCACCAGCAGGGCAGCCTTGAAGTACCCGGGTCTCCACACAGCACTACAGCTCCATGCCCGGGGGGGGGGGGGGGGGCACTCCCTATATGTCCGATAGCAATTATGTGGCTCCAGAGGGGTCAAAATTAAAGTGACATGGCAACCTGGGCTGTTTTCCAGGCGACCTGGCGACCTGGTACAATGATAAAAGCGACCTGGCGACTTTTGGAAAGGTTTGACTATAGAATAAATGGTCTTAAAAAGCGACTTTGTGACCTGGGGCCCTTAATTTTGGCGACTTTCTGACCTAAAGGGGGACCCCTCTGCACCCCCAATTATGTGTCCATACGCACTATAGCATTTTGGGCAGAACAGGTAGGCCTTTTTTTAGTGGGAATTTGTCCTAAATGTAGGGTGATATGGTGGATTTCTTTTGCCATTTTCAGTAGGATCCCACCAAAAATGGTTTGATTTTTACTCTTTATATGGGTGTCTGCTAAAAGGAGTTTATTTTATTTTAGTGTGTATCTGCCAAACGTTGTGTTTACCTTTTTTCCATTTGAAGGGGTAAATTCCACCAAAAGGGTTTTGTTTTCGTAGAATTTTGTCTGTCACCAAGGGGGTCAATTTCAGGGTCATCTATGCACAAAGTGTCTATGAATTAGAGAGTGCCCCCCCCCCAGGTGGGACCAGTAGGTGTACCATAACACATCTTGGTAACCCGATGCCCCAACCTCCTTCTACATCTTTAGTTGCATTACCATAGTAACCAGCCCATAACCGCAGCACACTGTCTGAAATGACTGTTTTTAGTTACAATCATCCCTATACCTTCCTGTGTGTGTCTCAGACACACTGGCACATTTCTTACATATTTTTGTTGCATATTTTATTAAACTCTAGTGAGCATTCTCGATCCATAAGTGGTCCTGTATCATTCTGGCTCCAGTTAGTCATTGTGGCTTTTATACATTGATTTTGGTGTGTGCTAGGATAAACAAAACTCATTCTGACTATTGTATTTCCTAAGTTAATGGGATGTATCAAACATTAATTAATAAAAAGGACCTCAGCCGTGTCAGTCCCCTTTTCTTGTTGAAAAGTGAATAAACATTATTTCCCCTGACACCTCAGTATTTATATGTTGGAGCAATACTGGGTCGTGATCTATTATTTGTGAAGGCTGCTCAGTGATATTTGGGGGTACCACCCCCTCAGGTCAGCCTAGATGAGATACTGGGTACCGGTAGGACTATAACACTACGTGTCTGAAACTGAAAGCTGACCTTAGCTCCCACAGTCCCTGTCCCCTGCCACACACACACACCACACCCCACACCACACACCAGGCTTAGGGCAAAGAAAAAAAAATTGTGTTCAGGTAACATTTCTTTATGATGTTTGCTGTGACTGATATCCCTGTACCAGCCACATAGTCTAGGTAAGTCTTTATCAGTTCCTGAATATGTCGACCATCTGCTTTACAAAGAATAAAATATGCAAATGTGACTTTCCTCCCCCCTCATCCCAGAAGAGGTGATACATATAATAGTTCCATGGGTCATCAGTTCCCCTTCACTAAGATAAATCAAAAAAAATTAGGGTGGGGCCAAATTGATAGAGTAGGTCGGATTAGAGGATCACAACTTTTTTTGGTTTGGCCTTATACCAGGGCTCATACAACCCCCCCCCCCCCCCCAACCTCCACCGACCTAGTTAAGTTTGTTGAGCGGATGCTGGGCTATTTATAGCATGTATAAGGTTGTCAAAGTGACCTACATAATATAACATTAATTAGCCAAGTAGCAATCCATTTGCATGTATGTACTACAGGGGCCCATACACTGCTGCATAGGGGGCCAGTGTAGCAGCAGCAGCAGTCCACCACTCTCCAAGCTGACCTTACGTGATCTCCTGCAGGTCACTGGACTGTGGTAGGAAAGTGGTTGTGTTGACAATTGGATGGACAGGTTTAGGGCAGAAGTCTGATACCAAATAACACTGAATGCTGAACATAGGATTAAGCAGACAGGGGGCAGACAGAGGGCAGACAGGGGGCAGACAGAGGGAAGACAGAGGGCAGACAGGGGGCAGACAAGGGACAGACAGAGGGCAGACAGGGGGCAGACGGGGGGCAGACAGAGGGCAGACAGGGGGCAGACAGAGGACGGACAGAGGGCAGACAGGGGGCAGACAGGGGGCAGACAGGGGGCAGACAGAGGGCAGACAGGGGGCAGACAGAGGACAGACAGAGGGCAGACAGGGGGCAGACAGGGGGCAGACAGAGGGCAGACAGGGGGCAGACAGAGGACAGACAGAGGGCAGACAGGGGGCAGACAGGGGGCAGACAGAGGGCGGACAGGGGGCAGATAAAAGCCAGATAGAGGACAGACAGGGGGCAGAGAGGGGGCAGACAGGGGGCAGACAGAGGGCAGACAGGGGGCAGACAGGGGGCAGACAGGGGGCAGACAGGGGGCAGACAGGGGGCAGACAGAGGACAGACAGGGGGCAGAGAGGGGGCAGACAGAGGACAGACAGAGGGCAGACAGAGGGCAGACAGGGGGCAGACAGGGGGCAGACAGAGGACAGACAGAGGGCAGACAGAGGGCAGACAGGGGGCAGACAGGGGGCAGACAGAGGACAGACAGGGGGCAGACAGGGGGCAGACAGGGGGCAGACAGGAGGCAGACAGGGGGCAGACAGGGGGCAGACAGAGGGCAGACAGGGGGCAGACAGGGGGCAGACAGGAGGCAGACAGGGGGCAGACAGGGGGCAGACAGGGGGCAGACAGGGGGCAGACAGGGGGCAGACAGGGGGCAGACAGGAGGCAGACAGGGGGCAGACAGGGGGCAGACAGGGGATAGACAGGGGGCAGACAGGGGGCAGACAGAGGGAAGACAGGAGGCAGACAGGGGGCAGACAGGGGGCAGACAGAGGACAGACAGAGGGCAGACAGAGGGCAGACAGGGGGCAGACAGGGGGCAGACAGAGGACAGACAGAGGGCAGACAGAGGGCAGACAGGGGGCAGACAGGGGGCAGACAGAGGACAGACAGGGGGCAGACAGGGGGCAGACAGGGGGCAGACAGGAGGCAGACAGGGGGCAGACAGGGAGCAGACAGGGGGAAGGCAGGGAGCAGACAGGGGGCAGACAGGGGACAGACAGAGGGCAGACAGAGGGCAGACAGAGGGACAGACAGAGGGAAGACAGGAGGCAGACAGGGGGAAGACAGGGGGCAGACAGAGGGCAGACAGAGGGCAGACAGAGGGCAGACAGAGGGCAGACAGAGGGCAGACAGAGGGACAGACAGAGGGAAGACAGGAGGCAGACAGGGGGAAGACAGGAGGCAGACAGGGGGCAGACAGGGGGCAGACAGGGGGCAGACAGAGGGCAGACAGGGGGCAGACAGGGGGCAGACAGAGGGCAGACAGAGGGAAGACAGGAGGCAGACAGGGGGAAGACAGGAGGCAGACAGGGGGCAGACAGGGGGCAGACAGGGGGCAGACAGGGGGCAGACAGGGACAGACAGGAGGCAGACAGCTGGGGGCATGATGGGGGCATTCAGGGAGCAGATAGGGGACAGACAGAAGCAGACAGGGGGCATACACTGAGTAGAACACAGAGGGCAGACAGGAGCAGACAGGGGGCAGACAGAGGGCAGACAGAGGGCAGACAGGAGCAGACAGAGGGCAGACAGAGGGCAGACAGAGGGCAGACAGGGACAGACAGAGGGCAGACAGGGGGCAGACAGGGGGCAGACAGAGGGCAGACAGGGTTCAGACAGAGGGCAGACAGAGGGCAGACAGGGGGCAGACAGAGGGTAGACAGGGGGCAGACAGGGGGCAGACAGAGGGCAGACAGAGGGCAGACAGGGAGGCAGACAGGGGGCAGACAGGGACAGATTGAGGACAGACAGGGACAGACAGGGGGCAGACAAGGACAGAAAGGGCAGACAGGGGCAGACAGGGGGCAGACAGAGGGGAGGGCAGACAGGTGGCAGAGGACAAACAGGGAGTAGATATAGGGCAGACAGGGGGCAGACTGACCCTCCCTTCTTCTTCACATCCCTCCCTTCTTCTAAATGTCCCTTACTTCTTCTACATGTCCCTTCCTTCTTCTATATGCCCTTCCCTTCTTCTTCACGTCCCTTCCTTGTTCTACATGCCCTTCCCTTCCTCTTCACATCCATCCTTTCTTCTATTTGTCCCTCCCTTCTTCTTCACACACCTACCTCCCTTCTTCTAAGATAGCAATTAATATTTGTTATTGTTGGGTTATAGACAAAGATATCTCACAATATACCATTACATCAGGCTGGGAGCCACTTGTTGCGACTAAAAAATGGCTAAAAACGTAACCAGCTCTCAGAAGTCAAGCGTTAATATATATTTGCCTGTACATGTGTAGCTGTAGAACTATAACAATGCCCATGATAAAGGAATAACCTAATCAGTACATGTAACCCTTTATGGACGAATGTCCCTTTAAAGATGACATTTGTCGGCATGATGCACCAATGGAGGCCTGGTGAGTAACTTGCCAGTTCTGCATTGGTGCATCATGCCGCCCTTAAGGAAGTCCCGACCCCGTAGGGTCAGCATGATGCGCGAATGCACCACTGGCAAGTTACTCATGACAACCAAGGGCATAATGCATTAAGGTATCATGCCACCGTTAAACTGTAAAGGGTTAATACTACATAATAGAGTTGTATCAATGTAGGCAATGTACATGTGCATGGGGGTAAAGAGGGGTCCCCCTCTCAGGTCCGAAAGTCATTTAAATTAAGAGACCCAGGTCAGAAAGTCATTTTTTATGCCATTTATTCTAAAGCCAAACTTTAAAGATCGTTTTTATTATTGTACCCGGTCGCCAGGTTGCCTGGAAAACAGCCCAGGTCGCCAGGTTGCTTTTTACCCCCCGGGAGCCACTACATTACTCCAGTGTGCTTGGTGCTACTTGTCAGAGCCCTGTCAGAGTCTCCAGCATGCCTGGGTGGGGGGGGGGGGTTACTTGGCGGTGTGGTGTGTCAGTGGTATGGCCTTAGACCCCTAAATTCGACATGGCGACATGGGCATTTCTTAAATTCGACATGCGACATGAGGCCTTGTGACATGCGACATGAGGCTTAAAAAGAAAGTGACATGGGACATGAGCAGTTCTTAAAATCGACATGGGACATGAGCATTTTTAAGCGACATAGACATGCGACATGGCCATTTCTTAAAATCGACATGCGACATGGGGACCCCCCATCAAGGGCCCCAGTGATGGCAGCCAGCTGGTCACCCCCCCCCCCCCCAGGTCCACCTCTGTCTCACGCTGCCAAACTCTGCTATTCTAGGTCAGAGACATTACGTTGTGGGGGGGGGGGGGGGTCGGTGCTGTCTCTAGTAACAGACTAGACTCTACAGACGTCAGTGGAAGACTCGCTGACCACTTCTGTTATACAGACATTATAGATACCCAAAGTAAGGAGTGGCAAACCAAGGGAAGGGAACACGGTACTGGCTTTATTTTTATTCTATTTCAACCCACAATATGAAAGATATGGCACTGAAAATATCACATTTAAGTTAGTGGTCAGAAGTTATACACAATGATAGGGGTAGTCTTTGCCCATAAAATGCTTTCTGAATCAATGAATTCCAATCAGTAGAACCAAAGTTATTGATTTTAACAAAAGTTCGGAATATTTTCTGTTAGGGAGTCAGGAGGGGCAGAGTAGGGGAACACACTGCCTCCAGTCCCACCTCTGATGCCACACACGCCGTGGGTGAGAGGGGAGCTTGTGGTAGGTGGAGGAGTAGATGGGGAGGGAGGGGGGCAGGGACGCGTCCAACCCATGCATCTTGCCCATCTTTGCAGCGACTTGCAGTAAACTTAGGCACTTAATTTCTGACTATCCAACCTGGAGGGGGACCCCTGTGCATCCCCCATTCTGGGCCAAAGTCTGTCCCTTGGGGCTTTGTCAATCACATGAGAATCAACTAATGTAGAGCTACCACTGCAGTGTGCCACATTAACCCTGTATATTGTGATGTAGACGCCCAGTGTAGACAAAGTCTCAGAGTTGCATTACTCAACCTAGGTCAGCTCCTGTGTCAGGGGAAGTGGAACAGGGGGTGGGGGGGGGGCAGAATTATTTTCATTTTTTCACACACCTGCTTAGGTACATGACAATATGATGTGCATAAATGTTTCAGACAAAAAACTGGCTTTCCACCGATGTGTACCATTTTATGTTATATTGGGTGATTTTTAGAAATCTACACATAGGCTTACCTAAGAACTATCAGAATATATTATACAGAAAGCTACTATTTATTTCCAATATGAGCTTTAGGGGCTTTAGGAATACTACCAGGTGCTAGGCATTGTATAGCAGGGTTGGATTTGATTTAGCGTGTGAAGTTGACAGATATCATAACAGATCCGGGAGGCCTCCTTTGTGTAGGGATGAGGAGTATTCCCATAGTTGTATGATATACAATAAGCTTTGGACTACAACACCCCCCCCCCCACCCCCACACACACCTACACATGTATGTGCACATATACATAGTGACCACCACCCCCTCACATCCACCACCCCCTCCTCACGTCCCCACAACCTCCTCACGTCCACCAACCCCTCCTCACATCCACCACCCCTTCCTCACATCCACCACCCCTTCCTCACATCCACCACCCCCTCCTCACATCCACCACCCCTTCCTCACATCCACCACCCCCTCCTCACATCCACCACCCCCTCCTCACATCCACCACCCCCTCCTCACATCCACCACCCCCTCCTCACATCTACCACCCCCTCCTCACATCCACCACCCCCTCCTCACATCCACCACCCCCTCCTCACATCCACCACCCCCTCCTCACATCCACCACCCCCTCCTCACATCCACCACCCCCTCCTCACATCCACCACCACCTCCTCACGTCTGCTACCACCTCCTCACATCCACCACCACCTCCTCACGTCCGCTACCACCACCTCACGTCCACCACCCCCTCCTCACATCCACCACCCCCTCCTCACATCCACCACCACCTTGTCGACCATCACCTCCTCATGTCCACCACCACCTCCTCACATCCACCACCCCCTCCTCACATCCACCACCACCTCCTCACATCCACCACCACCTTGTCGACCATCACCTCCTCATGTCCACCACCACCTCCTCACGTCCGCTACCACCACCTCACGTCCACCACCCCCTCCTCACATCCACCACCCCCTCCTCACATCCACCACCACCTTGTCGACCATCACCTCCTCATGTCCACCACCACCACCTCACATCCACCACCCCCTCCTCACATCCACCACCACCTCCTCACATCCACCACCACCTTGTCGACCATCACCTCCTCATGTCCACCACCACCTCCTCACGTCCGCTACCACCACCTCACGTCCACCACCCCCTCCTCACATCCACCACCCCCTCCTCACATCCACCACCCCCTCCTCACATCCACCACCCCCTCCTCACATCCACCACCCCCTCCTCACATCCACCACCACCTCCTCACATCCACCACCACCTCCTCACATCCACCACCCCCTCCTCACATCCACCACCACCTCCTCACGTCCGCTACCACCACCTCACGTCCACCACCCCCTCCTCACATCCACCACCCCTTCCTCACATCCACCACCACCTCCTCACATCCACCACCACCTTGTCGACCATCACCTCCTCATGTCCACCACCACCTCCTCACATCCACCACCCCCTCCTCACATCCACCACCACCTCCTCACATCCACCACCACCTTGTCGACCATCACCTCCTCATGTCCACCACCACCTCCTCACGTCCGCTACCACCACCTCACGTCCACCACCCCCTCCTCACATCCACCACCCCCTCCTCACATCCACCACCACCTTGTCGACCATCACCTCCTCATGTCCACCACCACCTCCTCACATCCACCACCCCCTCCTCACATCCACCACCACCTCCTCACATCCACCACCACCTTGTCGACCATCACCTCCTCATGTCCACCACCACCTCCTCACGTCCGCTACCACCACCTCACGTCCACCACCCCCTCCTCACATCCACCACCCCCTCCTCACATCCACCACCCCCTCCTCACATCCACCACCCCCTCCTCACATCCACCACCCCCTCCTCACATCCACCACCACCTCCTCACATCCACCACCACCTCCTCACATCCACCACCCCCTCCTCACATCCACCACCACCTCCTCACGTCCGCTACCACCACCTCACGTCCACCACCCCCTCCTCACATCCACCACCCCTTCCTCACATCCACCACCACCTCCTCACATCCACCACCACCTTGTCGACCATCACCTCCTCATGTCCACCACCACCTCCTCACGTCCGCTACCACCACCTCACGTCCACCACCCCCTCCTCACATCCACCACCCCCTCCTCACGTCCACCACCCCCTCCTCACATCCACCACCCCCTCCTCACATCCACCACCCCCTCCTCACATCCACCACCCCCTCCTCACATCCACCACCCCTCCTCACATCCACCACCCCCTCCTCACATCCACCACCATCCCTCACATCCACCACCCCCTCCTCACATCCACCACCCCTTCCTCACATCCACCACCACCTCCTCACATCCACCACCACCTCCTCACGTCTGCTACCACCTCCTCACATCCACCACCACCTCCTCAAGTTCGCTACCACCACCTCACGTCCACCACCCACTCCTCACATCCACCACCCCCTCCTCCTTAAGGAGAGGGAGCTGGTTACTTTGAATACGATAAACATTCAGTCCCCGGTCAACCAGGAGGCTGTCTCATGAGGTCGAGAACCACCTCGGCCCCATTATGTAATTGAGATAACATGGTGTGGTGAGATAGTAATCTGAAACCCCTTGCCCTTGGTCCACCTCCAGATTCTAGCCCCCAGCCCCACTTACTCTTGTACACAATGAGAGCTTCTCATTCATTTTCCCAGAGAATCAGAATCTGCTTGGACACTTCTGGCATTTGCATATTAAGACCCCTAATTAGCATAATATTTAATAAGGTCAGGTAAATTACCCTATTTAGCATGGCAATGATGGTAAAAAAAACACCCACATAATTATAATAAAAAAAAGGGTCAGTTTTTAAAGGAAACATCAGAATTAGAATTTTCAATTTAACC